>LR990298.1:2398855-2914124 GCA_905147355.2 Apotomis turbidana | reverse complement strand
GTACAATAAATAAATTTGAATTTGAATTTGAGATAAATTCTATACCAATCGAAAGTATGAAGCCCATAGAATATGCAAACGCGAATGTTATACAAAAAACAAATTTCCAGATAACAACTAAATGACAATAACATGCACCTAAAACTTAACAATTTAAGGTTACACTGGCCCCTACACTAGGCGCAGCCTGTCTCGTAGGAAGCCAATTCAGACATGAGTTTACATAATTGACGCGAAAAGCTAATAAGATGCCACCATTAGGAAAATGAAATAAATACATAGGAACACGAATTGTATATATAGGACATTCTAGCTAATTACAATAACGGTGCGTGTAGAGGTGTGTAGTGTATGCAAATGTGTATATCTGTGTGTGTTTGTGTGTGTGTGTGTGTCAGTGTTGTGTTATCACTTAGCTACTCTAAATAGACCCTCTATCTCCTCATACGTAAGGGATCTGAGCCATATTGATGTTTTTACTTGAGCTTCCTTAACCGACAATTCTTTAATCGAGATTTTGGAGTTAACCTTATTATAAACAAATGGCTGTAAGAAATTGGGGGAGTGTTGAGCGAAAACTGAGTTAGTTGAAGGAATGGGGACTTTGAAGGTGCGCTTCTGTAGCATGGAGTAGTAATTAGAAGACCCTAAGACCGTTTTATGCACATTAGTCACTGCGCGCAGAACGAGCAATCCACGAACAGTGAGAACGTCGATATCGCTGTAGACAAGCTTGGTTGGGAATCTAATCGGCTTTCGAAGGATAACCTTAAGGACAGCGCGTTGCGCCTTTTCCAACAACAACATATAGGTCTTACATGCCCCGCCCCATGCAGTTATACAATACGAGGGGCATCTGAAAAGTTCTAAGCCTAAGGTATTTCGAGGTTATATATGCGTTTATGATACTGGCCACTAGAAAGGCCATTTAAAAACAAATTATTAAAAAATAACATGTCACGTTTTTATTATTCTGTTTCGAGATATTCAACGGAAAAGTACATCATGTGTGAATTACCAACGAATATTACGAAAATTGAGCACCGTGCTGTAATTAAATTCCTTACAAAAAGTGACAAATCACCGCAGTGTATTTTTGAGGAAATGGCTATTATTTACGGTGATTCTGGGCCTTCTTATGCCACAGTCAAAAAGTGGAGTCGCTTATTTAAACTCGGACGGGAATCGATCGAAGACGACCCCCGCTCAGGGCGGCCAATATCGGTAGTGACCGAAGAAAACGTAGCAAAAGTCAAAAAGCTGGTATTAGAAGATAGAAGAATTAAGGTTTGGCAAATAGCTGAGGTCTTAGGTATTAGTAAAGAAAGAGTCGGAGAAATTTTACATGAACATTTGTACATGAGTAAAGTCAGTGCTCGTTGGGTACCGAAAATGCTAACGGCCTTCGATAAAGTACGTCGTGTGGAAACTTCTCGGGCGTTTTTAGAATTGTGCTAAGATGATTTAGATGAAGTTTGTTCCCGAATAGTAACTGTTGATGAAACATGGATCAGACAGTATGATCCGGAGTGTAAGTCTGAGTCGATGCAGTGGATTGAAAAGGGTGAAAGGCCGCCGAAGAAATTTAAAGTGCAAAAGTCGGCCTCTAAGTTAATGGCTACGGTATTTTGGGATTGTGATGGCATTCTTTTAATCGATTATTTAGAAAAAGGCTCTACGATAAACGGAACTTATTATGCAAATCTAATAAGACAGGTGCGACAAGCCATAGTTGAGAAAAGGCGGGGTAAACTAAGGAAAGGCATTTTGTTTTTGCAAGACAACGCACCCGTTCACACCGCTAATGTTGCGAGGCGTGCTCTGAAGGAAGTTGGTTTTGACGAAATTGACCACCCACCCTACAGCCCAGATCTAGCCCCAAGCGATTATTTTCTATTCAATAATTTGAAGAAAGAGTTGAGGGGAAAGCGATTTAGAAGTGACGAAGAGATGAAGGCGGCTGTACAGGAGCATTTTGAAGGGCAAAATGAAGATTATTTTTTTAATGGCCTAAAAGCACTGTATAAAAAATTTAAAAAATGCATTGATTTAGGAGGAGACTATATTGAAAAATAAACACGAGTTCATTTGTGTAAATTGTTTTTTTCTATCTTAGGCTTAGAACTTTTCAGACGCCCCTCGTATGTTAGTACAGATTGGCATAAGCTAATATAGACTGTTCTAAGCAGTATCTAATAATCAAACCGGTGAAATATTTAAAAAAATACATTTTTAATTATTAATGAAACATACCCTGGACTAAAATTTGTTAGGCAACCCATATGCAATATATTTATTGACATATTAAATTAAATATAAAATACATTTCATCAAATAAACATCTCGGTGAAGGTCGTTTTATATCGGGATCCTATACTAATCGGGAAATAATGATAACAACTCAATTAATTTTATAATTTATTTCACATATCTCCGGGACCGACATTATAATAATAATAGTGTAAAAGAAACAAGGTACGAATTGATTCAATACATAATAAGACACAGGTTTGGTTGGAGTCATCTAATATAAACATTTCAGTCACATTTGATCTGATTAACACTTCCACACTGAAACAATATTTACAATTCCAGGGTTAATTATAACTAAAAAAACCTCCTCTTCGCTTCGCCGTAGACGGGTATTTAATGAACCATTGATCAAAGCACAAAGATAAATTTAAATGTGTAACCTGGCGGATGAGGCCGGGAATCGAACCCGGTACCTCTGGATTACCGGTCCAACGCGTCAACCACTCTACCACCCGAACGCCAGAACACGTTTCAAATTTTTCCTCACGCTTTTGCTTATGGTTTACCCCAAAAAAACAGTATTGTTTCCACATTTAAAAATAATTAAATATGACATGTTTCACAAATTCAAGCAGTTATTTAGTTGTCATAAGCCGACATTCTAAACATAACTTCATAACTTATAATATTAAATTCCAAAATTTTAACAAGTAAAAAAGCAACCCATACTACTTTGACTTGATCTAAAGTTTCATACACTCGGTTTTTCAGTAAAATAACCCTGAAGGTCTATCACAACTGGCATCGCTGTCTCCCTCACATCATACAAATTAAAACGAGAGAGCTATACGTGACCAATCCTGATAGCTAATGGTGGAAGTGACAAAACAGATCAAATACGAAATAAGACTTACAACTACGTCTGGCACATCTCCGAGTTTTGTACAGCTATCACATACAGGAATTCACCATTCAGAAACTTATCTACATATTATATCTATGTAGCGTATCGAATATCGCTCCCTTTTTAACAAGGCTAGAATGAAAGAGATGGGTGTTGCGAACGCAACGTCAAAATTAAAATTATCCTTTTAACGCCATGAAATTGAAATTATGAAATTCTGATCCGTTTTTCGAATGTCTATTTGTTCTTACTTGCTTATTTTGCAAACAAGATCTTTTTTAACCCACTTTCACCTAAACGAACTTTTTGGAACCTGGGTAAATTTTGCGAATCACAACAAGCATTAGAGTAAATTATAAAAAAAAATGAGCGGTGTTATAACACCTGGTCGGGCTATCTGGGTTAATTGCTATAAGTTAAACGTCCCTATACTTGACATGATAATGCCTAATAGTTGACACCATGCTGTCACCTCTATTGCTACTCACATAACATTCAAGATAGCAACTAAGAAAATATTTCCAAGAACAGAATGTTTCACGAAATTATTTTTATATCTAAAACTGTAATATTTCGTAAATAAAGTTATCATTGTATTTCGTGACAATTTTCACTAGACTGAAGAAGTAAGAACGAATAGACCCTACCTGTTGAACGCCACGGGAAAACTATGCCACTAACGCCAACATCGCCTAATGACGTCAGTGTCAATAATCAAACATATAAAACCAAACCGTACTACAAATGTTTTTCAATTGTTGATTTTGGGGGACTTTTTCATGGCGTTAATGGCATGGTGATTTGTTTTACTGCTTGGCGCTCAAAAGGTGGAAATACTATTGTAGTCATTGACGAGTAAAGATAATGGCGGTCAAAGGGTGTACAGTCCGTCAGCTCTGAGATTGCGATTCGGGTTTCGTGAAAACTGAGAATTTCTTCAAGCGAGATAGGTATAAAACGCGAATCGCATTCTGACAGCGCACGCACTGTATAAGTTTCATGTATAGGCGCCGACGAACGAAAGTACAGGGAATAGACTTATACAACTATTAGTTAGACTTAGTCGGCTCGGCGACAATGGCGAAGTGACTGGGACGAAAAGGGCCTATGCGCTTTACAAGCATGGTCGGTAAATGATTTTTTACATTTACATGAAACAAAGAAAAATCAATTGTGGTCAGTCTTACTGGCACCAAACTAACCACTGGACTACTGAATAGCTTGACGTATTTTGTTTATACAGGGTATCTCTGGCCATGGGGCTTTAAATGCAATATTTAATTGTGATCCCCAAACTGCGCATCTTTAATTTGTTCTGCAGCTTATACCAATATCTCTAAATTGACAGCATACTGATATTAAATGTTTATCTTCTAGTGACGTCAAATGTCAAATGAATAATCGCAATTTACGATACACTTACTTAACGATTAGACTTTGTAAATTGAATAAAGTATGTAAATTATATTTTTTTATTTGTCAAAAAAAAACAAAATTAAATCAGTTAAGTGAGTAGAATCCAACTTAACGTTTAAAGCCCCATAGTCAGATGCAAGCTGTAAAAAACTAAAAAATCTTTACGTGTTCTCGAGTTTTCGCCTTTGGCAAATGCGACAAAAACTACCTTATATTGATTTATTGGGGGATACAATACAATATTCCTAAGTTTCATTTGTCCGAATGCAACTTCATTCCGAACTTTCTTAATTCCAAAAACCATGTTCTGATATTTTTTTTGGGATATCATATAACCCTAACCTAACCTAACTATAGTATGTAACAAATCCATGGCGAAAATTATCGTTACGCGTTATCTCATTTTCGGAATTTTAAAAAAATTCGGAATATGTATGTTTTTGGATAAATGAAACTTCGGAATTGTTGATTGATCCCATTTATTAGAATCCTTCCCGACCATCAGCCATATAGCTTTAAGTATATTTTTTTGAGTACCTAACAAGTCGATATACTCTATTTATGTTATATTTGTTATATTTATTGTACGCTGGTAACAGTAACGAGGTATTTCTTAATATAAACTACTGTTCCAATATGCAACATCCATATAAGTTTCTATATGTACATAAATATATAGTATTTCTTATACCCCAAATGATACGGCATCGTAACTATGAATACTGTTGATATATTACTATGTTTATTGTGCATTCGTTACATATATTATAAGAGAAGTTCCGTTTTTGAGAACTTTATCCCATTTGTATAAGAAATGTTCCCGAGAACGGCACAGCTCGATAAATATTATCCTTTCGCCTTCTGTATTAAAAATATTGTTCATATCTGATAAAATATATAATTTTGCATTTAGGTGTTCTCAAAAAAGTGTAGGTACATCAATTTTTATTTTCAGAATATTGATTTTTGGATGTCTTGTCCTATTTTACGCAGAATGGTTTGTACTTTTGAAGCGAATACAAGAAAAAGTGTCTCAAAATAGTTTCCATTACACGCGTTCATATAAATACAATCATTCATACAAAAATGTAGCTATTTAAAATGGATTTTTTTGTTCACATTTTTTCCATATATAGGTTTAAAAGTGCAAACTATTCCAAGTAACGACAACTCATAAAGTATTCTGAGAAAAACACAGTACACTTTTCGAAAAGGCCCAGTTGTATATATTTAATAAAGAGTTATTTAAAAGTAGTCCTCCGCTTATAAATTAATAGTAAAATTGTAACACAAACCTTTCAAGAATTCGTTCACGATAAAAACGAAGGACCACAACTGCAGTATTTCAGATATCTCCCATAATGTCGTCTGGCGACAATCAAAACTCACTAGTCACTAAAATTTCTGTCACTATTCTTCAAAATCTCGTATCTACAGTCTGATTGTTTTTAAACCCACATTTGACAGCTCTGTGTTGATGTTTGTAGTGATGTAGCAGACTTCTACATTGTTTGCCAAATCTAACGATTATCGATTCTATCGACGAACTTTTTTTTCGAACCTGCGTATGTTTTTGTTTATGATGTGTAAATCAATATTTTTTGAGCTACGAGCCATCGGACTCACTGGAGCGTTCTATGTCAAATAGTAATTTGTTTTATTGTTCTTTTATTTCTTGGTTATCATTCTATCGATTTAATAGATTTCTGCAAATTTACAGAAATAGTACATGTATCGAAATGCAAGATTTGGTTACAACACAGTTTAAAAAAGAACACGTAGTACGTAACTGTTAATATAATGATTTATTATAGTTAAATACTTCATCACCGTGATAAGAAAAAATATACCATGAACTCAATTGTATCAAATACAAAGTTTAATAAAACGTTTATAAATAATAGAAAAACCACTGTCATTGCTTGTTATTTTTATAAAATTCAATAGGTCGTGCAGATTTACGTTATACGGGTCCTGTGATGTGTCAAATGTGTGTATAAAAATAAATCAGACTATAGTTAGTAGATTGATACTGACATACAAGCTTTGTTTGGTATTCGTTACTTAGTGAATGTTGGTTGTCTACAGATGATGTATAATATACATTTCATACATTTACAACAGATTAGGTGACACAACCGCGCATTAACAATTTCAAGGAACGAAATACATCTCCCATACATTTATGTACTTGGGCCCAGTCAGCGTCATTCTCCATTTTAGAACTTAAGAGACCTTATTGTTTTTAAAATGCTGATTATTTTAGACATTTTCTCTATGATCAATGTTTCTTAACATATTATTAATGCTACTACATAGAACAGGGCTATTGGGATTTATTGGTATATATTTGAAACCTACAGTTTGAATTTTTCATTGATATTTTTTGTTTCAAAAACTACTCGAAATTGACAAAATTCACGCGGAAAATATGTTTTTTCAAATTATTTTCGACTGCACGCAATAAAAGCATGAAATAGTTATGTTACTACCTAGAACTCGGGAAAAAGTATTACTCACTTCAAAAAGTTGGTTGAAATTATCAATAATTATATTTGTCATAATATGAAAAAAATATTTTTTAAAAGGAATAAGGCCTCTTAAGTAACCATAGTACGGCAGTTTGAGTGTTAAGGGTGAATCAACTTTTTTGTGTTGTTTACTCTGTCCCCGTTGTCCAAGCGACATCTTCATACTGTTTCATAGAAAAATGCTCAGGTTCACGGTCTTATAACTTAGAACAAATTAACAGATTCTTATGCTACTCATTTAGGTGGTCAGTCTAACATCTGAAATTGCATAAATTTTAAGTGATATTCAATTTAGTCGAGTTACATTGGAAAAGTATACCGGTTCTTAGCGAGAGATGTCACTGTTATCGTCTAAATTAAGAGAAGAATTTTAGACGCTAAATCTTATTACCATATTTTGTAAAATAGTTAATTTATATTATTTAACATATGTCCCACTAAAACAAAAACTTTTAATCAAAATGCCTTTTTTTGCAATGGTATCATTCAACATTATAAATTATGGTAACAAAATCTTCCAATATTTACTGCGGATTCCAATTGACGCATGAAATGTTTAGATCAGAATATTCAGAATTAGTATTATCAATGATTTTGTCACTACCGAAACAGATTTAAAAGTGTGAGCACTCTTGTAATTTTGAAACGAATATATTTTATGATGTAAGGCGTTTGCTTTATAATTTATTTATTTTAATGAATTATTACTACAAATAATGACATGCTGTATTTTTTGTGAAATGGAACGTGATATTGACATATTTGACGTATAGATTGTGTTGATGTGTTAAATTAAAAGTTTACCGTTTCACATCTCAATTTCAATTTCGGATACATTCAAAACATTTTCTCTGCTTTTAATTGATTTTTTACGACGACCTGGCTTTGTTTTTGGATGCCGATTCTTCTATTCACGACTACTCTGGCAATCTACCTACTGGATTGTGATGACTGCTTCTTCTACGCAATTATATATTACGACAATATTTTGAGTTCTAATGGACTACTCGTTTATAAATTGCGACGATCATAAGACTTTTATTTAGCTAGTATTTGTGTAGTGTAGTGTAGTGTAGTGTAGACTTGATTATGACCAATTCGACTAACTAAGTGTAAATGATGGCAGTAAATTACTGTAGATAACGCTGCAGAAAATAAACTTGTACGCATTTAATATTGTTTTATTTTACAATAAACTGATTTTGATGCTATGTCTATCACACTATGTAAATTGATACATAGTGTAATAGAAATAGTTCGAAAATAATATCTTGAGCTAGGTACGTAGCACGCCGCATGTAGCTGTATAGTTTACCGGCACAAAGCACGAGATGGCGCTACATGTCAAATCTTTAAGTGATATCTCTATCTCATATTATACAAATATACTCTATGCTCAGGTTGTACGAGGGACAAATTTTGCGTAACCATAGCAACAAGGTGCACTTAAAACTTGATTCACCCAAGTATTAACACTTTCCCTGCCAGCCATAAAGCCTGGCGACAACGAAATTCACTAAAATTTCTGTCACTGCTCTTCAAACCTCGTATCTAGTTTGTAAATTGATAGTAATATACGAGTTTTGTTTCGAGTAGGTATTTGTTGGTGAGTTTTGGTTGTTAACTGACGGTATACAGGATGATTAATCCAAATGGGTCAGTAGGGAAAAAACTAAAACTATAAGAGATACGGAAATCAGTTCTTAGGAACCATGGCGTCGATTTTAGATTTAATAGAAACTGCATTTTTTTGTATAAATCTCATACATAACCGGGAATTGAACCTGGTTAAAATCCTGTAAGTAATCGCATGTCGTATTGTAACACTTTTTACAGCGATTTTGCTCGAGTTATAAATGTATGAGATTTATAAAAGAAAAATGCAGTTGTTATTGAATCCAAAATCGACGCCATGGTTCCTAAGAGCAGATTTCCCTATCTCTTATAGTTTGTGACTTCTCCCTACTGACTCATTTGGATTGATCACCGGGTATAAAGATGTTTACGTCAGCAGGCTGAGGGGTCCGCTGGCATGTCCCAAGTTACCTGTAACTCCACGCCGCGACCCACATACTTCCTCCGACCTTGCAGCGGCGACCCACATGGCAGGGGAAGTGTTAAAACGGTTTATAGGACAAGGTATCAAAACGATCAGTTAATAGACGCTCACTGAATAACTACGTGTTATTTTAAACTTAATTGGGTACCAATTGTATGTAAAATTTAAGTATATATTTGTATAAAAATGTTATTTCATAATATGTTGCTCGTTTGTTCTGTTAATATTTAACATTTAAGTAATTTGAATATCCCAAAAAAATAATGACCCTATTACCAGTAGATCGTAAAAAATTGTTACTTCCCAATTACTATACAATCGATACCCAATAACACACAATCTTCTTAAAAATACAATACAATCCCATCCAACGATTTGTACATAGATGTCAATACAAGCGAAGTAACGTACGTAAATACAAACAAGAATTAAAACCTCATAAATGCCGAATACGACTTTCAAAGAAATCCTATAAAGAAATTTCTAGAGAACATATTTAGTATACAAGTCAAATTGAGATATCGGTACTAACGCGCGTACAACATAACCGTAGCTGCGGTTTGACAGTTGATATTATTAAAAAAATAATTTCCCAAAACACAAATATTGGTAACGCAATGGAAAATTTCAATAACGAGCACTTACATAAATATACAGTTAAATATTATTTGTAGGCAAATCAAATTTAAGATCGACATTACTTTTAATCTTCGTTGTAAAATTACACCTATAAACAATGTATTATCTATGTTTAAACATTTAACGTCCCAACTGCTAAACTCAGCCGAAAATATGTAGAAATTTGAAAATATTAGAATTCCGATTTCTTGGTAACTCCAGGTACATTTTGAGTAACGCCGGAGACAGTCAAAAGTTGCGGTCACAAAGTTGATTCGCCCAGATATCATATAGCACGAGAATTTTATGAAATAAATGACCTTAAAGATAACCATAAACAAAGCCTTGCTTTTCGTAACAACCGAGTAATCTAGCCCCATATCGCCTAGTGACACCAAAACTCCAAAAAATCTGTCACTCTTCAATACCTCTTATCTAGTTTGTGGATTGATACTGACATACGAGCTGTTTTAAGTAGGCATTTGTTCCTTAGTGAGTTTCAGTTATCAACAGACGATATGACAGATATTAAGTATACACGTTAAATCTTAGATACTAATAAAACAACAATAAGCTCATTTCTCTTGTCAACACCGATGATTTAATTTTCTTTCGACATTTAAACCTTAGATGCATACAGTATTCCAAAAGGTACTTACTGACTCGACATTATATTTCTGAATTTAACTTGAATAAAAATCAAATCCTCGACAACTGAAACTTTGAAAATGTCTCTGAATGACGTTAAATTGATTTCGATTCGTATCACTTCAGTTTTAGAATTTTGGATACATCATGCACTTAAGTTTTATAACATCAACTGTCAAACCGACACAACACGGCATCTCGAAATACTGCTTCCTAACCAATTTAGATACAATAGGGTGGTTCCCAGCCCGTCATTCTAATTCCAATAATTTATTACCCAATCTAACCGCAAATATGGCCGCCTATTATGGCCTCGTGTATATAACCACCCTGTATTAAAGTACTCAACCATACCAAATCTCGATCCTTACCATAAAGCTATATATATATTTAATATACAAAAATAGTAACAAGTTTTGTACTAGATCCGTCCATTTGTTTGTACATTGGGGCGCGGGGAAACAATTGACAGTTTGACAGGCCTCCCCCAAAGATTGCCATTTCACAGCCATCACGCCAGACTCACAGTCTGTCAACTCATAAATAATATGTACACTCGTGATTTCTGACAGTCGAATATGTTTTCAAGAAACCAAACATGCCACGACGACTTTAAAAAGAAATAGCTGGCTCGCTTTTGCCATTCAATAATAAAAATGCTTACATTTAAAGGAACAAGTATGAAAAACTTAATAATGCGAATAAGATTATATCTTAACAGCGCAAATGTATCTAAATTATTGGTATGTAATTAAAAAAGGCTGTACGCAACTACACATTCAACGGTCAGCACATCTAAAAATAACACTAATGACTTTGAAGGCAGAAAATTAAATGCAGACTAAATTAATGCCAGAATGATATGTAGAATTTTCAATTGATGAGAAACTAAAAACGAGCTCCCCGCGCCTTAGACTTAAATAATAACGTGAGGTTTACTTAACCCGCTCCAACCACTGAGTCACTTGTAGTCACTACATAACTAGTACACAACTTTAAGTGTGTACTAAGCACAAACTGTCACTGCAAAGTTTCACTTCCGCGAAGAATGTGGTACTCTTCATACAATGACGTTTTGCGTATTCCTCGATATCTAATCCTTTATGATTCCCTCTAACTTATTCTGACACAATACCCCGTCTTGCCAACATCGATAAAATCTGGAACCTGCAGATTTTTCTTTCCGTTCCTTTCTTTGCCCTAGGTCTCTCTTTTCTTCTTTCAGAACGTAAATGCTGCCATGTGGAAGTTAAACTTCTTATAAGACATTATCAATCCTACCCGGAGCTATAAAGACAAACAGTATTATATACATAGTAGTCCACTTATAGTATATATATTCCAAGTAATCCAGGTGTACCGTCCAGATTTCACATCAATCACAGTCTACCGTATACGCACTCCAAACATTGCATGTCGCAAACCAGATCCCTTCTCAAGACTCACTCCGAGGTAACCTGGCGATTCCTCAATCAAGAGTAACAGTCTATAGCGCTGCAGGTGTTCCAGGTGTGTGTTTTAAATCGACCTGAAGCCACCTAAGCTCTTCAACCGAGAGTCTAAACCTGTGGGAACGATCCAGGATGTTCCAGCTGTAATGCAGGTCAGACCTGGAAACTCCCAAACGGCGTCCCATCGCCTCCTGGAGCTAGGAGAGGAAGCCTACCGGAGACAAGCCTCGAGCATCTCGACGAACAGCTTGTTCATGGGCGCGCGCCGCTCGCGGTACACCTGCGCCCAGAAGCGGCGCACGGCCACGTCGGCGTGGCGCAGCGCCGGCAGCACCAGCAGCAGCTGCTGCAGCGCCGCGCCCGCGTTGTACGGCCTGCGACACACACAATACATTTTTCTCAAACATGCAATGAAATATTGATGTTACGTGCCTTATAAAAGGCTGCGAAGTATGACGTTTCCGATGCAGTTTGACGAGAGGTCGTTATTGGAATTTCATACAAAATTGGAGGCCTAGGCCGGCAACACGCTCTTTTTTAATTTCTATTCCACATAAGTTTGTGACATGGCATCATGTCGATCAGCCATTAAAAAAAAAAAAAGAAACATTTGCTTTTTGATTAACTATGACATTCTGCCACCATGCTTATTAAAAAAAAAAATTAGCGATTTGGTATCTTTTGATCAACTTAAGAAATATCACATAATTAACTAATTCTATAATATTAGCGATAAGATTGTCTACTCAAACCATAAAAAACGCGTAGGATATTTTTTAATCCTTTCGGAGGGAAACTTGAAATATTTTCTCTGTAATTGTTTTATGAGTTTTGTTGTGCGTTGTTAATTTTAGTATTCATAATTCAATATGAGTTCCGACGAAAATATCGACAAAGAAATAGTGTTAATACGTGTTAGTTATAGTTTTTGGTAGCTTACTTATAATGTCTATAGAAATAAATCTAATAGAATAGAATAGAATATTGTTTATTTCAGGCATATTATCCCATTTACAAAAACACCATTAATGGTCCTTAATACTAAATAAAACGTTGTATACATGAGGACAGAATAAAATAAAAATAAAAATAATGGACAATATAAATAATCTAAGATTTTTTTATTTATTTTTTATTTCATTGCGTGTTTGAGAAATGCACTATACATACCTCGGCGAGAAATGGGGTTGCCAGCCTCATACCTATCCGGCCTCGCTTCGCTTGTCCGTCTATATGTATTCGGCCGGCAACCCCTCACTTCCCGGCCTCTGTAGTAATGTACTAATACAGGGGCATAGGGCATGGCACTGAGGTATCGATATCGATATCGATACTGCAGTTACCTGAGCGCGGAGACGGCGTCGTTGAGCGCGGCGAGGATGGAGTCGCGGAAGCGGCGCAGCGCCGCGTGCTCCTCGATGCGCGCCTCCGAGTTGGCGAGCACCAGCGCCTTCAGCAGGTAGCACTCCTCGCGCAGCGCGGCCGCGCGCTCCAGCCGCCGCGCCACGCCCGACACCTGGAAAACCAAACATTCACTTTAAGGCCAAGCGCGCACCACGATTTTAGAATCGCGTTGTTAAAATGTCGCAAAACATTCACTGCGCGCACTGCGACGAAAAAGTCGATGGATTGTTCAGTTTCAGCATGGATTTCATACAAATTGCTTGTCTTGCTTTATTACTCCTTCGGAGGAGTAGTAGGAAGAAAATAAAATAAAAACAAAAATCTTTTTGTTGTTGAAGAGTTCGTCCCACTTAGGTATAACGTTTTGACAAACCTCCTCCCACAAACATGTCTTCAAAATGCGATCGCTATATGATTTTGAGTATCTATCCCACAAAGGGGATTTTCCTTCTATTTCCGTAATTAAATGGCCAACGTCTAGCGTCTCGCCTTGAGTCTCCATCGGAGAGACATATTGACGCTTCAAGAGCGGAACGCCGTCTGACGCCGCCGCGGCGATTTTATTATCGCAGTGCGCGCGGGGCCATACAACTCCGTATGCTGCATTTTACTTTTGCGACAATCGCGTCGCGAGCCGTCGCAGCAAAATGTGACAAATCACAATTTTAAAATAGCTGCGATTTTTTTCTCGTATATGCGCGCACAGACATATAAACCCATACGTTGCATTTCTGCGACAAAATAATCGCACGACAGAAAATCGTGGTGCGCGCTTGGCCTAAGAGGCCTTATTCCTTTAAAAAAAAATTTTTTTCATATTATGACAAATATATTTATAATTTCAACCGACTTTTTGAAGTGAATAATACTTTTCCCCGAGTTCTAGATAGTAACATAGCTATTTCATGCTTCGAAAATAAGTTGAGAAAACTAATTTTCCGCGTGAATTTTGTCAATTTCGAGTAGTAGTTTTTGAAACAAAAATTATCAATGAAAAATTCAAACTGTACGTTTCAAATATATACCAATAAATCCCAATAACCCTGTTCTAGGTAGTAATATCAATAATATGTTATGAAACGTGTTTGATCATAAAGAAAAATGTCTAAAACAATCAGCATTTTAAAAGGAATAAGGCCTCTTAAGCAACCTTACAAGTTTCGTATGATTAACGAAAATTCAAGGCGCCCGCGATATATCTAATTTACCTTCATAATTCAATCTTAGTAGTTGCATACGCCGTGGTTTCAGATGTACTTACTTACTTCTCAGGTGACCCGTTTTAATTTGCGTTAATTACGTGTACAAACCGCGAGAGTATAAAGTTTCATTATCTACAAATTTCGGTTTATATATCGTGACTAAGATAAATGAGCGAATCAACTTTTTCACTGTCCCCGGCGTTACTCAAAATGTCTCCGGAGTTACCAAAAAATCGTGTTATAGTATATTCACATATTCTTTTTATTAGGTTGAACAGTCGGAACATTGAACGTTTTAACGTAAAGTAAACCATACATGTTTAACATAGAGAAACCATTATATAAATATAAAATTACAACGAAAAGTTTTGGACAGATGTGCGTTGGTCAAAAAGTTGATCCACCCACATATTCTTGATTGAGAACAATCAAGAGATATATTTGTTAGATGGGGTATTCTTTTTATGACCCCTTCTTTTTATATAATTGTATTATACTTACGTTAGTTAGAGTAAGGTTTTATACATACGTATTTCTTCTGCGTTTCTATTTAGTTTAAGTTTTCTCTGTTACTTTACTTTTACTTAAACAATACATTGTAATAGAAGTTTGAATGTAATCAAATATTTTTTGTGATATATCTGCCTCCAGACTGTGCCAATTCTAAAGAGTATTTTTTATTTACATGAATGTGTGTGCGTGTGTGTGTGTGTGTGTGTGTGTGTGTGTGTGTGTGTGTGTGTGTGTGTGTGTGTGTGTGTGTGTGTGTGTGTGTGTGCGTGCGTGCGTGCGTGCGTGTGTGTGCGTGCGTGCGTGCGTCGTGCGTGCGTCGTGCGTGCGTGCGTGCGTGCGTGCGTGCGTGCGTGCGTGCGTGCGTGCGTGCGTGCGTGCGTGCGTGCGTGCGTGCGTGCGTGCGTGCGTGCGTGCGTGCGTGCGTGTGTGTGTGTGTGTGTGTCTGTGGGCGTGTGTGCGTGTGTGTGTGTGTGTGTGTGTGTGTGTGTGTGTGTGTGTGTGTGCGTGTGTGTGTGTGTGTGTGTGTGTGTGTGTGTGTGTGTGTGTGTGTGTGTGTGTGTGTGTGTGTGTGTGTGCGTGTGTGTGTGTGTGTGTGTGTGTGTGTACTGTGTACCTGTGCGAACAGCTCCCCGGCGCCGATGTCCCTCGCCTGCTGCTCGTCGAGCGCGAGGTCGGTGGCGAAGCGCAGGCGCGGCGCGCCGCCCGCGTTCGCGGAGCGGTACGCTAGCATCAGGGACAGCATCTCCGCCCATGTGCTTTGGAGGAGACGCATCTGAATCGAGGAAATTCAAGTCTCATTTTTTGTTCTTATGATGCGAGGATTAATACATTACTGCAGACGCAGGGAAAGAAAAGCCATGTGAGTAGGTATAGACGGATAGTGATACGATGCCGGCAAGCCCTTTTCACGGCTAAGGCATGTATAGTGCTTTTCTCAAACATATGCAATGAAATAAAAAATACACAACTCAAAAAAATATAATTCAGCTGTTTAGTCTGATCATGAACACAGACCCATGTATTAAAAAATATTACTTCCCAGCCTAGGCCTACAATTTTGTATGAAATTCCTTTACAGTTCTCTCGAGTTGTTCCGCCCGAAATAGGGTTTCTGGTTTCTCGCCTCATATTTTTTCTCGAGTTTCGAGAATTCTCGACTCCAATTTCTCGAGTTGTCTCGACTCTCGAGTCTTTGGTAAGAAATTGTAAATCATTGCTGAAAATAAAATAAAAAACATAAAAATCAGAATTCTTTTTTTGCACTTTGCACTACAAGTTAGAAATACAAAACAAAATTAAAACTCGTCTTACAAACATGCAAAAACTAAAATCTTACAAAAAATTGACAATTAAAATAAAACAATATACCTAGTCAACTTTTTCAGTCTTTTGATCAGACATAAACTGGTATTTTTGACAGAGATCTTTTCTTCTAACAAGACTAGACTAAATTTTAAATAAGATAAGAACTAGGAATCAAATGCAAATAATACAATACTATAAATACTACAATGACGTGACATAAATTTGAGGAGTTTGAACAATCATATTTAACAGTCTTTTAATGATCTAAGTGAGATATATTATATCAATCATCAATCAATATTATTGACACTTAGGGCGTGGCCACATGTCCACGACACGGTGTCGTAAACGTAAAACGACACGGTGTCGCGTCGGAGCGCGACACATTATCCACCGTGCGAATATACGTTGCCGCGTCGTGAAAACACACGACACGGCGTCGTAAACGTAAAACGACACGGTGTCGCGTCGGAGCGCGACACATTATCCACCGTGCGAATATACGTTGCCGCGTTGTGAAAACACACGACACGGCGTCGTAAACGTAAAACGACGCTGTGTCGCGTCGGAGCGCGACACATTATCCACCGTGCGAATATACGTAATTCTTACCTTATTGTTAATCCCAACATCTCCAGAGGTCGAACTGGTTTCCTAAATACATTTTGCCTTTTTAAACGAGGAGATATTTTCCATAAAAGTTCTTCAAAACTTGACAGTTGACACAGACATTCTAAAATAATCATAAAACTTGTGATCACTTATTTTTAAAGCCTCGTACTTCCTTTTGAAATGACTGCCATCATGGTTCATAATAGAAAGATATGGATTTATCCATCATTTTCGTTTCTTCTGCTTTTTCTTCATGCTTCTTCTTAAAAGCAACAAGAGCAGAATACGTGTGATAGGATCCATGTCGAATTGAAAACTGATCGCAAAATATTTTGAACATGTACGAGAAGCTGCGGCGTCGTAATCGAACGTGGCACCGCACCGTGCATCTACTCACTCAACACAGCAAAGTTAATCTGCCCGGCGCGCGGCGCGACCTGCGGTGCCCGGTGCAGCATGTGTTTTCACGACGCGGCAACGTATATTCGCACGGTGGATAATGTGTCGCGCTCCGACGCGACACAGCGTCGTTTTACGTTTACGACGCCGTGTCGTGTGTTTTCACGACGCGGCGACGTATATTCGCACGGTGGATAATGTGTCGCGCTCCGACGCGACACCGTGTCGTTTTACGTTTACGACGCCGTGTCGTGGACATGTGGCCACGCCCTTACTTGTAACAATGATAACGCCGCGGCGGTAAAAGCGGTGAAATGGCGAGCCTGACGAACCATTATTTCGTGTTCGCCGGAACTCGAGAGTCTCGAGAGTCGGCTATTTGTTTCTCGTCTCGAATGGAGTCGAAACTCTCGAGTTGTCTCGAGTTCGAGAAGTCTCGAGCAGAAACCCTAGCCCGAAACGTGATACTTCGAAGCCTGTTATAACGCACGTTATGACGACATTTCATTGAATGTTTGAGAAAAAGTATTTATTTCAAAACAACTAATTGTGCTAACATCTACATAATTGTATTAATGATAAAGAAGCTGTGCTTTAGTAACATTTACCATACAATACAATGGAGGCCGTGTTATAATTGAGTTTTTTTCTATTATTTTCTTGTATAAATGTTTAATTAACTGTCCTTTACAAATTCCTAAATACATAATCCGGGTGTTTCCTGTAATATGAGCGATAAATTAAAACATAGATTCTTCGCTTGAAACTGGACAACATTTGTTAAGCAACTTCTGAAAATAACGTGTATTAAATGATATTTTGTAGAATAATGTTTAGACAAAGAAACAATGTATTGCGAAATGTTCGATATTAGTAGAGTAACAGCTATGTCAATGCTCAAGGAATGTCAATGTTGGACGACGTACATTGAAAATACTATTTAACTTGTTTGAAATAATAAAATTCTGAAACTGACTTTTTTTTTTAAGTTTCTGAACAAATGTTGTTCAATTTAAAGAGTAGAATCTATATTTTAATTTATTGCTCCTATTACAGGAAACAATGTCATCGGTGACATTGTTCTTTTCTCCCACACGGCATCCCAGCTACAACAAATGCTGCAAGATCTCAGCACGGCGAGCTTTCAGGTAGGACTCACAATGAATAGAGCGAAAACTCAGTTGATGACCAATGGAGCAAAGTATAAAGTCACGGTGGATGGGCAGGACATACATTATGTCGACGAATACATTTATTTGGGCCAGATAGCCTCTTTCGAAAACAGGCAATGTAAAGAAATCGATAGACGTATCGCAAACGCCTGGAAAAGCTTCTGGTCCATGAAGGCTTTATTGAAGGGTGACCTTCCTCTGTGTCTTAAGCGCAAACTCGTCGACATGTGCATACTGCCCATACTAACGTATGGTGCTCAAACCTGGTCATTGACTGAGGCTTTAAAGTCTAAACTGAAAGTTTGCCAGAGAGCGATGGAGCGCAGTATACTAGGTGTTCGGAGGACTGATCGAATCAGAAACACGGAACTGCGCTCCAAAACTGGTATAGTGGATGTGGGTGTCAAGACCGCAAAACTGAAATGGGACTGGGCTGGACATGTCTGTCGCATGCATCCGGAAAGGTGGGCCACAATAGCAACCCAATGGATCCCACAAGATGGATATCGGAACCGAGGCAGGCCGAAAAGGAGATGGCGGGACGATCTGGACGCATTCTGCAAAGAATGGCAGAACCACACTGGCAATAGGATCGAATGGAAAAAAGAAGGGGAGGCTTTTGCCCAGCAGTGGGACACCTAAAGGGCTATTAAAAAAAAAAAAAAATTACAGGAAACACCTGGTATATGATTATATAAATAACCAGGGTTACCACAAGAGAAACCCTTTTTTACGTAAATATTTCAGAAGAAGCCCGAACTAATGTTATTTTAGTTTAGTTCGGGAGTTCGACACAGACGAGGGTACTGAACTTTTGACCGAGTAATGACGAATGGTTTTTACTGTGCACCTTTTCACAAACACTTTTTACTTGCTTGTAAAAAATGGTCGCCAATAAGCCATTGCTTGGGCACAAAGATGAGATATCATTACCTTATTACAGAGTTATAAGAAAAGTGTGTTTTGAATGTAGGTACACTGGTTTCGATTGACGTCATGCTGTTTACATCGATTTTCTTCGGCGGGAGTGTGAACTGACTAAAAACAACATAACCGCGTGTACACTCAATATTGAGTGGATGATTTGGTCAGACAAAAAAAGGAAGCAAATTCATTTGACACTAAATAACAATTAACATCGCATTGGCAGATTTCATGACAGTTGCATTATCAGTTTATTTTTACCAATTTTTATTTAGGTATCAATTTAACTGCCGACAAAGTTAATAGGTACATAATAAAAATATGTTATGGGACCTAACTTTGTTTCGATCATGAATATACAGATTACTTGGGTGAATAATTTTTTTGACCGACACTTTTGATTGTCTCCGGCGTTACTCAAAATGTCTCTCTAGTTACCAAGAAATTGGGCTTCTAATATACATATTTTCTGTTTATTAGGTTAAACAGTGTGATTTTGAAAGTTATATATCACATAAACCATACATTTCAACATAAATATATTTACCATTATAAAGTGAAAATTGAAATTTTACAACGTAATTTAAAACTTATGGGACAGATTTGTGTCTGCCAAAAAAATAATTTGCTCTTTTAGTAGTTAGCATTTGGAGATTACTTGCTATGGAGTATGAAATCGAGGCGGTGTACTCGAGGTGCGTAGAAGTAACACATTTATATTTTAGCCGCGCGGTTTTTATGCGTTCCGGCAGATACTTGCATCTGCCAAATTTAAATGTAGTGGGAAGAAACCCGAAAATGCGGTGATAAAGATTTTCTTCAATTCGACAGTTCTCTGAGCGCTATGGTGATACCTTGCAATACACGAAGAGAGACAGTTAAATGCATACTGAAAGAATACAAAGAAATAGACCACCTATATGTTTTGCTCTGTCTGCTTAAGTCCCCTAGCATCATGTAAAGCCATATTTTTTCTGGATCTGGATCTTATTGGGATTTTCTATAAAGGTTTTTGGCTTGGAAACATGTATTGTATAATTATTTTGAATGTGGTTACACCACAATTAAATCAATTTATCAACGGTTTCTAGGTTTTACATTAGGCGTTCATGAGTCAGTCGATCAGGATTGCTTTTACTTATTTTAAAACCTACCGCTTTTAGAGTAGAAGTAATCTATACCGGTTCGCCCAGATATTTTTTTGACGCTACACCTCTAGATAGACCTCCTGGTGATGATAGATTAGCACCAAACTGGCCATTAAACTGCAGCTTCACGATCATACAAGTCAGCCAGAAACGCCAGCGTCCTCGCCGCGGGCTCGGGCACCAAGTGTGAGGCCTTACCTGGTCATTAAGCTGCAAGTCCGTGAAGCCGGGTATCTGCTTGGCCCAGCTGATGACGCCCACCAGCTCGCGGTCGTACAGGTCGGCCAGCAGCGCCAGCGTCCTCGCCGCGGGCTCGGGCACCAAGTGTGCGGTCTTACCTGGTCATTAAGCTGCAAGTCCGTGAAGCCGGGTATCTGCTTGGCCCAGCTGATGACGCCCACCAGCTCGCGGTCGTACAGGTCGGCCAGCAGCGCCAGCGTCCTCGCCGCGGGCTTGGGCACCAAGTGTGAGGCCTTACCTGGTCATTAAGCTGCAAGTCCGTGAAGCCGGGTATCTGCTTGGCCCAGCTGATGACGCCCACCAGCTCGCGGTCGTACAGGTCGGCCAGCAGCGCCAGCGTCCTCGCCGCGGGCTCGGGCACCAAGTGTGAGGCCTTACCTGGTCATTAAGCTGCAAGTCCGTGAAGCCGGGTATCTGCTTGGCCCAGCTGATGACGCCCACCAGCTCGCGGTCGTACAGGTCGGCCAGCAGCGCCAGCGTCCTCGCCGCGGGCTCGGGCACCAAGTGTGAGGCCTTACCTGGTCATTAAGCTGCAAGTCCGTGAAGCCGGGTATCTGCTTGGCCCAGCTGATGACGCCCACCAGCTCGCGGTCGTACAGGTCGGCCAGCAGCGCCAGCGTCCTCGCCGCGGGCTCGGGCACCAAGTGTGAGGCCTTACCTGGTCATTAAGCTGCAAGTCCGTGAAGCCGGGTATCTGCTTGGCCCAGCTGATGACGCCCACCAGCTCGCGGTCGTACAGGTCGGCCAGCAGCGCCAGCGTCCTCGCCGCGGGCTCGGGCACCAAGTGTGAGGCCTTACCTGGTCATTAAGCTGCAAGTCCGTGAAGCCGGGTATCTGCTTGGCCCAGCTGATGACGCCCACCAGCTCGCGGTCGTACAGGTCGGCCAGCAGCGCCAGCGTCCTCGCCGCGGGCTCGGGCACCAAGTGTGAGGCCTTACCTGGTCATTAAGCTGCAAGTCCGTGAAGCCGGGTATCTGCTTGGCCCAGCTGATGACGCCCACCAGCTCGCGGTCGTACAGGTCGGCCAGCAGCGCCAGCGTCCTCGCCGCGGGCTCGGGCACCAAGTGTGAGGCCTTACCTGGTCATTAAGCTGCAAGTCCGTGAAGCCGGGTATCTGCTTGGCCCAGCTGATGACGCCCACCAGCTCGCGGTCGTACAGGTCGGCCAGCAGCGCCAGCGTCCTCGCCGCGGGCTCGGGCACCAAGTGTGAGGCCTTACCTGGTCATTAAGCTGCAAGTCCGTGAAGCCGGGTATCTGCTTGGCCCAGCTGATGACGCCCACCAGCTCGCGGTCGTACAGGTCGGCCAGCAGCGCCAGCGTCCTCGCCGCGGGCTCGGGCACCAAGTGTGAGGCCTTACCTGGTCATTAAGCTGCAAGTCCGTGAAGCCGGGTATCTGCTTGGCCCAGCTGATGACGCCCACCAGCTCGCGGTCGTACAGGTCGGCCAGCAGCGCCAGCGTCCTCGCCGCGGGCTCGGGTACCAAGTGTGAGGCCTTACCTGGTCATTAAGCTGCAAGTCCGTGAAGCCGGGTATCTGCTTGGCCCAGCTGATGACGCCCACCAGCTCGCGGTCGTACAGGTCGGCCAGCAGCGCCAGCGTCCTCGCCGCGGGCTCGGGCACCAAGTGTGAGGCCTTACCTGGTCATTAAGCTGCAAGTCCGTGAAGCCGGGTATCTGCTTGGCCCAGCTGATGACGCCCACCAGCTCGCGGTCGTACAGGTCGGCCAGCAGCGCCAGCGTCCTCGCCGCGGGCTCGGGCACCAAGTGTGAGGCCTTACCTGGTCATTAAGCTGCAAGTCCGTGAAGCCGGGTATCTGCTTGGCCCAGCTGATGACGCCCACCAGCTCGCGGTCGTACAGGTCGGCCAGCAGCGCCAGCGTCCTCGCCGCGGGCTCGGGCACCAAGTGTGAGGCCTTACCTGGTCATTAAGCTGCAAGTCCGTGAAGCCGGGTATCTGCTTGGCCCAGCTGATGACGCCCACCAGCTCGCGGTCGTACAGGTCGGCCAGCAGCGCCAGCGTCCTCGCCGCGGGCTCGGGTACCAAGTGTGAGGCCTTACCTGGTCATTAAGCTGCAAGTCCGTGAAGCCGGGTATCTGCTTGGCCCAGCTGATGACGCCCACCAGCTCGCGGTCGTACAGGTCGGCCAGCAGCGCCAGCGTCCTCGCCGCGGGCTCGGGCACCAAGTGTGAGGCCTTACCTGGTCATTAAGCTGCAAGTCCGTGAAGCCGGGTATCTGCTTGGCCCAGCTGATGACGCCCACCAGCTCGCGGTCGTACAGGTCGGCCAGCAGCGCCAGCGTCCTCGCCGCGGGCTCGGGCACCAAGTGTGAGGCCTTACCTGGTCATTAAGCTGCAAGTCCGTGAAGCCGGGTATCTGCTTGGCCCAGCTGATGACGCCCACCAGCTCGCGGTCGTACAGGTCGGCCAGCAGCGCCAGCGTCCTCGCCGCGGGCTCGGGCACCAAGTGTGAGGCCTTACCTGGTCATTAAGCTGCAAGTCCGTGAAGCCGGGTATCTGCTTGGCCCAGCTGATGACGCCCACCAGCTCGCGGTCGTACAGGTCGGCCAGCAGCGCCAGCGTCCTCGCCGCGGGCTCGGGCACCAAGTGTGAGGCCTTACCTGGTCATTAAGCTGCAAGTCCGTGAAGCCGGGTATCTGCTTGGCCCAGCTGATGACGCCCACCAGCTCGCGGTCGTACAGGTCGGCCAGCAGCGCCAGCGTCCTCGCCGCGGGCTCGGGCACCAAGTGTGAGGCCTTACCTGGTCATTAAGCTGCAAGTCCGTGAAGCCGGGTATCTGCTTGGCCCAGCTGATGACGCCCACCAGCTCGCGGTCGTACAGGTCGGCCAGCAGCGCCAGCGTCCTCGCCGCGGGCTCGGGCACCAAGTGTGAGGCCTTACCTGGTCATTAAGCTGCAAGTCCGTGAAGCCGGGTATCTGCTTGGCCCAGCTGATGACGCCCACCAGCTCGCGGTCGTACAGGTCGGCCAGCAGCGCCAGCGTCCTCGCCGCGGGCTCGGGCACCAAGTGTGAGGCCTTACCTGGTCATTAAGCTGCAAGTCCGTGAAGCCGGGTATCTGCTTGGCCCAGCTGATGACGCCCACCAGCTCGCGGTCGTACAGGTCGGCCAGCAGCGCCAGCGTCCTCGCCGCGGGCTCGGGCACCAAGTGTGAGGCCTTACCTGGTCATTAAGCTGCAAGTCCGTGAAGCCGGGTATCTGCTTGGCCCAGCTGATGACGCCCACCAGCTCGCGGTCGTACAGGTCGGCCAGCAGCGCCAGCGTCCTCGCCGCGGGCTCGGGCACCAAGTGTGAGGCCTTACCTGGTCATTAAGCTGCAAGTCCGTGAAGCCGGGTATCTGCTTGGCCCAGCTGATGACGCCCACCAGCTCGCGGTCGTACAGGTCGGCCAGCAGCGCCAGCGTCCTCGCCGCGGGCTCGGGCACCAAGTGTGAGGCCTTACCTGGTCATTAAGCTGCAAGTCCGTGAAGCCGGGTATCTGCTTGGCCCAGCTGATGACGCCCACCAGCTCGCGGTCGTACAGGTCGGCCAGCAGCGCCAGCGTCCTCGCCGCGGGCTCGGGCACCAAGTGTGAGGCCTTACCTGGTCATTAAGCTGCAAGTCCGTGAAGCCGGGTATCTGCTTGGCCCAGCTGATGACGCCCACCAGCTCGCGGTCGTACAGGTCGGCCAGCAGCGCCAGCGTCCTCGCCGCGGGCTCGGGCACCAAGTGTGAGGCCTTACCTGGTCATTAAGCTGCAAGTCCGTGAAGCCGGGTATCTGCTTGGCCCAGCTGATGACGCCCACCAGCTCGCGGTCGTACAGGTCGGCCAGCAGCGCCAGCGTCCTCGCCGCGGGCTCGGGCACCAAGTGTGAGGCCTTACCTGGTCATTAAGCTGCAAGTCCGTGAAGCCGGGTATCTGCTTGGCCCAGCTGATGACGCCCACCAGCTCGCGGTCGTACAGGTCGGCCAGCAGCGCCAGCGTCCTCGCCGCGGGCTCGGGCACCAAGTGTGAGGCCTTACCTGGTCATTAAGCTGCAAGTCCGTGAAGCCGGGTATCTGCTTGGCCCAGCTGATGACGCCCACCAGCTCGCGGTCGTACAGGTCGGCCAGCAGCGCCAGCGTCCTCGCCGCGGGCTCGGGTACCAAGTGTGAGGCCTTACCTGGTCATTAAGCTGCAAGTCCGTGAAGCCGGGTATCTGCTTGGCCCAGCTGATGACGCCCACCAGCTCGCGGTCGTACAGGTCGGCCAGCAGCGCCAGCGTCCTCGCCGCGGGCTCGGGCACCAAGTGTGAGGCCTTACCTGGTCATTAAGCTGCAAGTCCGTGAAGCCGGGTATCTGCTTGGCCCAGCTGATGACGCCCACCAGCTCGCGGTCGTACAGGTCGGCCAGCAGCGCCAGCGTCCTCGCCGCGGGCTCGGGTACCAAGTGTGAGGCCTTACCTGGTCATTAAGCTGCAAGTCCGTGAAGCCGGGTATCTGCTTGGCCCAGCTGATGACGCCCACCAGCTCGCGGTCGTACAGGTCGGCCAGCAGCGCCAGCGTCCTCGCCGCGGGCTCGGGTACCAAGTGTGAGGCCTTACCTGGTCATTAAGCTGCAAGTCCGTGAAGCCGGGTATCTGCTTGGCCCAGCTGATGACGCCCACCAGCTCGCGGTCGTACAGGTCGGCCAGCAGCGCCAGCGTCCTCGCCGCGGGCTCGGGTACCAAGTGTGAGGCCTTACCTGGTCATTAAGCTGCAAGTCCGTGAAGCCGGGTATCTGCTTGGCCCAGCTGATGACGCCCACCAGCTCGCGGTCGTACAGGTCGGCCAGCAGCGCCAGCGTCCTCGCCGTGGGCTCGGTCACGCCGGCCGGCACCGTGCCGCAAGCCAACGGCTCTGGTTCATACGATGATAGCACTTCCAGAATCTAGAAGGAAAAGCATAAATTAGAGTACCTATCAGTATTTTAGTAAACTGTTGGAAGATTTTGGGGATGCTTATGTAGGAGCGACATCTACGTATCTCATCATCCTCCTAGCCTTTGTCCCATTTTTTGAGAATGACTGTATGAATGTAGAACATCTACGGATCTCATCGATTCTAATTCACACAGCCCTTTCCATAGCTCACTCAATGACTTTGAGCCCTCTTATAAGGTCCGTGCGACCACGTTAAATGCCGTAAGTAATCGCTAGGAACACACTCTGATCAAAGAACATCGTCTCGAGACCCTGCGGAATTATTGGACGAAAAAATATTACGCAGCCACCCAAACGTTACCCATCATACACGGATTCGATGATTGAACTCTTTATCGCTGTTGAACCTTCCTTACGCTGGACGATTTTTCTTATGTATTAGGCTACTTTAAACCTGTAATAGATGGGTCACTCAACTATTTTCTGCCACTCGTTGCCATGATGATGTCCCCTGGGTCACTTTTTTTACGATTTTCCGTGGTTACATTTAGCAAAATCTTTGTAATTTAAGCAGTTATAAGCCCATTCTTATGTAGACTATCTCCTGACAATACCATTAATATAAATTATCAACACTTTTCTTAGAAGTTTAATCACTATTGTCCCCTTGGTCTCGGGACAGAATTAAAGCAAGAAAAAGTTGATCCACCCAGTTTAGAGCCGTAACAGACGATCGAACGGTCCGGCGGACCGATAGGGACGCTGCTATCTGTTAGGATGAGAGATATATATTACTATCTCTTTCTAACAGATAGGTGCGTCCCTATCGGTCCGCCGGACCGTTCGATCGTCTGTTACGGCTTTTACAAACCTACCTGGCAGACTACCAGCGAAGTGGCTTGCTGCTTCACTATGCTGAGTCAGCGCCTTTTCTCTGCCACGACACATGGTTTTTAAAATGTGCTATACTTTATTGTTATATACTTGTACTAGTTTTAAGTAGCATGTTTCGACTGTTTTCTAATATTTACTGTGTCTAACCATGTAAGTTGTGGATACGAATAAAGGATTTATCTATTTATCTATCTATCTACCTTAATGTCGTCGAGGTGCGGGCGCGGCGCGGGCGGCGGCTGGTCGGGCGCGCGTCTGTACTTCTGCCTGCCGCCGCGCACTCTGTCCAGACGCACGCCCTCGCGGAGCATGCCCGTGCGCAGGCATTTTCTGAAGCGGCACGCTTGGCACGCCTTGCGTCGCCGTTTGTTGATCTCGCATTCGTTTGACGCCGGACAGGTGTATTCTATGTTGCCCTGAGGAACAAGAGGTCACTATGTTATATCTTTTGACTATTGTTGTAAAACAGAGTTGAGTTATTCAAACGTTTATACGAGTCAAATTTCAGACCACACTCCAGGCTACGCGGGATGCAATATCCGACCAAATTTAATAGCCGATCTTTGTACATGTATTGTACGAAAAATTACCGATTAAACGGTTATAGCCGATTATAAAAAAATATGAAATATGGTCTAAACTTGGCTTAGCATGGCATAGATAAAACGCATTTCCAACACGAAACTCAAGAAAAGATAGATCTCATATATGCAAATCAATGTTACTTATTAATATTATATCTGGTAGGCAGGCACTCTGTTTATTTAAATATTTTCGAAGAGTGACAACTTTATTATCTATCAATTTGAATTCAAATTAGAACATACAAAATGAAATGGAATAGGATGACGGCATTGGAAAATCCGAATCACCCAAACTATTGTTGGTGCATTATAAAATCAATTCGAGAGAACCTACCTGTATACGATGATCGTCGAACGAAATAGAATCATAACGTCTTTCTCATATATCATTGACAATACGAAAAAACTAGTAGCTCTGAACAGTGGATCTGTAGACCTCACGAGTTTGTTTGGAAATGGCAGAAATTTCCTTTTTTTTACATTTTCAACCCTCATAATATCTGAGATTTTGATACACCACACGGGGATGCACACAAATCAATACACAGTCTCCTCGGCGTGTCGTAATCTCTCGCGTTCGATGCTGCGGCAGTTATAGACGAGCAGTGCTGCCGTTCTGCACGGCTGTTGCCAGTATTCCTTCGCCGCGGATACCTTGGGACACCTTGTTTCTGGACTGACCCCTAAACCGGATTAAATCCCAACCATACCTGGATCGTCCTCTTGAAGAACGCCTTGCAGGCCTCACAGCTGGCCACTCCGTAATGGAAGCCAGACGCCACGTCCCCGCACACAAGACACAGTCTCCTCGGCGTGTCGTCATCTCGCGCGCTGGGGGCTGCGGCAGTCGTGGACGAGCAGTGCTGCTGTTCCGGGCTGGTGTTGCCGACGATCCCTTCGCCGGGGGACACGCAGAACTTCACCTCTTCTTTGGGCTCTAGTTCCATCTGGAAAAAACGGTTGGATTTAGCTGTGTGTGTGTTAATAACCTAAATTAAAATTTTAAAACATCCCAGATACAAGTAGCTGATAATCATGAGACCCTCTTTTAATGAGTTATACAGGAAAAGCTACTAAAACTGAACATAACGACATAATTTGGAAGTCCTATCATATGGTCACTTGTTCCACAAAAAGATGAATGTCTTGGAGAAGCTAAGAACCATCTAGACAAACTAGGTTTTCGATTTACAAAAAATCACACTCAAATCGGTCCACCCGCGTCGGTGCTACGATGCCACAGACAGAGACACAGACACATATACATATGTTAAACTTATAACCCCTTTTTTTTATTGGGGGTTAAAAGTTAACGGATGAACTAAGCATAGTCATGACTTGATATTTAAAAAATACAAATAAACTATTTCAGGCGCTTCCACTCATTACATAATTTAATCGTGATGTTTTTCGCAACCATGTTGTGATAGGTATTTAGTTTCTAGTTCGGACAATCATGAGATCAGATTTATATTCAAATTAAAAAAATAAGAATCATAAAAAAACTACAACTGTTTATTTTATTCATTCACAACTTTTATAGCCTGTTTCACTAGTCTATTTCATTTTATTCATTAGGAACATGATACCCAAAAGAGCTACCCAAATATGGATGGAGTACGCTGTTTTTTCTAAGTACAAAAACTCACAAAGAAATGATCATTGAGCGTAACATACACTAACAGCAAGATAATTTGTACCTGACCAACATCAAGATGATCTGCAAATGTTAGCCTCGTTAAAAAATATATAATTGGCGTTGCATTTCATGGAAACGATTTTTCTGTCACGCCGACTGTGGCAGACAAATTGGGGTTCTGTTTTTTTTCGATATAACAATGCACCGATGGGCTGAGATTAGTTTTGCGGGCGTAATTTGTGCGGGCTGTAATTAACCTTGCTCTTAGCTGTTCAAACATTATTTGGGTGTTAAAAGATTGTGTTCTCTGAACGCTTGCCAAGCTTTTATTGAAATACAAGTATAATTCTGAAAAAAACAGCTTTTATTTTGCCTTGCGATATGAAAATTACCAAATCTACGTACCGTAAGGCGAATCTGGAACCCGAAGGGTTATGTGGTACTAAGAAAAAAAGTTTTTAAACCTGATTGTTTTACCGTTGGAATATTAGGAGCATACATGCCATACGTGTTTTCAGGTACTTATAATACATTTGTTTCTACTATTGCGATGGCAATAGTCCCTTGGGTCCAAATGGCCCCACCTTACGGTAACTTTAAAATCTCGCATTAGAAATAATGGAATATAATATTGTTTCTCGTTATCAACTTATGAACTAATAAGATATAATTCATGCAGAAAACCGGTCTGTAATGTTGTATGGACAAAAATTTGGCAGAACGGAGGCAATGCGACTTAGTTTTTCTTCGAAAACAATAAGTACAAAGGTGCTCAAAAGCATTTTACATAGAAAACTGCCGTGAGTCTCAGACATATTAAAATACATAAACGGGTTTACTCACGTCGTAGAAGTCGAATAACGCTCGACATGTTTCGAATTGGTACGCAATTCATCATCAGGAGACACGATCAGTCGCGGCGGCGGCCAACCGAACACAGAGTGCTTTATGTATTTTACTATACTGGGCAAAAACTTTTAGACCAACACAAATCTGCCCACAACATTTAAACTTCATCTTAAAATCACCTTTAAATAATCACTTATCTGTTTAAACTTATGGTGTACATGAAAACAGAAAATAAGTACCTATATTAGAAGCCCGATTTCTTAGTAACTTAGGAGACATTTTGAGTAACGCAGGAGACAGTGAAAAATGTCGGTCAAAAAGTTCATTCGCTATGTAAATGGGCAAACCGGTAGACTCGGGACTAGAGCATGCCTTTAAATACCTAGTCTCACTTACGGTTTATTTATACTAATATCAACCCGCCCCGGCTTCGCACGGGTGCAATATAAAACTTCCTCTTGAATCGCTCTATTTATTTTAAAAAACCGCATCATAATCCGTTGCGTGCTTTTAAAGATCTAAGCATACATGCGACTTTGTTTTATACTATGTAATTATTAAATAGCATATATTTTGCATCTTAGATTCTAATCTTAAGTTTTCTAAGATTATATCAAGCCTATAACCTATGAACAATCGGCATTAAATGTAGCTGAAATTTTAGCACTCAATTTGACATTTCAGTAGTAAAATTATTAGCTACTTTTGATGGTGACCGTGCTATAGGAAATAATCTTACACCATTCAATTTATTTCATCCAAAATTCTAGGCTATACTAGTCACAAAAATTAAAATTTAAGAATAGGGAAATCTATTCTTATGAACCATGGCATCGATTTTAGATTTAATAAAAACTGCATTATATTTTTTTATATATCTCATACGAGTACATAACCCGGTCAAAACCTCTGTAAAGAATGTTACAACGCCATGCGATAAGATAACTTACAGAATTTTAACCACGTTCAATTTCCGGTTATACAAGGTTTATAAAAAAAAAAATGCAGTTTGTATTAAATCTAAAATCGACTCCATGGTACCTAAGAACAGATATCCCTATCTCTTATTGTTTTCCTCCCTACTGACCCATTTGGATTGATCATCCTATATATAATAATAATATAACTATTCCCAACATCTATACTCTAAGCTGATGTGTACAGCGCTCTAGTATTGGTAAACTCTCAAAAGCTGTAAACTGTAAGTGTTTTATCGTAACATCAACTCGGTTAGTCACATGTTCGCATATAAACAAACAATTGAGCTCGAATGATAAAGGGTCGGCGTTTATGTCATCGGTCGAGCATTGTGCTGCATAATTATGTAACGTTGTGCAACGTGTGAGCTAATAACAGGAGGCGGAGACCACGGCCGCCATTTTTAGCCTACATTTCCTTTATTAAAACAAAAAGTACCGCAACTTCGTACGCATATTTTTAGGGTTCCGTACATCGAAGGAAAAACCGGAACTCTAATAGGATCACTTTGTTGTGCATCCGTCAGTCTGTCTGTCTTTCAAGACCCTTTATCTCGGGAACGCGTGGAGGTATCGAGTGGAAATTAAAACAATATACTCAAGTCTGTGAAAAAAAACAAACTTCTTAGTTAGCGTACAAAAAAAGATACAGCCGTTTATTCTGCAAAAAACGCGAAATTTCTACACTATCAAGGGAATCAAAATTTATAGGGTATTTTCCGTTGGCCTATGAAATTTGGCAAGTAATATCGTCTTATACTACAAGTAAAGGGAAAAACATGGACGCAACTAAACGGTGGCCGCCGTGTTGATACTTTAATGTTCTGCCGTACCATATCGTTGGTGCGCGCGGGTCGCCTTACATGCTCCGTCTAGTGGCGGTTGTCTGTGGCTCAGGCGGAACGTGACATTGAGTCATGCTATTTCGTGCGTGCCGGCGTTCATCGATTTATAAGACGTTATCACATCAAAAAACTCGATTTGTATGGAAAAATGAGCCGCGGTATTTTCTCTGAACGTGAGGCTTACCTCTGGTTGTAGAAGCATAGGGCGTGGATGCGGCGAAGCCAGGGTCAGCTGTTCAGTGGGCGAGTACTGTGGCGGAGGCTCAGCCTCCTGCTTCACGCGCCGTAGCAGCTGGTCGCCCGTGCCGCTCACCGCCGACATCATAGACACCTGGAGCAATGGAAACATGAATTAACAAAAGGTTGGCCCAAATCAGCATCATCAGACCCCGGGTATTTTGGTGCAAGAATGATTTGACACCTACTGTTAACTTTCATCATATCAGCCGATAGACGTCCACTGTTGGACAGAGGCCGCCCCCAAAGTTCTCCACAACGATTGGCCTTGCGCCGCCCTCATCCAATTTCTACCCGTGTCTATCTGTGGCATCTTAGCTTCCAAGGGGATGGACCGATTTGAGTGCGGTTTTTTTAAGTCGAAAGACTTGTGCGTCGAGATGGTTCTTTGCTATGTTTGGTGGAAATAGGACCAGTAGTTTCCAAGATATTCAGCTTTAATTGAAACAAGTGACAAGATTTCAGACAATATTGTAGCTAAGAATTGCAAATTTTGTAGTTTTTGAATGAGGGTCTCATGACGACCAGCTATGTATCAGGGGTTTTTAAATTTCTAACTAAAAAAACTAACTAACTGCGCTGGCTCAGCGACCCAAAATGAGTCTTGAACTCCGACACAAGAGCTCGCCGCTTTACCCGATCCTGCGCAATCTCTCGCCAGTTTGTGGCTCCGAGCTCACGCAGATCCTTCTCTACCAGATCTATCCAGAGCGGTACTTTGGCCGACCGACCGGACGACGCCCCGTCGGTCGCCCAAGGTATGCTCTCTTCACCTGCCGACCCTCTCCCATTCGCTAAAGATTTTTTTTAATTTTGGTTATTCTTTAATGAACAAAAATTAAATAAAAAAATCAGGTATGTAAGTCTAAGTTTTATTGTAGCCGGATACAATCGTCTCAGGTCATATCGCACGAGCCACTATCTTGTTCCGAATTAAAGTGCACACAGAATGCAACGTGAATCAGTTTATCTGCAAATACTGCAGATTAGTGACGTGTGTGATCGAGTCTTGAAGGAAGGTACAAAAACAAAGAATAATCGAAACTCTAGTTGAAAATTCAATGGCTCGAGCATATCTTCAATAGCCTTACGGTCAAGTCAAGTCAAGGCTCACGGTTGGCCCGGAAAACTGTTAGAAGCCTAAACAGTGTCTTGACTAAGCTCTCTTCTTTAGTCATTCAAGAGTGTGTGTGTTGTGTTTCCTCCTTCTTATAACTTGGGACCCTTCAAACGAAGCGTGAAGAAGCATCTCTCGGGCCAGCATGGCAGTGTCAACTGACTTGGCACCGTTGGTTTCTCGTTAGTTGCCATTGCGAATTGGGCTCCCCTTTTTGCTTACCATCAGGCAAAGTGGAGCCACTATGTTGTGCCGTTATAAAAAAAAACAAAAGCTGTTTTAAGCCATTGATACAAAGATCAAAGCACAAAGAAAACTTTAAATGCCCGATTCCCGATCTCTTCTGCCAGGTTACGCATTTCAATTTTTCTTTGTGCTTTGGTGGCACATTAAAAAATAATGAGACATTACATGTTTCATAAATGTATAAAAGCTGTTTTGTTTATATTTAATGCAGAAAGTAGGACGACAATACAATCTACTAGTAAATTAGGTACTACTCTATAATATTACGCATAACGTTGAAAGAATCTTGCATGAACGATACAATTTAAATTTTCAATAACCAATGTATACAATTTGTTTAGTTGCACCTGTAGCACAACTGTGACACGCGACTCTTTCTCGCGCGAGAAATATTACCTATCTTTATCTTCACAGTGCTGGGAGAGAGTGACGGGCGATGCTAATGTCACGCGACAAGAGTCGCCAAGCCTGGTTGTGCTAGACGGGCTGGTAGTATCAAAGCGCCACACCTAACGGACATGCCTCGAACACGACACGGCTTGCGGGAACGAGAGATCCGAGTGCAGCGGTCATACGAGCGAGCGAGACACACGTACCGCGCACCACTGCCGCTCGCAAAACCCAAAGTCGTGCAATAAACCGAACATCAAAACATTGAAGCGACTCAGAAACACGAATTCCATTGCAACAGGTCATGGTCCCACAGTAGGTACGTATGCAGCGATATTAATAGTCGCTGGCGAAAAAACAACGTTTATCTATTCGCGATAATATTTAAGTTTCAAGGACCGAGTTCAATACACTCGTGACATTGGCGGGTGGCAAATGATAAAACGTGAAACCGGCGTGATGCAACGCGGCGTCGGTGCGTTTCGTGTTCAATCGAGGTATTTGCGAGATTTTGACCCGCTAACACAATTCGGACTTCCTGGGGATTCGATTGTCATTGAAATGAAATGAAATAATTTATTCAGTAAGTAGGCCACAAGGGCGAAATGCCGGTAGATTCACAATCTGACTTGTAAAAGTGAGTCAGATTGTGAATCTACTGGCATTTCGCAAGAGGAGACCGCTGTTGAGAAGAAAGCCGAAAGAAACTCAACAGTAAGTCATTTGAGTGGGATGCAGAGGAAGGCCAAAGAAAAGATCGATAAATTGTGTAAAAGAGAGAAGGAATTAAATGACGACGTGATAAATAGGGAAAGAATAGAAGAAAAAAACACGCTGTGCTCACATAAATGGAATAAGGGCAAGATAATGATGATATAGTCATTTTAACTGATACATAGTTAACTCACATCACATCTCATACATAGATTTTTCTCGGTAAAGTCTGTCGTGTTAGCCTAGAACGCCTAGAAACCTAATAGTCAGCGTTTGAAAGTGAAGCCAGTTTTACTAAGCCACGGCCCTTCACGCGCTTAGTTTCGTCTGTGTACGCATCTGTCATAATGTCAATGTCGCAAGAAATACGTCTCTATGATTGGTTCGTAGACACCCACACATAAAACCAAAACCGGCTTCATCTTTCGCAAGCCTTTGGTATGATTTTGATTTCTCGTTTTAGGCGTATTTATTCTAAGCTTGGAGAATAACAATCCAGATATTTGCCTGCTTTTGACACTCTTTCAAGCTGCTGGAGTCAAATTCCGACATATATAGCTATTTGAGAGATGTATCAGTGACATCACAGACATATAGCGTAACATTGTCAACATAAATAAGTTTTAACCGGCTTTCAAAAAATTAGAGGTTCTATCTGTCACTGTATGTATTTTTTGCAAGGCGACCCGCATTGTAATTTATAGCTCAACTCCCAAACAGATATAGTAGCGATATAACTGACATTCCTTTGGTATTCCTTTAACCTATATTCTTTTGGGTCTTCTTTTACGCATTGAACTTTTGAAACCACACTAGGTTTGCGTCAGTTTCCTTAAACAATTTGCAGATTATACTAATTTACTATACTAATAATAAAAGGTAGGGAAAACCCATTAACATATTTACGTCACCCTATTCCGTAAGTGGGATTTTCTGCCCGCTACGCGAAAATCTCACTTCCTGACCAGGGCAAGACGTAAAAGTTTAGACAAACCACGGGCGGTAATTCGTAAAGCCCCAGATCGCATATATATAAATAAATAAATAAATAAAATAAATAAATATCAGACAACCTCACACAAATCGATCTAGTCCCAAATTAAGCTCAAGAAGGCTCGTGTTAGGTATGGGCACTAGACGACGATATGCATACTTATATAGATAAATATATACTTAAATACACAGAGCAACCATGACCCAAGCACAAATATTCGCGTTCATCACACAAATATTTGCCCTGGCCGGGATTCGAACCCGTGACCGCCGGCTCAGTAGGCAGCCTTCTACAAACCGAGCCAAACGTGTCGTCAAACACCTGCGATCTGGGGCTTCATTAATTACCGCCCTATTTATGCAATGTACTATGTTGTCCTATCGATCTGTCCTCGCATTCGACTCGATAATGAGAATACTTGGAGTCAGAATTCGAAAGCCGCAAACCAAACATAACCTCGTGAGGCCCAAGCTCAAAAACGACATTTAGGCCTAAACGCCCACTGTACCTTGTAAAGTACACTTTCTTTCTTTCTTTAAACTGTCTGAAGCTTTAGTTACAAGTTTTACTTTTGTACTTTGTGAGGTACATTGGGCCTCGCGATGATAAGTCGATAATACCCATGTATTTTTATCATCTAAAATACAAGTTCCAGTTAATCCCGGGAATAATCTATGTCTAAGTCTGAGGCACAGATTCAGTCTGGTTACATGAACCCTAGAATTTACATTACTAGGTATTTATAGTTGTTTACAGATTTATTTCTCCGCGGCAACCGGAAAGTGTTGATTCTTTTTTGTGTGAGATTTAAATAAAGGAAAATATACGTCTTATGAAATTCATGAATCGAGTCTGTATATCAATGGTCACACGACGCATTATACATAGCTACGAATAATAATTATATTCTATATTTGGATAATCCCTTAGGAACTGTATGTTGGAATTAAAATTCACTTCCTGCACCTCTAGCACACTGTGACACGCGATTCTTTGTCGCGCGAGATATATCTTTCTTCGCTGTACTGCCAGAGAGTGACGGGTGATGCTATGTCGCGCGACAAGAGTCGCAAAGCGTAGTTGTGCGTGGGTAAGCCCCAGGCAAAGACTCGCGGGATTGAGACAGAAATAATCACGTGGATAAGCTAAGCTAAATATTCAAAAGAGAGCCAAAACGTAAACAGTCGTATTCTTTTTATATTTATGAGGATACATACAAATGAACTGCCTTACGTAAGAACTGAAGGGGCACTTAGTCAATGTAAAATCTAATTTATTCGCTATATGCGTTTAAAGTCCAAATGTATATCACAAATGTTGAACAGTGGTCGCAAAATGACATCGCCCATTAATTTCCGGGTGCTTGTGTAGCTCAGTGGCGTCTTTGTTCTTATTAAAAGCAGATGGAGAAACGTTACAAACACAGCGCATAGGATGACCTAAGACAGCGATTAAGAGCAAAACATTCGCAAAAAAAATACAAGCGAATTAACAACCAGCACTTTTTGAAGTCGGTTGAAAACCACTGTATGGAAGGTAACTATCTCACCGCTGACGAAGAAGCAAACTCTCAACTACATAACCAACTAACAAAAATATCAGTGTCACTGATCCAGTTACCGCGCGGCTGTACGGTAGCAGTCCCTGATTTAGCTCCATACGAGTTCCTGATAATTTCACGTGTGTAAACCGCTTCATACAATAACAATTATCTCAAGATGAGTCAAATCATATGTTGATATTTTAAAAGTGAAATAGATATTATGACGTCAACAGTCAGCAGCAGCAGTGGCTACTGCGTAAACGATTTGTTACGAGAGTTAGTTCTACAAAGTGACCGCTAGGGGCGCAGTAATATTCTCCATGCAAACCGTTTACGCTGTCGCTAGCGAGTACAGTCACTCATGGTAACGATAAAAAAAAAATCAGCTGTTTATTTCTTAAGAAATATTTTTAGTGAAATGTTTTTCGATAATGGGGTGCATGAAAGGAGCTTCCCCGTACGACGCATTTCGAAGCTTTCCGACGACATTCCGTTCGTCACAGCGTCTGGCGCACCCTGGGCAACGTTCAGTTTCAACCACTGCCTTTCAACACGATGGTTCCACCAAATACGAGTACTCATGGTAAGACTTTTGATATAGCGCTCCAGTGCCACTGCCGAATAGCTTCGCCGAAATCAATATAGTATCCGGGCCCGTAGAAAATGGGTCGAGGCAAGGTTGACGTAGGTCAGCACGGCACCGGGTCCACGACCGCCCGTCCGCGCTCACCTTAGATAAACGGGCGTAGGGTTGCGCCCGCGAGTTAGTAGTGTGCGGTGTGCGTGGTAGGCGTGGATTTTTGTTGGAGTGTTTACTGGGGTGTGAATTTGAATGTTTGCTGATGTTTGACGGAGGTGTATGGTTTTTTGGTTTGGTTTAAATACAGTTGTGCATGCAGAAAGTTTTCAAATAGGAAGTTGGGAATGTTCTTTGAATTTTCACAAGAATTTAAATAAGGATTGCGTTAAGGAAAGTTTGAGAAAGTAGCGGTATTTTACAGCGTGGAAATTTTGAACTTTTCCTCGAGATGTCACTATATAGAAATGTAAGATATATTTAAGGACTGCGGTCATAATTAAGACTCCAAAATATGACGCGGCATCAAATCTTTACGGATATGGAAACTATAAACGTAATACTAACATCAATAATTCACTATCATAAACGATTATTAACGTGTTTTACAAATTAAGCAACACATAACAGCGTATTTAAATCAACATGCTAATTATAAATAAACTGAACCGAAAATAGAAACCCTAAGCCTCCAAATTCCAGAAAATTGCCCTCGGCAAATTTGCAAACGGAATGTTGCCTACTTATTATGTGAAAAAGGACCTGGACAAGTGTACATTCTTCACGAACCCTACGTCCAAATAATTTGGTCATTGAGCGTTGAGGTAGGCCATACCAGACAGGATTGCTAATATGAAGGAATACATAGCTGGTTTCTCAAATTCGTTTACGAATTCACAAAATTTTCAAAGACTATGCGGTTGTTGGATTAGCCAACTAAATGTGAGTTTTATAATTTCATTAAAATAAAAAATATAGATCTCTCATTGACGCATGTCGCATCGCAACCCTACGCGGTTTCGCGGTAGTGCCAAAATAGTTTGTTGTCGATTGTTGAGGCAGGCAATGAGCGGCCAGATAGCGTAGCGAACACGAAAACTAATTATACTCGGAAGATATCGTAGAATATGTAAGAGGCCTTATTCCCTTTAAACAATATTTTTGCCATATTATGACAAATATATTGATAACCTCAACCAAATTTTTGAAGTGACGTAATACTTTTTCCTGAGTTCTAGAAAGTAACACAGCTATTTCACGCTTTTATTGCGTGCAGTTGTAAATAAGTTCACAGAACCAGTTTAATGCGTGAATTTTGACAAATTCGAGTAGAGTTTTTAAACAAAACATATCAATGAATAATTCAAACTGTAGGTTTCAAATATATACTAATAAACCGCAATAGCCCTGTTCTAATTAGTAACATTGACATTGAAAAGATTGATATGTTAAGAAACATGTTTGATCATAGAGAAAAATGTCTAAAACGGATAACGGAGAGTTCCGGGCGCGGACCAACTAGCGACCTTCACAAAGGAAGAGTATTGGCCGAATACCACATGACATGGCAGAACCCTATGAATTTTCGCACTAGTGCCTAAATTAGTTTTTGTTGTCGTGTTGATGCCGGTCAGATAGCGTTGCTAATATGAAAACGGATGAGTGGATGACAAATCGTTGCTTCATCAAACTACCTATATTTTGATAGCTTAAAAGCAATATGACTGATAGTTCGTGTAAACAATGAATACAAATGATAGTTTGACACTAAGGTATATTATGCCGGTCATGCCGGCCGGTTAAGGTAGGTTATGTTTGACTTGCGGAAATAGTGACTAGTATCATCAACCAACCAACCAGATCAATCAACATCAAATCTCACCAATCAACCAGAACGGGGTTGATTGATTTTTTAATTTTGAATATTCGCACCTATGCACGGGGGGTTTAGTTAGTTAAAAATTGAAGTTTCTGCCCGTGTTAGGACAGATATGGACAATAAAAAACAATAACGTACCTAACCTACCTCAATGTGATTAGTCGTGTGTATCCTAAACTCTTTATCTTGTTCGATAAGCCTGTTGCCGTCTTGGATAACGGCAGACCACGTCACTATCTTAAGCCTTTTAGGCTCACCTAGTTTTTTTCTGTAGCGCTTATTGTTTTTATATGTTACCGATGAATAGGGCTGCCATCTTTGAATTCGCCGATCCCAGACAAAGATTTAAAATACCCGGAAAAAGACTTAAAAAATCCCGGAGATTTGGCATAAAACGGCGGCATGGGGCGGTGAATTGGTGAATGTCCCAGATCGCTGGTGTTTGTGGCCAAAAGGTGAGGGTCATAAATATGCAAACTGGAGCTTTACGAATAGCCGCCCGTGGTTTGTCTAAAGTTACACGTCTTAAATTCATTTTCATCACACTTTGCTCGTAAACAAGGGTTTACATGCTAGAAAAGCGGGCGGTAAGTCGTAAATTACGCCCTAGGGCGGTAAGTAATCTTTATCACACTTTAAGGGTTTACATGCTAGAAAACCGGGCGGTAAATCGTATATTACGCCCTAGGGCGGTAAGTAATTTTGGTATTGACTACTGCTACTTTTGTTTTATTTACTCCAAAGTGTGATGAAAAACGTCGTACGTGACTGGTGGGTAAAGGAATTCCGAACTCGTGTCATTAAAGCCCTCGCCTTCGACTTCGGGCTTCTAATAGACACTCGTTTGTAATTCCTCGTTTACCACCCTTGTTACGTAATGTACTATTACGTCACCCTAGGCCGTAAATGGGTTTCTCTGCCCGCTACGTCGGGAGATAATCTCACTTCCTGGCCAAGGCAAGACGTAAAACTTCCCGTGAGTCCGTGCATAGGTACAGGCCAGCTCTATTTCCTCATCAATGGCTAGACTAACTAAAATTGCATCACGCCACACAAAAAACCTGGCTTGTTTAACGATTTGTCTATAATATATAATTATATATGTGCAGAGCAGCGTCTCAAGGCCAGGGCATTAGCGCGGCGGGGTGACGTCACTAATGTGTCGTGTGGTCGTCCGAGTTCGCTAGCGCAAAGCAGTCACGTTATTGCCTACCTCTGTTCTTTTTGATCTATATTCGTGTAAAAAATAGGCTATTACAGTTGCATATTATATTGTTACAAAGCCAGTGTATCAAGGAGTGCAGTGGAAAAAACCGTTTTAAAAACAATATACGGGTTTAAAAGTTATAACGAAATACATTTTAAATTCGTAACTTAACGTCTTTATTCAGTGCGGGCGCTCGTTAGCGAGCGAGCGGTGAGTCATGCGAGCCCGTGTCGCCCGCGCGGTGCTGTGTAAGACGCGGACGCGGACATACGAGCGAACGGACGGGAATTGAACACACGAGCCAGCGGACATCAACATTTTTTACTTTAATTTTTTTCGGACATCTTAACTTTTTGGGTCGAAATTATTTTTGTTCACAATGCCACCCAAACCTGTTTGTGCAAAGTGTAATAAAAAAATACAGGCAAAACATCTTCTTGTATGTGCAACGTGTAAAGGCTCATTCGATCTCCAGTGCATAAATTATGAAAAAACTTTTTATTTAATGGACAATGATCGAAAGGCAGCTTGGACCTGCGGTAAATGCCGGCAGTATAATAAAACTAGCAAATCAAGTACTCCAATATTACCGAAATTAAATATTGCGGCTGCCTCTACCTCTAACCTCGAATCAAAGATAGCACATGAAAGTGTGGCTGAACTTGTGCAAAAATCCTCATTCAACACACACATTTCGGAACAAGGAAATGTCACATTAAGGAAACATACACAAAATAGACAGCAAATTTGGTCTGAAACTTTGTCCGACCAAGAATCTGAAATGGAAATACCAGGAGATACTGAATTAGATATTAGTTCCCAAAGCCTTCCCAACGGAACAACCAGCGAAGACCCGCACGTCAAGGAATTAAAATCCCAAGTAAGTGCCTTATCACTACAATTAGCAAGCGCGCATGAGGAAATAGACCGCCTCAACACAGAAGTTGCTGGACTTAATAAAAAAATTGTCGAACAACAAAAAAAGGGGGAAATATATAAAAAGTTACTTACAGAAAAGACACCACTTAAAAAGCACACACCCTTAAAAAAAGACTCCCTAGCGAAAAGGGTTAATGTAGCTATCATAGATAGTGATGACGACACACCTCAGTTTCTCTCACCAGCCCGAAATCTACTTGATGATGACAATAAAAATACTCGAGCCCAAACCGTCTTAATTGAAGAAATGACATCTGAACCATTATTAGCTGGAAAAGTTATACCTAACAACCGTGATGCAGATGATATTCAAAGTAACAAAAGGAACACAAATATTGCCACTAACTCATATGAAAAAAAACTATGTATAATTAGTAGCAACAATACTAACAAGTTCCTTGAAACTGCTCTCGCACTTTTCGAAACATATAAAGTTTGTCACTACATTGATACGAATGCAGGAACATGGCAGTTACTAAAGGATATCGAAACAAGAACACAAGACCTCACAATGGATGACTACTGTGTAATACTTATTGGCGCAGCTGATTTTTATAGCACAAGGGACTATTACCAAAGTGTTAGTTTCATTAGGTCTAAGTTAGTAAATATACAACATACCAATGTAATAATATGTACACCAAATTTCAAACTGCATAATTCAGTAATATTCAATGAACGAATTGAGTTGTTTAATAGGATTTTATACAGAGATATAAGCAAATATGAATACGCCTACTTGTTAGATATCAATAAAAACTTAGATTACACATACAGTATGTTCAATAGACGATCAGGTACAATAAATAATAAGGCATCAAAAGTCATATTTAGGGACTTAAAGGATAAAATTCTAGAAATAGATACTCAGAATCATGTGGGATTTCATCTCAGTTCGCCTGTCATAATTGAAGACACAATTCACAGCTCTGAACTAAGGATATCACGCGAAGGGTCGAATCATATCAGCACCCAAACAGACAATATTTTTTTTCTCGGCTAAAGAACTCAACTTGAAAGGCGTTGTTCCTGTAACTAAAGACGATGTGTTAAGAGTCTTACACCAGAATATAGCAGGTTTGACTAGCAAAACAAAGCTAATAGAGTTGACGTTAAATAAGTTGGAGGAAGGTGTTATGCCTTTGGATGTATTATGCTTCAGCGAAACTTTTGTAAAAGCGGGAAGTGAACGAAATATACATATTAACAGGTATCACCTATCCGCGTCTTATTCGAGGACGCATCACAAGAGAGGTGGGGTCTGTATATTCTGTCAAAATTACCTAGAAACGCGGGAAATTGCATTCTTGCGCGAATTCTGTGAAAATTATATCTTTGAATGTTGTGGTATAGAAATCCTATCAACTAAATGTATTGTTATATGTATATACAGAACGCCAACAGCAAACGTGTCTCGCTTCTTACATAAACTAGAAAAACTAATGCATAGACTCAAGCATAAAACGAAATCTAAAGTAGTAATCGTAGGAGACTTTAATATAGATACTTTAAAGACTACAGTCATTTCCAAAGAGCTTACAAGAATTGTATTAGGTAATAATTTTAAGTTGCATATTGTTTCGCCAACACGCAAAAAGTCTTGCCTTGACCAAATACTATCTAATGTACCTGACGCATGTAGTGAAATCTATAAACTGGGCTTATCAGATCATGAAACTGCTCAATGCCTTACAATCCCTGTTTTAAATAAAAGAAAACAAATTTCGTCCACGTTCAGCTATATTAGAGACTACAGCGAAGAAAATATTTTGAAATTTCTTAGCTGTCTGAATGCGTTGTCCTGGTCCGATGTGTATAACGAAAATAATATGGCCAAGGCGTTCAACAATTTCTATGACCTCTTTACTCTATTTTATTATTTATGTTTCCCAGTCATCAAAATTAAACATACGGTACGACCCAAAACCGTTAACTGGTTTTCTACAGGCCTAAAAAAATCCGTAGTAACAAGAAGACATTTACGTTTCACTTACTACAAACACTCAGGGAAAAAACAACATAACTATTATAAAAACAAGTACCAAACTTATTCCAAGCTCCTTAAACGATGTATTAATCAAGCCCAAAAAATCGTGAACTCAAGATACATAAACAAATCAAAAAACATATGCAAAGCTACATGGGATATTATTAAAAATACGACAAATAACAACTCTTATGGACATAGCGTTAATAAATTAGTTATAAATGATAATATTATAAATGATCCCACTGACATTGCTAACACATTTAATAATTATTACATAAACATGACGAATTCCACGACTAATCATAGGAAACAATCTGATAGGTTATCCATAAAATCAAATGCTGCTAATTTGTTCTTAGTTCCTACTGACAAGGAAGAAATAGCTAAAATTATTAACTCACTAAAATCCACTAACTCAACCGGCTATGATGACATACGAACTGACATATTAAAAAAATGCAAATTGCTAATTTCCCCTGTATTCAGTTATCTGGTTAACTTATCTTTCACGACTGGAATTTTCCCAGAGTCATTGAAATTATCCTTAGTTAAACCTCTCCATAAAAAGGGTAGTAAAGTAAATATCGAGAATTACAGGCCTATTTCACTTATACCCGTTTTCTCAAAGATACTTGAAAAGGCCATGCAATCGCGTATTACAAATTTTCTGGAAAAATTTAACATAATTAAAAAGGAGCAGTATGGCTTCCAGAAGCGTAAATCGACATCGCTAGCTGTTTTATCATTAATGAATAGTGTTTTAGAGTATTTGGACAAGAGTGTATCCACAACCGCAATTTTTTTTGACATGAGCAAAGCTTTCGATTTCGTATCACACGATATACTCCTTAGAAAGTGCGAACAATATGGACTAAGAGGAATAGTTAACGACTGGCTTAGAAGTTATTTACATGGAAGAAGCCAGTTTGTGGAAATAACTAACATTGATCTTGGCCATATGGTGACTAAATTTAAATCTTCCGCTAGGGTAAATGCAGTTGGTGTGCCACAGGGTAGCATCTTGGGTCCATTACTTTTTCTGTTATATATTAACGACCTTCCCGATATCACAGAATTTAAATGCACACTATTTGCGGATGATCTATCTATAGTTATTCCTGGCCACAATTTGCAAATATACAACGAAGACATAAATGGTACCTTATCTAAAATCATAGTATGGTTGCAAAATAACAACCTAAATGTTAATCTGGAAAAGACTACATATATACAGTTTATAAATAAAGGGGGTCGTAAACACCATCTAGCGGTATCTTCTCAGGGACAAGCGATTAAGGAATCATCACAAACACCTTTCCTAGGAATTACCATAGACGAAAAATGCTCATGGAACGAACATATTGATAACCTATGTAACAAACTAAACTCATTCGCTTATGCTCTTTGGCGACTTGTAAAAATTAGTAGTAAGCAAGTTGCATTACAAGCGTATCATGGTTATGTGTGTTCCTTGCTCAGATATGGTATCCTATTATGGGGTAACTCTTCTCATGCAGGTAGGGCACTAATAGCACAAAAACAATGCATAAGGTCAATGTGTAACCTAAATGTTCAGTCGTCTTGCAGACCTATGTTTAAAGATCTGAAACTATTGACAGTGCCATGTATGTACATATACGAAATTTGTTTGTTTGCTAAAACTCATCCATGTCTGTTCAAAACTAGTAAAGAAATATGCAATTTTAACACAAGGTATCCTAATCGTCTGGTCATGCCGTCAAAAAAAACAAAATTATATAGTAGAAACACCTATTGTATGAGTGTGTCTATTTATAATATATTAAGCGAAGACATAAAAAATCTGCCTATAAATATGTTTAAACGCAAACTTAAAAGTTGGCTAACAGATAACTGTTTTTACTCTGTTAATGAATATTTTGACCACGTAAATAGGTTAAAAATGTGACTCGCATGAAATTTCAATTGTATTGGCATTGATTATTTTGATAATTATGTTACACTTTATTTTATTTTTTTATATTTTGCATGCCAGAAGCTGGTGAAGTGTGTGAGACCTGTTTTTTCTTACATTGTGACCTACTGTAACCACATTTTAAGCAAAATAAAGAGATTTGATTTGATTTGATTTGAATGCCTTTTTGATATATTCAACAAAACAAATTTATTGCAAACGACTATTAATTTGACTTAACGTATTCTGAAACTTTGGAGTAAACAAAGGAATTGAATTTAAAGTTTACAAGCCCAAAACCAGCAGATGTTTAGTGGACAGATGCAAGAATAAACAATGCAGCTTATGTATGCATGTTTCCATTAAAGGAGTAATATTTTCTTTTTTTATGAGACGAAAATTAACAAACAATAGTTTACCTATTGGTTCGGAGCGTTTCTAAAATAAATTCAATTTCCAAAGTGAGACATCTGTTGTTTGATACAACTCCCACTCGTTTATAATGGAGAGCTTTATTAGTTAGACTATACAAAGAATATCGATTTCGGGTTATGCACTTCAATATATCACTTGATAATAATTAACGTTGAACAAAGAAATATCAAGCTAATATTGACACAAATCAATTTAATGACCATTGAAGCCCATGTGGTAAGTTAGATTAGATGATATCACGATACTTAAATACATATCATCCCAGACCCAGAAAAAATATCGCGATCAATTCAACACACAAATCTTGTTCTTGTCATAGTTTTAACCCAGTCACCATGGCTTCGTTGTACGAACAATTTAGCCAAACGCGCAGCAAAAATCACTTTCCTAATCATAGGAAATCAGAAATCACAAACGCACTTGTGGCACGGCTGACGCAAACAGACTTCGTAATCACGTAGGTATCTAGGCACCAAAATCACCAAATTGTAATGAAGGGAAGCGTACCGATCGATACGCGTACGGAAAAACACCAGTTCACTTTATCATGCCGAGTTTCTAAATAAAGCCTTCAGAAACGTCTTCATTGGAAACTTTCAGGGTGGAAGGGATCACTTCAGATTAGGGATAGATTAGGGAAGATTATATAACTGATCCCCAATCAACGCCTATAATGAAAATGGGGGTTCCGAATTTCCAAAAAAAGCTTTAACGAGTTCCGCCTTTATCAAATAACTTATTGATTAGGCTCCAGGATAGATTAAGGAAGGAAAAAAGACGTAATGTAATATGGCATTGGTAACACAATCGCTACGTTTAATAAGCATGGATATTTAATAGCAAGGCAAGTAATCTATAGAGTCTAGACTGAATATAGTAGAAACAGTTTAATAATGAATGAGGAAATCTATTTATAAAGCATCCAAGAACGATAGTATTGGAAAGTAAAACATATTCGCTGAAAATTCAAAACTCATACAGCTAGTATAAGTAGGCTTTAATAAGAGGGAAAATAAGCACGAATAGTATAGGTAAGTCAGGTTCCAGCCCAGGCAATACTGTCAAGGTAAAAATAGGTAGTAGGGATTAGGCGTGGGAGGGGGGCGGGACGGGGTAAGGTGCGGGGGTGCTGGGTTGCGGGGGCTGTCTAGACGGCGGCCTTGACCAACGCTCTGTTTCGGCTCGAGCGAGGTCGACACGACCCAGAGACCGAGTGTGGACTTGCGCGAATGAACCGTAATATCATTCTGTAACAGCTCTTGTGGTAGATCAGTTTCGTAATCGGTGGCCGACTGTACTATGAGACTGATATAGGTACTGAATTGAAAGGATGTGACGCTATCAAGAGAACCTAGATTTTACTAGACAACGAGAAAATTAAAATAACAAGTAGATTGCGTTCTTGTAGTAGATTTTAGTAGTCATGACAAAATAACTATTAAAACTAAGAACATTCATTGTACTAAGTACTATCAAAGATTAACAATACTTGAACGTCAAAAAGAACTATAAAAACTCAATTATACAGAAAAACATGTAAAAACGGAAAATCCAATTCATAAATATTTAGGCGAAACAATGAATTCCACCCAGTAATTTGACTTGTTGTGTGGGAGGGAAGCTGCATAAGTTTAATTTGACAGCTGAAGTCTGTAAAGATAAATGAAACCTGAGGTTATGATATGAAACCAGGGCTCCTATCTATCGGTGTAAAATTTTGCTTCCAAGAAATAAAGTAATAAGTAAACATGTCCTGTCATGTTTAATCGATGGATAACAATATGTAGATTATTAACAATCATTCGGTGCCCGAAAATTAATCGTGAAAAGCTAAGTTAGAAGCTGAAGTCAAAATCAAGACCATGAACAGAATGTCTGAAATATAATAAAAATATCTAATCAAGACTAATTGATAATTCACAATGTTTAAGTAGCGTAAAACAACAAGATAAGTCCAAATAGCCTGTGAAATAAAAAAGTAGTAAACAAAATATCTGAGCCAATACAATTAACAACAATAGATTAATCATCATTAGGTAAATAGGCTCCTAATACTAAAGCAAAAGCCTGTAACCAAAAACCAGACTAGACAGACACGTACAAAACAATAGTGAACGCCGACGGAACGCAATGCCGTCACGGCTAGGTCTGTGACCCGCGACATTGCGACGACATTGAGCCGAGCCAAATAATGCAGATAGCGGAGTTCAACGCCCGACAACGCCCAATATCACGCGGACGATCTGGTACCTGCTGCGTTATATAACGTGACCTACCCCAATGTGCGTAGCTCTCACTCACGAAACACGTATCCCGAAAAATTCGAAGCCTCCGGCTCTCCCAATGACCCTGGTCCGGAGAAAGCGGAATTTTGAATATTTGGGCTACATAACGCTACCCAGCCGTTCCAATAAACTACCTCTAGAAACCGCGTTTGAATAACAGAACGAATTTTCTAAGGACTGTACAGACGAAGACAAGGGGAGGTTTCATTTTAAATTTGCAACTGAAAATCATACGAGTAGTTTAATGAACTAGGTCAAACATTCTGGAAAACTAGACCGTATGCGGCTAATCCATTAAGCACTGGTGGCTTTAATTTTCCATTAGGAAATGCCTCAGCCCAGCGTGATCCTGTCATCGAATTTAATGTAATGACATTATCAACTCTGGTTGATAATAAACGTCCTCAATTTTACCAAAGGATAAATCGATTCAGATTATTTTAGTAGCCGTAAGTGTATTACGAACAATAAAGGGTTTACTTTAGTAATATAAAATAAATAACACAAATCGACCTAGTCCCAAACTAAGCAAAGCTTGTACTATGGGTACTAGACGATATACATAATATATAAAATACATATATAGATAACATCCATGACCCAAGAACAAATATTTACCCCGGCCGGGATTCGAACCCGGGACCGCGAACTCAGTAGGCAGGTGTCTACCAACCGAGCCAAACGCGTCGTCGTATCGCCGTGTATCACCTATAAGTTCCTTTAGAATACACTGAATGTATCATAAAATATCAACCCACACAAAAAATGTTAAGATAAATAATATGTTGTGTAAATTCTAGATCTTTACATAGAAACAGCTCAATATAAAATGTATTATAGGTCAGTTCCACGACTCACTGCCTCACAGACGTCTGCTAGAACACTTAAGTAAACCAGACCGACTTCACTAGCAAACAAACTCACATTCATAACCGATTTGAACCAACCGTCCAAACGTGGACCGTTGAAAATAGGAACCGCCAACGCTAAAAACAAAAGATCTCAGGAATCAAAGGCGCCGCTCGCGCTTTCGGAAATGATGTTAGGTACGCAGACGGCGGAAGGCGAGGAGAGGTGGGGGGTGGGGGCCGAATCTGCGGGGTGACATTGCAGGGATCGACGACCGCGCGCCCGCGCCCGACCTACGGCACGGCCTACCTCCCGCGGAAAACAACCCAGCCAACGTCTAGAAAACATCTATGAATCTTTTAATACTTATTCGTGGAAATATGAGAGTGACAGAGAGATGAATAATTCTCGTTAATTAACATTGTTCAACACAAATCAAGACGGTTAACAGAGAAAGTCATTTGAATTATCTCAATAAAGTCTGTGTAGGTTATGGTTTAACAAAAAGCGATGATTTCTATTATTCTGTTGTTTAAGTTCAATTGTATTTATTTACGAATGGCGATACCACTGAAATTAAACATCTACATGAAATAAAGAACAATTGTACCCCAGAAGAAAACAGTAGGGCAGAAATAGTTTAAGAGCAATCAAACGCACGCGTTTAGTTTAGAAACCTACATTTCAATAGGTTAAATAACAATTGAAATGGAGATCGAGCTACCTATATCAATAATACCAACAATGAAGAAAGCTACAATATAAATAACATACCACACCTCTTATGCCATCACCGCGGTTATCATCAAAACAAAGAACCGAATAAAACTAAATCCAAATAAATATTAACATAAACCCGTAACATAACCGCAAATGAAATACTAAAAAGGTGAATCCCGTGGATCTCCATCTCATGACGCAGGATTACGCAATGCGTTGGACAATTTTACCGTAAGGCAAGGACGAGATACAATTTGCTTACAGACCGAGACGTGTCATGACGAGTCGCCACGTGGTTTCAGTTTTAAAACAACTCGTGCGGCGTGGTGGTTGCATAAGGGCGACGTAGAGGAATGTTGTCGTACCTCAGAATTCCTTCACGCTGGTTACATTATAAACGAATCGCTTTACTAATAATAAGCAACAATTCGACACAGTTTATCGCATTTTCTGCGTGTCTGACGCAGAGAGAATTCACTTCTTTGTAGCTATCAAAATGACCTAGTATGAAAATTCCGAAATGTGTCCCCTTTTTCTTAGATTGATTAGAAAGGGACGACACCACAGTATTGCCACTTTTTAATTTCTACTCTTTTTGGTCAGACTGTTTAACCCTATTATCTACATTCACACTTTTTCCTCAGTATTTGAAATGGATCTTCTTCTTTTATAGAAATACACTCTACCAAATACTTCATTTCATAGACAATTTTTTCCTCGAAAGTCATACATTTTTCAGAAGTCTTGAAAATGTCAACCTATAGATTAAGTTACGTTAGGTTCGTGTTATGACATTCCAAACTATTTTGTGGTTTAAAAAAAAAATGCTTTCCATGAAATGAAAATTAGGTACCATACCACCAAGGTAACATCACAATGAAAAGTCTGATTCTTACAATCTCTATTCTAATCAGCTACATTTACTACGACACAAAGTTATGACGAAACAAATACAATTTATGATGCTTCGTTTAATAAATAACCAATACTCACGCAGGGTTGAGAAGAATATGCTACATATAATACAGTATTTTAAAAAACACGCATAATATCGATGAAGATGTGTTTTAAACTACTATTTGGATAGAAGAATAGACTCGCTTCTCGACTAGAATAGACTAGAATGGAATTCGCTCGAAATAAAATGGCAGGTTAGTATTTTATCGCAAAGCAGACTGTAAAAGTGTGTAATTTCTCATACACAACCTACATTTATGATAGACTTTTTTTTTTTTTTTAGTAGAGTTGAGTTGTAAGGGTAATTAATTGAAGCGAGTGGAAAATCCACTACCAATAAGATTCATTCTACCCTGAGCTAACAAGCTGGTTCATAAATTCACGGAGTCGATACGTAATTGCGATTTTTGCAGTCAATACAAAAAATATAAATGACGATAATATTAGGCATAATGATCATTACTTAAGTCACTTTAGTGTTAAATTTCTTTAAAAAAAATGTTTGTTCGTAAAGTTAAGACCTGTTAGGCTGCGTTTCCACCAGAGATGTGCGATGATGCGAGCGTAGCGAGGGATGTGGTTTGTTAACCAATAGAATAACTTCATTTACTCATCCTCGCTCAGCGCAACTGATTCTATTCGTTTATAAAAACATCCCTCGCTCTCACATCCTCGCACTGGTGGAAACGCAGCCTTAAATAACGTTTAGCTTAATTTTTATTTTATGTTCTTTTTACTATCCACTAGATTGCTTTTGGTAACTACGGCTACCTGTCACCGCTCTTATTTTATTATATAAATAGAGTCCAACTCAAAATTCGAAGCAATTGAGTGGTTATAAAGTTAATTACCTACATTCTCTTAAATGAGTTTAGCGACGATGAAACAGGAAATCATGATGTTTCATAAATCCTCATATATTTTTCGATCCTGCCATTTAATTTTTACAATTAGCCACTCCGTGGTTAAAACTTTTGGATAGGACTTTTGGTGGAAATGGAAAGTACGGTATGGCACCAAAAGTCCTAACCGTAATAATCAGTTACCCCGTAGCTCCACAGTACTCGCGAAGTTGGCCGAGGGACACTTCGCTGCGGCAAAGAATATATAAGGTGCTAACAAATTAGTCACGGATATTTTAAGAGATAATACATTACATTAAAACGATTAACTTTTAACTGTAATTAAGGAACCTTTGTATATCATTTTTTTATTTTAATTTACCGAACAAAAAAAAATATTATAATTATTTTTTAAAATAATCACCCCTATTATGTACCTGTCAAGATGTTTAACACTGTCTGTCATGTCACGTCAAAAGTTGTTTTTCTTAAATGTCATTATGATTTGGCGGGAAAACTGTAGGTTATTAAATACTAGCGTATGCCCACGGCTCTGCCCGCGTGGAACAAAAAAACTGTCCCATGCGAACAAGTAGTGTAAAAAAAGTCGTGTGCTATTCCATACTAATAACCTATCTCTGTGCCTAATTTCATCCAGATCAGTTAAATTGTTTGGGCGTGACGTGATAGTGTAACAAACATCCATCCACCCATACAAGCTTTCACATTTAATAATGATTAAGTTAGATATTTAACGAATGCTAACCTACCTAATTAACAAGTCTAAGTTATTTAAAAGCAAGCACGGACATAAGAAAACTTTTATTAGCATAAACTCTTTACAAAAATTCTTGAAAATGGTGACCTTGGTTTTTAATGTACTATGATGCTTGTTTTCGGATAACCTGAAAGGCGTCGGTAATCCGTGTTTGTAATTCTTCTGACGTTCTGATTGTGTGCCCGTCTTTTCCATAAACCAAGTCTTTGGCTCGTCCCCATACGTGGAAATCAAGCGGTGTTAAATCTGGTGAGCGGGCTGGCCAGTTCTCTGCACCTGCTTGAACCCCACCCTGGCCAATCCATCCTAATTGGAATCGTTCCGTTAAGTACCTTCGTACGTTACGATCGTAATGGGCTGGGGCACCATCATGTTGAAAGTACATTCTCCTACGGAGATCGACTGGTACTTCATCTAGCAGTTCCGGTAGGTCTTCTTGTTGGAATTGAATTGGTTGAGAAAGACAGGGCCCAACAAATAATCGCCAAGGAACCCTGCCCACACGTTAACACTGAAGCGATTCTGAAAGTGGTCAGGACGTGCTAAATGGGGATTCTTCCGAACAAAAGTGAGCATTGTGAATGTTAAATAATCCCACCCTCGCAAATGTACACTCGTCGGTCCACAGTATGTTACGTCTGGCGTTTCTAATAAGCCACTGACTGAATAATACACGTGGTTCATAATATTCCTGTGGTTGCAGTTCTTGAATACGCGTGAAATAGATACAATAGCGTTATTCTAATTAATTAAATTTCTTTGCAACCGACACAATCAGAAAGCAAATAAATAGCATGACATTGACATTCAAGTATTTTATTTTTCAACTTTAAGAGGCCATGTGTATGATAGTTTAAAGAGGATCTAGAATATGCCTAAAGAGGTCTCATTTAACTATCTTATTAACAGGGTGTTTTAACGTAGCAAATTTGTTTCCTAATTTTCTCCAAAAAAACATAACAATACCTATGATGTTTCATACTTAAATGTACTCCGAGAACCGAGTACTATCAGAGGTAAAAATATCCGTGACTAATTTGTTAGCACCTTATATATACAGTAAACGGCGATAAAGTTTGCACATCGATCTTTGGAAAGAGGCAATCGGCTAATTTCGACTTCGTATAGCGATATCTGTGTCGCACACACCATGACGTTTGTTTTGTCAGTCGTGGTTCAAATGCGAGAGTGCAGTCGCATATCCAAGTCAATATATATATAGAGCTGCTAAAACTTACACAAAATTAAATTTGTACTATGGCATCTATAGGGAAAAAAGCTAAGCCGTTACTTTGCCAGTCACGCGAAATTGTTTTATAAATATTTAATAACAGAAGCCGACCAATTTAAAAAAAACATGAGAATGTTACTGTAAGTAATTAAACTTTTTGTCGATCTTTAAACCCACATTTGAGTATCCTAGTAGTATAACATCAGTTGCTAATGCTCAGTCAACCCCTTTTAGGATTTTTTCCCCAACAAGAACATTATAGCAATAACTACCTACTTATATATAATTACATCGAGTTTTACAGCTCTATATATTCCACGTGAAATCAAAACAAAACAACAATAAAGTACTTAGTTCTAAATTCAAATTCTGATGAACGATTATATTCCACGTGAAATCAAAACAAAACAACAATAAAGTACTTAGTTCTAAATTCAAATTCTGATGAACGATTGTACATGGAAATTAGCATTCGTTTTGTATTCGGAAATGCGATGATTGCCGATGTGCATTCTTTATCGCCGTTTACTGTACTAACGTAAAACGAAAGGACATCGACACCTGTGTGCATTAAACTCGCGGCTATGTGTGCGTGTCGAAGGGCGAGCGCGGGACGCGCGAGGTGGGGAAAGGCATTCGCGTGATTGCCTTGTCGAAGGATTCGGCATTACAAGGTCACTGACGCCCGAGTTACACCGATAGGCCGCTGTCGCGCCTGTGGCAAGGGCGAGTTGGACTCGCCCAACTTCGGTCAACCTCGCGAGTAGTGTGGAGCTAGGGTAAAGCTATTTAAAGGGCAACTATTTGGGCCTCGTAGCCAACCTCATAAGAATAACAATAGCTGTAGACGGGTGTGGCTCAGAAGCGTTTCTGACGCCCTCTTCCGTGTGTTACCAACTGACAGATGTTGGCTTTTTTTAGGCACTCACATTCAGCGTCTAAAATATTATGTACCTATATCTGTCAAAATTCGAGACACACTTCAAAGGGCGGTGAAACGGTATTGGGCCACCCGGCTATTCATTACATTTAGCGAACAATTCGGGCTCAAATTAGTAAACAATTTAGCTTATACAGGATGTTCGACACATCCTGGACCGACAAATTTTTTGGGATATAGTTGGGGTTATTTGCTATCTTTTCACCCTTCAACCCCAACTATATCCCAAAAAATGTTGTCGGTCCATGTGCCGAACATCCTGTATAAAGCTCCTTAACCACTCAATTGCTTCGAATTTTGAGTTCGACTCTATTTATATATTAAAATAAGAGCGGTGACAGGTAGCCGCAGTTACCAAAAGCAATTGAGTGGTTAGGCATAAAGCATTAAATAAAAAAAAAAAAAAATAACGGACAACGTCACACAAATCGATCTAGTCCCAAATTAAGCTCAAGAAGGCTTGTGTTACTAGACAACGATATACGTACTTATATAGATAAATATATACTTAAATACATAGAACAACCATGACCCAAGCACAAATATTCGAGTTCATCACACAAATATTTGCCCTGGATTCGAACCCGGGACCGCCGGCTCAGTGGGCAGGTGTCTACAAAGCGATCCAAACGCGTCGACATTAGCGTGACTATGACTACACATTTGTCTAGGCTAGAGATGTGCCATTCTCGATAACTTTTCTGATTTGTGGAAAGAACGTTCTCGAGAACATCTCTAGTGTAGACGTCCTTCCATCAGAAATTCCACATACAACACAATGAACAAACATACGGATCAATGATTCATTCTGTATGCATTTAATTTGTATTTTAAATTAGCACTGAACAAAAGAATACTACAGTTATTTATGATTATGATACAAATGTGTAAGGTAGGTGATTTCAGACGAGTGTAATTTACGAGCAAATAAATACTTTGACTTTGACTTTGAGGTCAAAAACAAATAGGTAGTAAATAATATTGGTTATTAATTTAATTTTGGAAAGTACAAATTTGATGAGTACAAGATGCAATAAAAAAAGCTAAGTATAAACCTTAACCTAGATAACCTATAATATAATAAAAAGGGTCATAAAAAGAATACCCCATCTAAGAGGTCCGCCTGCGCCATGGTCCCCAGTATGCTGGCGGTGTTACTTCTTTGTTGTATGTATGTATGTATGTAAACACTTTATTGCACATAAAACAATGATGACAAAAACTCAAAAACAATACATGTGTACAAGGGCGAACTTATCCCTGTAAGGGATTTCTTCCAGTTAACCTTTACCTTTTTTTTGTTGTATACCTAGTCAGAGAGATTCTATGGCAGAGGCAAGCGCCAGCGACAATTTAAAACGTAAAGCCACTCGAATTAATCCAAGAAAAACCCTAAAATATATGAAGCGTCAAAATCTTTAACAATCTAAAAATCAATATAGCACTAGACCTAATGATACTAGCAACACTTGGTCTATCGTAGAATGAATGGTAGAGTTTTGATAGTAGAATATCAAACCGCGCAATTTACTAGGCGTGTGCAATAAAACAATATTTATGTAACAACGGGGTCAAATGTTATCGCCGCCATATAATGATAATTAACTTGGCAATTGCTAACATTGTGTTAATTCGATAGTGGTTAAGTATAAATATGTATGTTTTCATTTCAAGGACGTCTGTTCTATTACTTGCTTGGAATTGAGTTCTCTTCGGCGTTTCCTCTCAATAGTGGTCTCCTCTTCTGAATTCCCGGTAGACTCAGACATGTCAAAGTCCCATTGAACTTTTCTTGCAAAATAAAGTTAACTATTTCATTATCTCCATCTCAATCATTATAATGAACAACAAATCCATTTTCACTATATTCTACGTTTGTAAAGTACTTCGTTAATTAAAAAATAATCATAACCAAACTCTTTTTTAATATTCAATGATATAATAAAAGAAGAAGCAATACAAGCGTATAAATTTGCATTCCACTTCATAATCGTCGTATCAAAACTGGAAAATACTAAAACGTTGTGTTTAAATGACTTGGTCCTAAAATCACGAATGCATAATCATTATCATTACAATATTTGTTTTTTCCTTACATTATGTAGCGTCTGTTTTTTTAAAGTTCGTTGCACCTGATAGATCATCATCATCATACAACAACATTATACAATAGACATTTCTTCGTCCCAACCAGGTTTTTCGTTTCAAGGAATTCAAACACCCATCGGATAAAAAAAATAGATCAGGATTCCATATGTATCAATATAAATACAAGTAACTGGTCAAAGCGTATAAAAGCTTAAAAAACACAAAAAAACTAAGGCTGATTTGAGGTGGAATATAAAAATTCTACCGCTGCTGTTTTACTTGTGCGTTGTCTATCAGAATTTCGCCATGTGACGTCAATTATGGTACAGATTTTTTGTAAAATATTGTCTAAAGCTAGTTTCTATAAAAACGTTAATGATTGCAGTTAAAATCTAATCGAGTGATAAAAAACGAATATAATTTAATCAATGTACTAATATCATCTCTTCTATGTAGGGGATGCCTGTCGGCCGAAGAAACAGCTACCCACGTGATCCTGGAGTGCGCCGCCGTAGCTAAGCAACGGGCTGAAATCCTCAAAGCACCGAGGTCACTTCGTGAAGCCTGTGGAGACACCAGGAGAATCCTGCGCTTCTGTACGAAGTTAGGCTGGCTAGACTATTAGCTGGCAAACATGCACGCACAACGGCCCGAATATACACGGGCTAAGTGCGGAAAACGGAGCCCATAACCATAACCATCATCTCTTTCTAATCATTAATAATAGACATATCGAAGATCCTCATCCTTTGGGTCACAAAATGTGAAAATGTATGAATTTTCTTCGATACCTTTTGTAACCCTAACCCCAATAGCATAATAGCTATCACCGGCCGCCTTTAGCATAACTGTCATAGGTACGCAATTAACTATTTGTCGCGCGAGATAATTACCCGTCTCTTTCTGTGCAGTAACGTAAGAGGGTGACGGGTAGCGCTATCTCGCACGGCAAGAGTCGCGAAGCATAGTCACAGATTAATATAATAGTTCTTGGCATAGTTGTGATAGACGGGCTGTGCTTACGATGGCTGTAGTGTGAATATCTATAATTTTACAACCACAGTCTCTATGCCATTCTCATATTAAAGCCATCAAACTGTCTTCAACTGCCTTCCACTATGGGCTGGTCTCATCGGCCTTGATCTTTTCCAGATAATTTACATGTTATTTATGCGAAAGCGACATTGGCGTCTGAAAGATAGAGCGGGAGAGGGACCTAACGCCGATTGAAAACAAAGCTCCAATGTAATTACTTGGCGGCAAACCAATCTTCGTAACCAAAGCAAACGAAAGCTTTAGTGGGCTGATAATAATTGAATCCATAAATCGTTACAGATGTTAGTGAGTATTAGCGACAAAAGATCAAGAATAGTGCAGTGAAGTAAACACTGTAGTGTAGGTTGTTCAGATCAGACCATTCATTCTTTATTACCAATAGGGCATTTGATGTGTTACAGACAATCTATAGCCTTCTCTGAGCCTTCAGACATATTTGCAGTATAACTATCGCTTTTGGTGGCTGAAAACACATTACCACGGGCCTTTCAGTCTAACAGACCATCTATGGAAACTATCCGCGAAACACAGTTTTTGGTGGCTGAAAATACCGATACAATATCGATATATCTGACCACAAACCTGACAAGAGACGTTGGCAGTGGTTGGGCTGAGTCGCCATGATGAATATTCGCGATATTAGACAGGAATTATAAAATCATATAATTATACCTAATGATAAAGTGTGCAATATATCAGTAATGTAATAATGAGTTGTGTATTAAAATTACATATAATACTAGACTAGGCCATCATTCTTTCAAATACTGTTTCATACCGGAATACCGGAAGCGGACGTCCGACTAGGTTTAGACACATACATGTAGTGCTATTATGCTGTCGTAGATAGATACTCTTTATTGCACACCTCGACACGAAAAAAATACAAACACAGAAATACTTATAATTACAATAGAGGTACAAATGTCTGATTTGGACCGTCTGGTCCGGATTATTGGAATGTTCAGATTTCTGGATTGCACAGATAAAATCATCTGTACTATTATAAAATTTTAGATTTGTTATGATAATATTTTTCTATGGAGAGTGGTCATGATTTCAGAAAAAACTAAAGCGCGCGGCACCGTGCCAACCGGGCACCATGTTTTCATAATTTCCTTTGTCCTAGCATTACGCCGACACGGTTGGACAAATATGAGCAAATTTTGGTACAGAGATAGCTGGAATCCAAAGATGGTTATAGGATAGGTATTTTTTATCCGTCTACGGTAAAGAAAAAAAATCGCGGCGGAAGTGCTGTTGAGTGCCAGATTAGTGAAACCCTGCTGAACTTAACTTAAAACTGATAAGGGAAAATTCGCACTTATGGAAATACCATCTGTTTGCCTGAAATGTCTGCATCTGTAGGTAGGTACTCTCTTTCAATCACGTCATAAGAAAATATACCTTAACGAACTCTTGGTTCGCGTAAATATACCTCCAACTTGAAGAATGTCTAATATTAATATCCTCACTAATTGGTCTTCATCGTATATCGTCTAAAACTTGTTTGCTCAGAAGTGATTAGCTTTTTATATATAGCTTTTGAGCAATTAATAATTTCTGCGGGTTGACTTTGTTCTTTTTTTTTCATGAGGACGGATGCATCTCAGCCTTGACAATGCGCGAGGTGATTGCACCATCGTCCGCAATGACTTCAATACCATTCGTATTTGCATACACGTGCACATATTACACCTCATAGACAGTTTTCTGTTCAGGAGCGTCTCAGATTGAAACTGTTTCAATTAATTTGTCTGTCGGTGTCAATCTCTACTCCTTGTGTGTGTACCTACATCTGTGATTTTATTAAGTAAGGTCAGGTTGGGTAAGTGAGACACGCAAAATAAATCACAATATGGATGAAAAGCAGATGTTGTCAAAACAGTTCTGGGTAATAAATAAATGTCGTTGCAGTTGATCATATCGAGTACCTACTTATATTAAAGCTATTATGTAGAAGGTATTCCAAAGTTTTTTAATTGCCCGTTATATTTCACTTACCTACCCAACCTGACCTTTATTATAGTTTGGGAAATTGGAAACACTTCTTCCTTTCCATAGCTGCACAGTAGGTATCTAGGTACATCTCGTAAGTTTCAGTAAATTTTCTGTGTTCTTTGTCAAAAATGAATGCACAGATGAAAACTGCCTTGACACATTGGTTATGCGTGTTTATAATAGGTAATAGGTATATTTCAGAAAATGAGAAGTGGTAGAGGCTCCTGCTGCTGAGCAAAGCTTAATTAAACTATATTTTCACAAGGCTCATAATTGCTTGTTTTTTGCATTTATTATACAAAATACAGTCTCTGGCAACATTGTAATGTTCTGCTCAGTAATCCTCTAATTTATAGCCACTATCCGTGCAATGAAAGATAAATCACATAGCAACAGTAAAACGCTTGTAAGCTTACATTAGGTGCCTTCATTAAATCCAGATTCGCGAAGTTCGAGAAGACCCAGCTATCCTCCACGGCACACAACATGGTAAACACTTCACATTAGCAGAAACAAGACGTAGAGTCCTCAACGTAACTTTTACGCACAATCCTGTACGTGAATCTAATATGAAACATATAACGCATGCAAAAACAAATCACTGTCTGCGAAAATTCGACGCGTTTTATCAAGGATAACAAAACACTCCAGTAGCTAATAAAGAAAAGCGTTAATTCGCGTTTCTTAATTCGAATACAACTGGAGCCGAACATTACGCATGACTTTAACTGCTCAAAATCACGTTATCGTGCTACAAATTCTAAACTGAATATAAGCCGACACGCGTCCGAGTCTCCCACGCACTGTCAGCATCACGCAATGCGTACGCGCAGGCCACGCCTCCGCCCCACCATCGGCCACGGCGCACGCACGACGCCTCGCGACGCTCAAGTCACATTGGTCCCTTTTCACAAGAAGGTATAGTTGCAATGCATTACCAACACCTTTACGCCCTTGTTATTAAAGTCCGAGTTTAGGTTGTTTTTGATGCAACTGCGCTTGCGCTTTTTATTGGCCTGCTTTCAAGCATGCTGCATGCTGCAGTTGCATTGGGACATTCACTGTCCTATCACGGTACCGTTAAAGTTGAGAGTTGTTTTTGATGCTTCTGCTAAAGGCTGAGACGGTTTTCATTGGTTCCCTTTCAATGAGCCAATGAAATCAGATCATTTTCCGCTGAGGACGCCAACTCGTCCCTTATTGGTGGCGCCGGCGCATGTGTTTGTTTACATTTTCAGTTATATTTTCCGCTATCGGCGCTAACATGAGTTTGAGGTTATCGTTCTCTAATTAGATATGTGCTTTGTTATTATCTTGAGGAAATAATTAATGTCTCGTGTTGCTTAAATAATTTTAATTAGATTACACGTGTATCATTTATAAAATAATGAGGAAGCACTGCGTAAATTTGTAAATCAGTGGTTTTGATAGTTTGTTTATATTTTGTCTCGCAAATTTTATCAGTCAATACTGATATAATATGTATTTGAAAGCAGTAGTTAAAGAGATTGAGTAATGTTTGAAAAAATCGGTCTAAGTTCAGAAATGTAAAATATGGAAGACCAAGGAAGGCTTACATGGAATAGACCAGATAAATAAGGAAAAGGTGAGCGTCGTCGTATCGTACCAGGCTATCAACGAGAGGTCCTAAGACAAAGAGACATAGAAATTGCTCCACCAACAAGAGCCTAGCTCTAAAATGTATGATGATGACAATGTAAATATTTAGGTACCTACCACAGATAACTTCAATAATCAATGTACCCCAGGGTTCACGGTGCGAATTATTTGACACTAGGCCGATACTAGGAAAATCTCGGAGTCTGTAATCAAGTCCGGTGTTAGGTTTGAAGATGGTATAGAACTCTAACAAGAAATCAGTATAGAAAACTTATTTGCGCCTAGATCGACTCAAGGGACCGTTACGAAATATCTATTATAGGTATTAGTTCGGTGAATACAGACTAAAGTACTGGGGGTGACCTTACAAACGGTCCGGTAGTCTTGAATTTTGATATGTCGTCTAGGATGGTTTAGTGAGTGTTTAAAATGCAAAATGCACAATCGCAATCTCCAGTAATGTATCAAACTTCTGGCTTATATCGTCATTTAGGAGAATTTTAGCTAGAAAAGAGCTTAGGCTTAGACAATGTTGTAGAGAATTAAAATTACCTACTAACATTTACATTTCAAATGTTGTTTCAAAACAGTTAGTTACGGAGATATGCTCATTAAAAAAACTGTAAAAAGTCGCATTTTCGGAAAATTAGACAAAGTTGTGGCTTTAGAACGCTGTTATTTCGATAGTTAGGTAAGCCAGATTGAGCTTGGTGGTACTGGTTTTCAATTTGCTATAGCGAAGGCAGTTCAACGGATACTAATATTTTCTCTCCAGCTGCCTACATCTCTTGGGGGGTAGCAGCACCCCTTGAACCTCTTCGCCTGCACCAGTAATGAAGGTTTTATAGGGTTTCATTATACAATTAACAAAAAATTTGTCTGTTTGTAAGGTAAACCCCCTTTATTCACTGGATTATTTGTGTAGCCAAATAATCTGATTTAGTATATTGAATGTACTTGACTTAGCCTTACATTATTAGACAATCCTCCAGTTACTGATCAAATCACTGGACATCGATCTGCTCCTCTTGTTCAAATCTTTTATATAAACCCAATCTAATTCGGAACCTAAATGTATACTTTAAACTTAAATTGTTTTTGTTACACATTTACCTACTTCTGTTGTTTCTCCAACAATGATCTGTACAACCCGTACCTATTCTCTAGAGATCATGGAGTCAGTGTGCATATAATTTTGAGCACCCCGCGTGTATAACTTTTGCTGATGACTGTACATGCGTCGCTAAGTTTGAAACTAAATCGATATGTGTTACATTGTCCCTAATATTTAACCCCCGACAAAGAAAGGGTATAGTTAGGGGGAGTTATCTGTGTACCTGTGTATCTGTCTGTGGCATCGTAGCTCCCCGGATGGACGGATGGTCCGATTTGAATGCGGTTTTTTTTTAATCGAAAGCACTGTCCGCCGAGATGATTCTTAGCTATATATTTATTTGGATGGGTCGGCGATTGTTATCTTTTTGAATTTAGGTTCATATAAAAGTAGATATATGTTGCTCTACTAACATAAAGGCGTTTAACCGTCGTATCGTGCTCATTCTACTTTTCATAACTGATTACATCAAACAAACGCTACATTTCAAAGCCGTTATACTGTACTCAGTGTCAAGTTAAGAATTTAAATATTATTTCTACTAACCCCTCTCTCTGCTTATTTTTTTTTATATATATATATATATATCACACTTTAGACAGAATCATTATACAACAACGCTGCTGGTGCAATGCAAAAACTAGTTCGATCTACTTTATTGACGGACAGAATTATTAACTAGGCATATTTGTAGTTCATGATTGACCAAGACGTACACAAGATTTATAAATTCTACAGGTTTAGTTAAACATACATAACATAGTACATAACTAAACTAAAACGACATCTATATATTATATCTATATAAAATTAAGCGATAAAGTGCTTCGCATGAGCGAACACAGACACATTGATATTTCACGCTTGTTACTAATCCACCAGTCAAGGCGAAGCCATAAAAAAACTAAGTGTCGTATGTATACAGTATCCTGCAAATATCTGTGTACGAAAACGAAATCTACTATAACACCATTAACGTTAGTTTTAAAGAAAACCTAAATAAGGAACGAGTTGATACGATCCAGCGATATCGATCATATCAAAACAATCTCCTAAAAGATAATTGATATCGATATAACGAAAAAAAAATATATAAGTGAATATGTAACGTTGTCACTTGATAGAAAATACTAAAGTTCATGAACATAATAACCTAGCCATACAAAGATTAGATAGTGACACACTTACTGACTAAGTTACAGACAACAAGGCATTATGGACGTTTTGTACAGCAAAGTGTCCAGTCGGGACTAGGAACAAGCGTTCAATAATATGATATATAGAAATCGGAGGTGCATTCAAATTTATGCGAGTGGCATTCGGATTGAAAACTGCCGCACGCTTCCTTGGTTCCTTTAGAATCAATATTTCCCAGTAATGATTTGAGTACGAGTGAGACGTACATTCGGGAGGCGATAAGCATCGTGTCGGCCCTAGGCTGTCTATGTATATGTTGTCTTAGGGCAGGCACCGGCGACGGCGCGCCGGCGAGACCTTGATGGCTTTTTTGACTGTAGGGTTGACACATATATGTAATACTATTACAAGATCAAAAATACTGTACAAACTACTGAACTAGCTAGGACGTTTCTATATTTTAGAAGAAGATTAGGTTAAAATTAGAGAACTTTTAAATTACAAAAGTCGAGTCGAACTCGGCTTCTAATAATGACGATGCCTGACTGATGGGCCAGCACCTCTAGCACAACTGTGATACACGACTTTTTCTCGCGCGTGATACTTACCTATCTCTTAGCCTTCCATCTCTCAAAAAATATTTAAAAAATCTCAAATGTCAAAAGCATATTATACAGTAGAGGACTATCTGACAGACAAAAATGCATGGCCTGAACCAGAAACCGAGTAAACTCCTTAGATTGTACCTGACTAGTTTAAGGGACACAGTTCTAATAAGAAAGCATATCAAACGTACATAAATTGTGATAAACCGTTATACTTTCTTGAAGTTTCTATATTTTATTCTTACACTTTTCCTCATTTATATAATACACTTTTAATATGTTTTCTTCGAGAACTACGTATAATTAAGTTCATATTACTGTAATACTTAAGTACCTATGCTTTATGAAAAAATGACTGACTGTTGAGTTTCTTTCGGCGTTTCTTCTCAACAGTGGTTTCTTCTTGTGAAATGCCGGTAGACTCAGACATGTAAAAGTGCCCTTGTGGCCTACTTGCAGAATAAAGTTCATTATTTCATTATTTCTTTCTGTGCAGTACTGTGAGAGAGTGACAAGGCAACAGGAGTCGCTTCCCAGATTCTTATCTTCATCGGAATACTTAGGACCAGGATATGTGTTGACATGTTCGTCAATAACATCACTCTATTAAAAATAAACACATTCATCTATTCGCACTTTAGACAACAACGAATATACAACAACGCTTCTGGTTCAATATAAATAGGTATCAGTTCTCTCTACTTTATTGACAGACAGAATTATTAACTAGGTATATTTTGTTAATAATTCATGATTGACCATGACCTACACTACACAATATGTTCTTAGTTCTAGCATGATACAGTTCAGGTTTATTATTACAATACCGGGTCTTGTTACAATACCATATTAAGTAGAAATTTCGAAATATAATATTATAATTTTTCATAGACGAGTAGCGCTTGCTTAGACCAAAGATATTTAAACTTTCTTAAAAGAGAAACATTTTGGTTTAAGTACTGGAATACTTCAAATTTGAAGATCATTAAGAGAAGTTTGATCTTCGAACAGGTCGAAGGAGCGGATTAACGCGGTCGAAGCCAACGAATTCAAACTTATTGACAGCAAAACTTCATCTAACACAACCCTAACAATAATAAATTGCTAAGCAGCCGGTGTGGGAGGCCATTCGTGGAATAACTCTTGTCAGCGTGTGCGTGAGTTTCAAATGAGGGCGGCGTGGTGTGCGCGCCGCCGGTTCATTGTCAAGGCCAACTCCAAATCTCCCACTCGGCCCCCCTACCCCGTCCTCGCGCCGACACCCAACCGCCCAATCTTTGCGTGCACACGTTATGTTACTGGCACAGTGCTGCATTACATTAGCGCATGTTCCGCACGCTCCAATAGAACCAGCTTTGTATGCGACACCCGCGAAAATTTAACACGACGATTTTATCGAAGGCTGTTTACACTTGCAAGCAGTCTGGACGCAACTGACGCGATTATCACGTATTTTTAACGTTGCATATCGCATTCTATCGGTATTTGATTTTCGTGAAGGAAAATCAGTCCATCGTGAAACCAGAAACTGTCTCAACGTTGCAAAGCCTAAGAGTAACGTCACGTCACGTGCGAGTGTGACATGACTAAAGTTAGAAAAACAGATTCAGGTTTTCCGAATATGATACATCAAAATGGATACCGTTTGTCTGTTATCTAATACCGTGAAAAGCAGATAACTCAACATAAAAACCGAAAACAAAATATAAATAATGATTCCGTCGCGGGCGGGAATTAATTCAAGGCTGCAGCCAAATTGCCCGTGCACACAAAAAATAGAATAACGAGGGGATAGTGCAGTGTTCCGATCGGTAGTAAAACAGATCTATGTACGACATCTAACGATTGCGATACATGACAGGCGACTGGACTGTACGCCCCTGTCTATTGGAAATTATAAATCCTCAAATATCAAGGCTGGCGATAGTAGCGATCTTTAGAGGCCTTGTTCCTTATAAAATGCTGATTGTTTTAGACATTTCTCTATGATCATACATGTTTCTTAACATATAATTGATGTTACTACCTAGAACAGGGCTGTTGGGATTTATTGGTATACATTTGAAACCTATACAGTTTAAATTTTTCATTGATAATTTTTGTTTCAAAAACTACTCGAAATTGACAAAATTCAAGTGAAAAATTCGTTTTTTCAACTAAATTTTCGACAATGAAAGCATGAAATAGCTATATTATTACATTACTAGAAGTCGGGGAAAAGTATTATTCACTTCAAAAAATTGTTTGAAATTATCAATTTGTTTGTCATAATTTATGAAAAAAATATTTTTTTAAAGGAATAATGCCTCTTAAACAGCGGAATAGCACATCCAAACGACAATAAGTGTTTAACTGTTGGGGACGATTCGATAATAGTTCATAATATTAAATTAATAAATTACGGAAGTGCAATAATAATGAAATAGTTATCATACGACGACGCTGCCCTTGACCGAATATTGCTATTAACCTTAGATACAAAGGAAGCACCAGCATTAACTGAGATAAGCGAATGTAACGGGACTCGCGAGAATAAGTTAGGTATCTGAGCAAGATCAGTCAGTGGAATTTACCCAGAACCAATTTCCTTAACAAGAATAAGAATTTCCAAAAAAGGTTATTCAGAAATTTTGAATAAAAGGAAAAGAACACCTCAATCAAAATGATAAAAACAACGGAAGTTAATGATATACTTGTAATTTTTAGTGTGATATTTGAATTGTAAGTTTATTACTTTTGATAACTATATGCAACTAAAACGTTTATCAACAGTCGTGAATTCGTGATTACGATTATATAATCATCGCTCTTCAAGGATGTTTCTTTTCTTCCGTTGGGAATGCAGCAATAATTTTTGAAAACGACTTCAACATCTAAAGTATGTAAACCATTCGACATGCGTGTGAAATCCTTTAGGGACACCAAATATTTACAGATAATGTATTAATTTTCAAGGCGATGGAGATAGCTTAGGGATCTTGCAACTTAGTAACAGACACGTTTGCATTGACGTTCGATAATGGTTCTCATGGTCGTGGATCAAAAAAATGAACTCGTTGACTATAGATAACTGGTCTGTTATAATAGGAACAAGACGCTTTGCACATAATCAATAACCAGAACCATTTGTGGTACCTACTGTGTGTGGTAACTGTCAATTTTTCGTAGCCTATCTGTTTTCGAAATTCTACGTCACATACCATAGACGAACCCAGTGGAGATCCGTCAGGGGGTTGTGGATATGGGAACCCCCTTCTTTCCTCAAAATCGTTATCGTCCATTAAGAAACTTTTGGACAACTAGACCGTTTACGAAAACTTAACTCTTAATAAGGTAATAAGACCAAATAGAACAGGGGGGTTTGCATGCAACTGCGCCTGCACAATTCCACCAATCACATCATTCCAGAATAGTCGACCAGCCAATCAGATCGACAGGCTGCATGCAGTCTGAATGAACAGGCGTTAGAATAAATGCCTACCAAATGCGAAAAAAATAAAAAATGTGTCAGTAACTCAGTATGTGTCGTGTGACAGCGCTGGAAGTTATAGATAAGGTGCAGTCAAGGCCGACGTATCATTATCATATGCATCGTGTTGCACACACCAGATTAGATAGATAGGAAATCTTTTCAAAATTATAACAAAGACTCCTTTGTTGATCTAACGGACGAAATCTGAAATGCGTTAAGACCTTCAATACTCTAAATTCAAGAGACCGAAATGATAATCGTGTCAGACTTATGACGTCATTAATAACGGGAATCTAATCAAAATGAGCCTCGTTTCTAACAAGGACCAAGGCCAACATCTAAAGGCCGTCAAATAATCGTAATCAATGCTTTCCCCGATACATACGTAAAATAACTCAACGCTACATCTATATGTAGAGAGATAAAGGCACCTAAACGTAAGCATTAGATGCTTCAATATGCAACGAGACGCGATAAAAAAAACAATAGATCAAGTCTGTTTTATCGGCATAAAGAACTTGTTTGAATTAATACGAGCATATCAAAGAGCAAAGAGCCAGATACAAGGCGAAAGATAAAAAGTGCTCGCCGAATTTAGAAGGATAAACGGGCCTTGGGAAGTTTTCTAATCCTTAAAATCGTTTTAAAAATGTTGACGATAGTGACGTACTATGCGCGGATGAGTAAATAGAATAGCTGAAAATAGCAAGAAAAATGCCGCTATGCTAGCACTGAGCGTGCTCTATTGATCGCACGTTGAGGCAGGTCGGAGCGCGCCTGAGGATTTTCGTGCCGGCAGGCCCAACAATAGACTTATTGAAACCGAAAGCGTGTTTAGGCGTACGCTTAGACCCAGACTATGTTTTGTCTCACACTAAAAACCTTTGATTGTAATCGAGTGATGAATTGAATTGATTATTTATGTCGGTTTAAATTAATGCACTGGAATCACTGTGTGAAAATCGATTAAATGTAACGTTAGTTGATTAAAATTAATTATGAAAATACGGATATTAACTGAGCCTGATAATAATGTAATGACAGTCGTATGCTGAGAATAATATTACTAAGATTTCTGGACTTATGAAATTAAACACTGAAAATCTAGATTACAGAAAATTACACACACTTTTAACTAACCTGGATTATCCCCGAAAATTGCTGTTAATTAAGGACCTACATAATAATGAAACACAAAAAAATTATTAAATGGAAAGTTGCCGTGAATTCGGCAACGGATAAAATATTAGGATGGGTCATGGCCGCCGCAAGCTGATACGTCTAGATAATAAAAAAGGTACGTACCACCTCCTCCATCCAATCCATGTAGCTGTTGTGTAGGTTAGGTTAGAATTATTAACTGCCGAGTCGAGACTACCACGCGACGCGGCGTCCGGTAAACGAGTGCAGCTCGGCAATGCTGCACCGAAAATTCGTCCCGCGCCGCTCGCAAAATTTCAGCTCCCAAGTAACAGCGCCATCTATTGCGAGTTGTGCGTGGCCTTGAACTTGACTCGCGTCGCGAGCGCGACCCACATTCCCCCCTCGGCTGAATGGAGCACTGAAACGCGCTCGCTTTCGACGCTTACGTCATACCGCACAACAATGTTATTGTTGAGATTAAAAGAGTTTCAAGCGGTAACTTGTGCGTGCTGTAACTTCTGCGGAGGTTCGTTGCGTTTGTAATTTATAAGAATGTTATTTTATGTTGCTAACTGATAATCGTTTTCATTTGCGATGAAAACGTCGAATAAAGGGAAATAAACAAAGGCATTTTAGAGACTTTCATCCGCCATCATGTTAGTCGTGTACTAATTGAATTAGGAGGGAAAGGAAAATCAGTACGATTTTCACACATTATTAAACAAAGCGGAACTTCATCGCGTTCAAAAAACTGTTTGTTCATACCTACCTCGACGTTTCGCTCGTGATATGTACTTTATCTCGAAGGGACTGATCCCTTCAAGGCCATGGACGTAATACCACGTTCGAAACGTCGAGGTATGATCAGTTTTTTTAACGCGATTAAGTTCCGTTTAGTTAGTAATAGTCATAATTCCTCTTTAGGGCATAAATGTACAACTTTGACGGGTTTTTATTACTCTTTTAGAAATATAATAATGCTCAATACACACGTATGTTTTTCAATTACTTCAAACCACTGCCGTAGAATGAGGTAGTCAAAAATAAAACAAATATCGGATCTAGTTCTAGCACAGTACCTAAGCTCTAGGAGGCTTGTGTTATGGACACTAGACAACGATAAACATACATAAAGAGATAAATGCATCCTTAAATACAAATAACATCCATGACCCAGGAACAAATACAACTTTTTGACAAAAACTGAAACGTCAAAAAGTTGTATTTGTTTCGGGGTCATGGATGTTATTTGTGTTTAAGGATGCATTTATCTCTTTGTGTATGTTTATCGTTGTCGTTTTTATTTCAAAATGGTGGAGATGCGGGATAAAAAACTAAAAAAAAAAGAAAAAAACTAAAAAATTCACATATTTCTTCAGCAATTTCGAAACCAAATTCAAGGTCTACAGCACACAGCGTCACTATTTGAAGATAGGTGTAGTTATAGTTTGTAGATGTAATAGTGGTCTATATTAGAATAGTAAGAAACTGATTTTTTTATAACTAACTGATCGTTTTCGATAGATAACTGGTAAGACATTTACTTTTTACTTATTAAAAATAATGTCAGTTTACTCCAGAGACGGGATATCTGCACTTTAATGCGAATAAATAGTATGTTTCGAATTTCCCAATATCAGAATTGAAATTATTGAACATTACAATTGATGTCGTGTAATGTAACATTTAAAATACGAACATACACATAAAAAATGTCTCTCCAACTTTTTGTGTATAAATGTTTGACCTATTATTTTATTATTAAGAGCCTATATTGTCCCACTGCTGGGCAAAGGCCTCCCTCTAATTCTTCCATGCGTCCCTGTCCCGAGCAATCTCCCACCAGTCTCGGTGAAAGGCGTCAAGTTCGTCTCGCCATCTCCTTCGAGGTCTACCACGACGCCGGATGCTGTTTAGTGGGACCCACTCGGTGGTAACTTTAGCCCACAGGTCGTCCGGCATGCGAGATACGTGTCCGGCCCAGTCCCATTTCAGCTTTGCGGCCGCTTGGGCTACATCAGCTACCAGCGTTTTGGAACGCAGTACTGTGTTCTTGATTCTGTCAGTTAGTTTTACGCCCAGAATACTGCGTTCCATGGCTCTTTGACAAACCTTGAGGGTGGACTTCTGAACTTTTGTCAAAGACCAAGTCTGTGCTCCGTAGGTCAGGATTGGAATAATGCACATGTCCATGAGTTTCCGTTTTAACGATATTGGAAGGTTTCCCTTCATATGATCCTTCATAGACCAATAGCTCCTCCAGGCATTCTCGGTACGTTTGCGACCTCCTTATCTTGTCGAGCCTGGAAGGAGACTATTTGTCCCAGGTAAATGTACTCATGGACATATTCCATTCCTCCACCGTCCACTTCTACTCTTCTCTGGGAGCTGTTGGTCATGAGTTTAGTCTTTGACATGTTCATCATTAGTCCGACCTCAAGGCTTGCTCTGCTTAGGTCTTGTAGCATGACACCGAGTTCCGTAGCTGATGTTGAGAACAGGACAATGTCGTCGGCGAAACGCAGATTTGTTAATCGCGTCTCATCAACAACAATACCCTTACCCGTACCCACCCATTCGGGCGCCAGCGTCCTGAATATTTGCTCAAGGGTACAGGTAAACAGCTTAGGTGACAGCGGATCTCCTTGCTTGACCTATATTCAGACAAAATAAAGTGCCAGCATAACAGTTTCTTCAGTTTCACTCTATTACTTTAACAAGTTCCAGCGGACAAATGAGGAACTAACTAAAGCCAATGAATGATACGTATTACACGTCGATGCTAGCGCCACCGCCTACTGAAATGATAAGTTGGCACAGTATAATGAACACTGTTTGACTTCTGCGCCATCTACCGACACGCGCGTGAACCATGTTCTGAGGGAAGTTGCTTTTGATCGCTTCAGGCTGGAGTTAGGAAAGGAGCTAAAATGTGTCTTCAAAGCAGTCTAGCAGCGGTACACTACAAACGAATGGACTAATCATGTTTCCCAAACTGAGACTCATTCATTGAATACATAGATATGACAAAAACAAAAAATCGTCATCTCATCATCATCATGTCCCCCTCAGCTGTGGAAAGCCCACTCAAAGCCGCATAGTAAAATGTGTACATTTTCAATGTTAAAATGCAAAAAGACGTGGTGGAAACTGGAAATGGTTTCCTGATCAGGTATACTCGTAGAGCCCCAATTTATGAAACTGCGACAGTTGCCTGTAGTTTCACAGATATGGAGGGTACGCGGATTGGCCATATGTCAAAATATGCGTCTGCCGGAAAGCTTCAAAATGCAATTTGAATCCCAAAAATCAGTCAGTAACTTTTGGACATTTTCTATAATTTGTCAAAACTTCAAAAATTTTCGTTGTCTTGGATCGAGAACTTACCGATAACTTTTTTTTGGATCGCTATTCAAGAAAGGGACATAAAAAGATACAGTTGAAGACGAGGGAGTATAATTAAGAGCTCTTCTCGGGGTAGTCATTTCCAACTTCTTTATATGATGATGATAAGCATTTATTTTTCTATTATTTGCTCCATAAATGCCCGTCTTGGTAATCCACAAATGCCCCTTTTCATTTTCCGCTATTTTTAGGGTTCCGTAGCCAAATGGCAAAAAACGGAACCCTTATAGATTCGTCATGTCTGTCTGTCCGTCTGTCTGTCCGTCTGTCCGTCCGTATGTCACAGCCATTTTTTTCCGAAACTATAAGAGCTATACTGTTGAAACTTGGTAGGTAGATGTATTCTGTGAACCGCATTAAGATTTTGATGCAAAAATAATAAATTTATTATAAATATTGGGACATATTTGGGCATGCTTAGAACTGAAACTCAAAAATGTTTTTTTCATCAAACACATACGTGTGGGGTATCTATGGATATCCAGAGATAATATTTTAGAAAACTCGATATCATTTTTGAAGACATGTCTTCAAAGATGATATCGAGTTTTCTAAAATATTTTTTTTCTAAACCGAATAGTTTGCGTGACAGACGCTTCCAAAGTGGAAAAAGTTGTTCCCCCCCCCCCCTCTAACTTCTAAAATAAGAAATTGAAAAATCTAAAAAAAACATATGATGTACATTACATTACTATAAAAACTACCAACGAAAATTGTTTTGAACGAGATCTAGTAAGTTGTTTTTTTTAATACCTAACTTTGCACCTAATTATATGGGGCGCTATACATACCAGGTGCAAACTTAACTTAACCACTTAGGGATGGAAAGTGTTTGTACGGAACCCTCGGTGCGCGAGTCCGACTTGGCCGGTTTTTATTATCTTAATGCAGTTATCGTGACATAGGAGATGTCCTAACATCTTTCCTCTCCTATTTAAAAAAAAACAACAACAATTTTTCTCATTTACTATACTTTTAAGACATCCTCTTTAATTTTTCATTCTGTCCAATATCATCCTTCTCAGAATTATAATATAAAAAAAATATATAGGTACTCAGCTATTTTACTCACGATTTTGTTGGTATTTTATTCTATCCCGTTTTGAGAACTAATTTTGAATATTATTGTACTTTTCAAATATAATCCATCAAATCTGTACTCCTAAGTTGACCTCATTTAAAAGCTTTATTACTAAGGGAGAAATTGATATCCTTATTTTTAATTTGAATGTAGTGTTTAGAAGATGGTCGTTACTTTTTAATCTGGTGTTGAAGACATTGTTGAATGAAAGAAAATATTCCATACCTGTGAACTATGGGTGTCTGCCTGGTTGGCCGCTGCATATCTCTGAAGAGGTCCGAGCCATACCGCAGATACTGTGACACATATCCAACCTGGAATTAACCAGCAGAACAAGAATTTATTATCTATGATTCAAAAATGTTTTTTAAAATATGTGAGCACCATTAAATCAAGAATCCTTAGGGCGTTATCACACTTGCGATTAGTGAGCGAATTTTGTTTGAAGGCAATCATACAGCGAGTTCGCTGCGAACGCTTATCTGTATAGAAAAGTCACTCGCAACTCGCAAGTGTCAAAAGGCAGTTAGAGTTGTACTAAATCAGTTTTCAATGGAGAGGTTTAGGTAAAAAGTTAACGCGACGCAGATGGACAAATTTGAGTGCAGTTTTTTAATCAAAAAAACATTATCTTGTCTTGTCCATCAAGATGGTTCTTAGCTATGTTTGGTTAAAATATAACCAATAGTTTCCAAGACATTCAGCTTTCATTGGAACAAGTGACAAGATTGTAGCTAAGAATTTAAAATTTGGTACTTAGTTATGTTAATTTTTAGTAGCATTTTTTATCCACCACCACCAGCCACTTGTATTGGTGTTTTAATTTTTTCTTTTTCCCTCTGTTCATTTACCTAAAATCGACATTAGAAATAATATGGCTAATATGGCATTTGGGTTAGTGCCAATTATGTAAATGCAAGATAAATATTACACCTGCAATAATAACAAGCCTGCATAACATTTAGCAATTAGTAACTCAAATAATAAATAAACAATTTAGTGTTTTGGGATTGGGGAATATTGGGTTTTAACTTAAATGTCGTGTAATTGATGATCATTAATGGCATTAAAATGGTTCATAAACCGTTATAAAGACATGAAAAATAAAGATAAATACACCATGTAATGTTATGTAAACATTTCGTATTAAACCTTTGATTGGTCAAAAATTACTTACTTTTATATTCAAGAAGCCAATGTACTTACAACGAAGCAAGTAGCACGATAATATTTAACTTGGAACCAAAGAAAAAATTGGCAATATTTCTCCAAAAAAAGGAAAAAAAAAACTGTCAAGTTCTCTGCAGTCGATCACACCATTTCCGAAGGACCAAACTAAAGTTTCATTTAGCACAAATATTCTTCGCGCCTAAGTCCTGATTTAAGGCGACTCAACTAAAATTGGAATCGTTCCGAAGGAAAATATTAGTGAAAATCGTAAACTAGGGTTAGAAAATTGTTATTTCACATTCACTTTTACTTCAAATAGTGTTGCTCTGACAGATTGGTTTGAATATCGATAATAAAATGCATTTCCTTGTCAATGTTTAGTTTCGTGTCATAGATCGAAAAAGTACTCGCAAATTTTAGTAAATTTACCTACAGTAACAAGTAATTCTTGAAAAAAAATACCTTCGTTTGCTAACAAATTACAGAGTAAAAATGGTAGTAATAGTAATAGCACAAAAAGCAAGGTTTTAAATTTAGGATCATAAAATTTTAATTCGCACCCGTGCGAGGTGAAGAATGCAGCAGTTAAAAAGGCGCTAATAAAATATAGCGACAATATTCATCTCGTAATCTGCCATAGTGTTGACGGTAATAAAGAAGTCGTAGGATCAAACCTGTTGGAATGGCGCAACCTCTATGGTTTTATTTGTCAAGCTTAATGTCTTGTCACGATTTTAGCTAGAGAAAATACGTTATTATAAATCTGTTATGTTTTAAATAAAAAGCATCTTATTAGAAATAGTACATTTATATTTCACGCCCAACAATTGGTAGCAGAGCGTGGTTATGCAATATAAAATGTGAAATAAATAATGCTAATAATAAAAAATAGAATAACGTAAAAAATGGCGTCTTCGGCATATCGGTCTATAGAAACGTTAAATAGAAATAATTATGACACCTGGTGTTTACAAGCTCAGGCCGTACTAATTAAAACCGAATTATGGGATTACGTTTGCGGCGAAATTAAATTGTCGCCAACATCGACCGCCGAAGAAAAATGTAAGTTCGAAAAATTTGACATACAAGCCAGATCGGAACTTATTCTGCTGATCTCACCAGCGGAATTAAAACAAATAAAAGGTTGTAAAACTTCAAAAGAGATATGGGACAAACTCAAATCCATTCATCAGAGTACTGGTCCGGCGAGAAAAGCTACGCTGTTGAAACAACTCGTTCTAAAGAAAATGAGTTCCCAAGATGATATCCGCGACCATTTAAATAATTTTATGGATGTCGTCGGAAAGCTGGAGGACATGGATGTTAAAATACACTCAGAATTATTGAGTATCATGATGCTCTACAGCCTACCAGCAACCTACGAAAACTTTCGTATAGCTATTGAGTCGCGGGATGTGCTGCCTGGTCCAGAAGAATTACAAATAAAAATTGTAGAAGAGAACGAGGCCCGAAAGCAAACAGAACCGAACGAAACCTCAAGCTCCGAAGCACTTTATGCAAAACAGAAGAGGAAGGTTATCGTCTGTAAATACTGCAATAAAAAAGGTCATACTGCAGAGGCATGTTGGTCGAAGAAAGGAGCTACTCAACCACAGAAAAATAAAAGTCACGAGAAAAACTTCAATATCTGTTACTCATCTGCAGATAGCATTGGTGACAATCTGTGGTGCCTTGACAGTGGCTGTAGTTCTCACATGACTGGCAAGGAAGAAAAATTCGGAGAATTAACTCCCGAAGTTAACACTTTGAGTCTCGCTTCGAAGAAATACACCACACAAATCAAAGGGCGAGGAAAAATTGGTATCTCCACCAACGACGAAAAATATAACTTGAACGATGCGTTGTACGTACCGGAAATATCGACGAACCTCATATCAGTCGGAAAAATAACTGATAACGGTTACAAGGTACTATTCGAAAAAGAAAAAGCATCGATTATACAAGATGACAGCGTCGTATTACAAGCTTCAAGAAACAAAAACGGGCTCTATTATCTGAATTTCAAACCGGAAGAATCAGCAAATTTTGCAACAAAGTCGCAAGATGAATCGATGTTATGGCACCGGAAATTGGGTCACATCAACGAAAAAGATCTCAAAATGATGGTTTCGAAGCAGATGATGAGAGGACTAGATTTAAAAGAAGTAAAGTTAGATACCTGCGAAACTTGTATAAAAGGAAAACTTTCATCCTTACCGTTTACCAGCCATGACCGATTGTCATCTGAAATTTTAGAGATTATACACAGTGACGTCTGTGGACCATTTGAAACGGAATCACTTGCTGGGTCCAGATACTACGTATCTTTCATTGATGACTTCACCAGGTACTGTTGTATCTATTTCATTAAAAACAAAAGTGAAGTAATCGAAAAGTTTAAAGAATACAAAAATGGAGTGGAGCTGTTCACAAAGAAGAAAATTAAGCACTTGCAATCTGATAATGGTGGCGAGTACAGAAGCAAAGAATTTGATGACCTGCTGGCAAAATGTGGCATCAAGAGGAGACTGACAGCACCATACACTCCACAACAAAACGGCGTAAGTGAACGAAAAAACCGATCACTGCTGGACAAGGCATCTAAACATCTATGTTTAATGATGGAAGCAAATGTACCCTCATGCTTATGGGCAGAAGCAATAAACACAGCAAATTATCTAATTAATCGGAGTCCTGCAAAAGCCTTAAATGGAAGCAGTCCGTACGAAAAATGGGTCGGCAGAAATCCAGCTGGAAATCATTTACACATTTTCGGCAGCAAAGCATTCATCTTGAATAAAAGACGAAGAGGCAAATTCTCCCCTAAAGCCATAGAAGGAGTTTTTATGGGATACGCCAAAAATGCTGAAGGATTCAGAATTTATTTACCTGACCAAAACGATGTTGTAATCAGTCGAGATGTCAAATTCGTTGAGAAGACGTACTATGATGACACTCGTACGACGGCTTGTACCGAAGCAGTTCTTGACGACAGTATACAGGGACCTGGAAAAGAAATGGTGATACAACTTAAAAATAAGAAAAATCATCAAAATTCTAACTTACCGGTTCAGGATCCTTTTCCCTTGACAGATATGTCCTCCTCAGATGGCAACAACTCTGAAACAAATATAAATGAAAATCTATTGCCATCTGAGGATGAGGGGGCCGAAACTACTGATCAAGACCCAACTTCATTTGAAGAAGATGCAGGGGCTGAGAGTGATGGATACCAAACTCCACACGAAAAAAATGAGAGAACATCGCAAATACCTACAAGAAATAGAAGGAAGCCTACATGGACAACCGACTACCATTTACAAGATGATATGGAAGAAAGCACGTTCGTGTCAGATATGTCATACTTGTCTGAACAAAATGAAATTGAAGACGACTGGCACGACGCCATCAAAGCTGAAATAAGAGCACATATTAAGAATGAGACGTGGAAAATCACGCAGAAAACCAGTGGCATGAAGCTCATCGACTACAAGCTTGTTCTGAAAACAAAAACTGGACCGGACAATACGGAAACCAAGAAAGCAAGACTTGTGGCTCGGGGATTCACCCAAAGACCTGGAATAGACTATAATGAAACTTTCGCGCCTGTGGCGAAGTTAAGCTCCATCAGAACCGTTGTTGGAATGTCTGTCGAAGAAGGCATGAAATTAAAACAAATGGATGTCACGACAGCGTATCTGAACGGTGACATAGAGGAAGACATTACTATGAAAGTACCTGAAAACCTGGAAAAGTATGTAACGGAAATAATTATCGATGAGAGCGGAAATAATGACCTGACTATATACAACAAAGCTAAAGACATGCTAAAATGTATTAGAGAAAATAAAGGCGAAAAAGTTTGCAAATTGCAACGTTCATTGTATGGGTTAAAACAATCCGGGAGGCAGTGGTACATCCGATTGGACACGGAATTACGAAATGTTGGTTTCGTCCCATTACAATCAGATCCGTGTGTATACATACTACAGAAAGGAGGAGCTAAAGTAATAACAGCCATCTGGGTAGACGACTTACTAATAGCTTACAACTGTGCCAAGAAGATGCAAAAAGTCCAAACAAGGCTTGCCCATAAATTTGAAATTAAAGATCTGGGAATACCAAAAAGAATGCTCGGAATTGATTTTAAGTACACCAACGAGACAGTGAAGCTTTGCCAAGAAAAATATATCAAAGATACATTAACGAAATTTAAAATGAATGAATGCAAAGCAACAAGTACCCCTATAGAACCAGGCCTATCACTTGAAGCGGACAAAAGTAATAATGGTAAAGAATTGCCATATAAAAACCTGATTGGAACACTTATGTATCTAGCAGTAGCTACGAGACCCGATATTATGTTCGCAGTTAGTTATCTCTCCCAATTCAATGACAGCTACAGTGCAGAACACTTCAAGAGTGCCAAACGTGTGCTAAGATACCTCAAGGGCACATCTAATATGGGTCTAACTTTTAAAAGAACCGAACAAGAATTATACGGCATGGCAGACGCAGACTGGGGCGCCTGCAAATTAGACCGCAAGTCTTTCTCCGGATACTGTTTCATATATGCAGGAGGCTGTATCAGTTGGTCTTCGAGAAAACAAAAGAGCGTAGCGCTATCGACAGCCAAGGCGGAGTATTGCGCGTGTACTGAAGCAGCAAAAGAAGCTATACACCTTAAATTGTTATTTAATGACTTGGGTATTCAAATCGATTGCATCCAGATACTAAATGACAATCAAGCCGCATTGAAACTAGGTCAAAACCCTATAGTTTCATCAAAATCCAAGCATATTGACTTAAAGATGCACTACATAAGAAACTGTATCCAAAACAAACAAATAAGCTTGAAGTATCTAGAGACAAAGAAGATGGCGGCTGACTTGCTAACGAAGCTATCAGGGCCACGGCTCAAGGAGCTGATCATCCACTTCGGACTGGCATAGAGTCGCGAGGAGGAGTGTTGGAATGGCGCAACCTCTATGGTTTTATTTGTCAAGCTTAATGTCTTGTCACGATTTTAGCTAGAGAAAATACGTTATTATAAATCTGTTATGTTTTAAATAAAAAGCATCTTATTAGAAATAGTACATTTATATTTCACGCCCAACAAAACCTGTTACCAGTGTCACGGTTTTTTTTTCAAGTGTACCTTAATTATAAAAAAACTTAGTACCTTGTTTTACCGATCGTTGCCGAGAATTTGTGTATCACTTATTTCTTGCGCCACGATTGACTGGTCTAACCCTTGATCAGGGGTAGGCCTGTGTGAAAACAACACACTGCGTAAGAACATGAAGGTAGAACAGCAACTACACTGGTCTAACTTAGGTACCTGCATGTAGACCAAAGAGGCCCTTCCAACAATCTACTACTGGTTATCACGCAAGCTAAGACTGCTGAAGAGGCCTCAAGCTCCGACTCATAACTGAAGCGATAACTGGACGCGCTCTACTAAACAAGCACTTATTCACTGTAGTTATTACTGACAGTCCTCTCTGCAGAGCTTGCATGGAGGCCGAAGAGACTATCGCCCACGTCATTCTCGAATATATTGGTGTGGTCAAACCGAATACCGGGCACGACGCCTATAACAATAAGAAAATAAGCGTTTATGCATTATAGTTGTCTTTCTTTATAAATAATGACACAAAAGTAAATTAAGAAAGAAAAATTGAATGCGATCCACTACAATCTAAGCTGGGCTTGAACCTGCGATCTCTGCGTGACCGGCGCATTGCTCTCCCAACTGAGCTATTAGATCGCTACGTCAATCACACCAAATCTTTCTTTCCATAATTCTTCAATAATAATTTCTTTTAATTTAATTTTAATTTTCTTCAAAAACAATTCAATACACAATGTTTACACTTGACAAAACCAAAACCATAGCAAAATATATAAATGGACAATTAAATTCAAATTAAAACTAAAGAACTAACATCTAAAATAAAGTAAATTAAATTAAGCTAAAATAAATCTAAAAAACTGTGCCCCCGCGGCATAGTCCCGAAGACGCTGGCAGCATTTCCTCGCTGAATCGCAATGCTGATGCGTTGTGCGAGGAAGCTGCCAGCTCTTCGGTCACCAGTGGACTCAATGAGCCTTTTACTAATCTCATTTAGTAGTTTGTGGGCACTGGGACCCCACGGACCTAAGGTCTCGACCCCAAAAGGAACAAAATTATATTCGGGACCGAGACCCCTATATTTATTAATTTTTAATTTTTCGGCCGCCTCTGCTGCCGCCCCCGCCCTGCCCGATGTTCCGTGGAGGTGGGACGGGGCCAGTGTGTCTACGCAGGTGGCGTCCCACACCAGCACCCGGCCCAATTTCCACGGAATCAACGACATTCCATCGGGTCTCTTGCCATCGTCACGTGCGATGCCCGGTGGTTCCAAAATGGCCGGCACGTTGACGGTGGCAAGCGAACGGCGGATTGTGTCATTGAGGGCGGCGTGTCTGGAGAAGCGGCCGGCGCTTTTCTGACAAGAAAGTCCGTGGTGTCCCAGTGAATCAACTTCACTGCCGCAGGGGCACTTGTGTGGGGCACAAATCTGAACTCCAAGACGCAGGCAGGTTGCTATTCGGAAAGTGTCGGGTTCCAAAAAAGTTCCCGTATTGGAGGATGGATATGCCTGGAGCCAATGGCCTGATTCTAAGGCACCTGCCGCTAAAAGTCTGGCTCGTTCTGGACCGCTACTGTGGTTTAAAAGGGAATCATAAGTTAATTTAGACATGACGTCATCCCAGGCCCTTTGTGATTTTAAATTTTGGGGTATATCCTTACCCGGGCAAGCAATTGACCATGCTCTCTTGGCCTCCGTCAAGCCCGCAGTCTCATAGTTTAAAGGACTGGCCTTTAGAATTTTACCTATGAGGTCTGCAGAGCTGTGGACGGAAGACAAGAAAGCTGGTGCGGATATGGATGAAATTTTGCGCGTCCCGATACCAATAATTTAATACTTCAGCTTTATAACTACATAAGAAAAAAAAATGGTTGCCTGTAAAGTCGGTTTTACGGGCGAAGGAAGATTTTACGTGACAACGTCTTTTTCTCGGTAGAATATTTATTTGTATCATATCCATTCACAATTTTCCTAACAACATTTTAAGTGTTACTTTCTGAACGCACCCATCACATGTGTCATTAATGTCATTATAGTGTCATTATTTTACATGTTTTAAATCTATGGTTTTATATATGCGATAATCAGACTATTATGCATGTATGTTGTCGATTCCAAACCCTTATTTAGTCTAGATCTACATGTAATTATTCTAAAAATACCGAACCGACGGAACAAACATCATATTATGTTTGACAGGTAAGTACGAACAGTTTGTATTTGTATGGGAATATAAAATTATCGTATTTATTATTTTCCACTCATTTATTCAATATTATTTTCTCACCGTTTAAACCTTCCCTTGACTTCCACGAATATTTCAATACTAGAATTAGCCAAATCGGTTCAGCCAATCTCGAGTTTTAGCGGGACAACCGGCCCTCGTAACGTGAGCGGGCGTTACACTTTTTCATGAGTGACTCCGAGCGCAACCTAATTTAAGACGTTGTCACGTCAAAAGAAGCAGCTCAGGATCTTGCGGATAATTTGAGATATTCGCGATATTAATTTTGTGTAAAAGTGCCTGCAATATTGGTCATAGCAAAGTTGCATTGAAAATTTTGCTAACGGAAAAAAGTTCCATTATCACACGTTACATCTGCTGCAGCCTATAGAAATTAATGAAGAAGAAAATGAAGAAAACAATGAAGAAGAAACTGAACATGAAACTGAAGAAGAAAATGAAGAGAACACTAATATGCGGAATACAATAACTTTGACAAAAGAGGTTGATATTTTAGAAGAGGAAGAAAATTAACTATAATCATAAGATATATTTTTAAGGCAATATTTTGACAGGCAGTATTCAGAAACTGTAAAGCAAAATTTTCAATGCAACTTTGCTATGACCAATATTGCAGGCACTTTTTCACAAAATTAAAATCGCGAATATCTCAAATTATCCGCAAGATCCTGAGCTGCTTTTTTTTTTCTTAGGTAGTTATAAAGCTGAAGTATTATCAGCATAAAATAGTTCGTGCGCAAACTGCAACTTTTCATGAGTGACTCCGAGCGCAACCTAATTTAAGACGTTGTCACGTCAAAAGAAGCAGCTCAGGATCTTGCGGATAATTTGAGATATTCGCGATATTAATTTTGTGTAAAAGTGCCTGCAATATTGGTCATAGCAAAGTTGCATTGAAAATTTTGCTAACGGAAAAAAGTTCCATTATCACACGTTACATCTGCTGCAGCCTATAGAAATTAATGAAGAAGAAAATGAAGAAAACAATAAAGAAGAAACTGAACATGAAACTGAAGAAGAAAATGAAGAGAACACTAATATGCGGAATACAATAACTTTGACAAAAGAGGTTGATATTTTAGAAGAGGAAGAAAATTAACTATAATCATAAGATATATTTTTAAGGCAATATTTTGACAGGCAGTATTCAGAAACTGTAAAGCAAAATTTTCAATGCAACTTTGCTATGACCAATATTGCAGGCACTTTTTCACAAAATTAAAATCGCGAATATCTCAAATTATCCGCAAGATCCTGAGCTGCTTTTTTTTTTCTTAGGTAGTTATAAAGCTGAAGTATTATCAGCATAAAATAGTTCGTGCGCAAACTGCATACTTTTCGAAAAAAAAACAAAACCGAAAATCTAATTTCTTAGGATATCTTCTAAACTGTTACCGATTTTTATTTTCTAAAAAGCCTTAAGAGCTCGCAATTGAATGACACATTCATAATAGAAATAAATAGTTGTAAGAAGACAATAACAAAGTAAATATAAAATATTTTTCATTTTTTGGTACCTCCGGAACAGCGAACTTTAAGTATTTTTTTCTCGAAAACTATCCATATTTGAATAGGGGTTACTTCTAGACAATTGCTCAGTATATCTAACTACGTCAATCTGCGTGGTCAGTTAAAAATGTCCGGTCCGAAGGGTCTTTGGAATACTGTGTTATCCAAAGAAAATGCCGAAAATCATTCACGTAACGTAATATTATAAATAAACTGTATGTACACCTGTTTACTACACGAAAAACAGTCAGGAAAAGAGTGCATTCAAATAAATGATATTGCGAGTGGAACTGACAGGTATTAAACGAATGTCATTATAGTGCGGTTGCGATTGGTTGCAAAGTTGTTGCCATATAAATCTTATAAATAGCGCCCTCTTGACAATCCTCATATATTTCTGGTCAGGCTTTACAAAGTTTCAAGTCTCTAGTTCAAAAAATAAAGTTTCTCCCATATCAACATTGCACCCCTATTTAACCCCTTAAGGGGTGGAATTTTATAAAACGCTGAAAGTACTTTTTGTGTTTTTTATATATTATAAGTAATCTTTCTACAAAGTTTCAAGTCTTTAGCTCAAAAAAAAAAATGGTTGCCTGTAAAGTCGGTTTTACGGGCGAAGGAAGATTTTACGTGACAACGTCTTTTTCTCGTCTTTTAACCGACGGAACAAACATCATATGTTCGACAGGTAAGTACGAACAGTTTGTATTTGTATGGGAATATAAAATTATCGTTTTTATTATTTTCCACTCATTAATTCAATATTTTCTCGCCGTTTAAACCTTCTCTTGACTTCCACGAATATTTCAATACTAAAATTAGCCAAATCGGTTCAGCCGTTCTCGAGTTTTAGCGGGACATAAACATCGTAACGTGAGCGGGCGTTACACTTTTTCATGAGTGACTCCGAGCGCAACCTAATTTAAGATTTTGTCACGTCAAAAGTTCCCCCCATACAAACTGCACCCCTTTTTCACCACCTTAGGGGCAGAATTTTTTATAACGTTAAAATACCTTTTTTGTATTTGATTTAGTAATCTTTCTACAATGTTTCAAGTCTAGCTCAAAAAAAAAAGTTTCCCCCGTACAAACTTTGCACCCCTATTTAACCCTCTTAGGGAAGGTATTTCCAGAAATCCCTTATCCCTAGCCCACGTTGTAAAAGTAACCTACTGTGCAAAAATCAACTCTCTAACATTTGGTAGTCTCGGCTGTGCGTTGATGAGTCAGTCAGGACTTCTTCTTTTATATATATAGAGATTAATTTTTAATAATTTTGTCTTAGTTTATTTTAAAAAAATGGTTGCCTGTAAAGTCGGTTTTACGGGCGAAGGAAGATTTTACGTGACGTCTTTTTCTCGTCTTTTAACCGACGGAACAAACATCATATGTTTGACAGGTAAGTACGAACAGTTTGTATTTGTATGGGAATATAAAATTATCGTTTTTATTATTTTCCACTCATTAATTCAATATTTTCTCACCGTTTAAACCTTCCCTTGACTTCCACAAATATTTCAATACTAAAATTAGCCAAATCGGTTCAGCCGTTCTCGAGTTTTAGCGGGACATAAACATCGTAACGTGAGCGGGCGTTACACTTTTTCATGAGTGACTCCGAGCGCAACCTAATTTAAGACGTTGTCACGTCAAAATTTTGCATGCCTGTATGTAGGCTGAATACATGGTACCTACTTTAATTGTATTTAACACCTTTAACACTGTATTCTTGGCAAATGAATCTTTGAATCTTCTTATCTCGACCAACAAACTTTATTTTATAAGAATTACATAGTATTATTAATTATTATCAAGCTAAACTAAAACAGGACGTACACTAACTTGCGTACTTACTTTAACGAAAATAGGTTAATGATTAGATAAATATAATATAAACAAGTCTGTAAAAACTAGCCAAGTCAAATCTTGTTATTGAGTTACACCCCAAGTAAAATAAATGCATTGAGTAAATAATTGTTTGTTATAATTTAAGAATTTATATTAACTATTAAGTAGCAAACACTGTAGTAGTTTTGAGAAACAAGAAATGGTTGCATACATTTATTTTAGTATGTCGCATGTCCTTGTATCTAAAAAATTTAGGGCTAAGAACTTGGCACCCATATAGATCTTAATTTTTTTTTCGGCGAAGTCGACAACGTTGCACGCGATACTGAACTTGGCTCTCATTTAACATTTATGTTTTTGATGGGATAAACCACTTACTTGGGAGTCGATAAAATGCACTTCCTAATTTATCTTAAGTACAACACTACAGAAATTGCATACGTGCAAATTTAACAATAATTTCTAAGCGATCATTCAAAAAATAGAAAACTGCTTTATTGCGTTGTAATACGGTCTGTTATGAAATATTACATTCATGTATTATCTTTTTTTTCATTAGCTTATTTGGCATCTAGCGCAGTGTTTCACAGAACGGTCCATTTTATGCAGTTTTTTTGCTAACTTTACCAAGAGACAATTCCAAATGTAGAAATACTTCACAGTAAATCTCTTTAAATTCAAATTTGTAATATCCAACAACATTCTTTCACTTTTTTAATATATCATATAGAAATAAATTTCATGCATGATGTAGAAATTTTTCAGTTATAAAAGCTAGTTCTAGCTTCTAGTTGTAAAGATATTCTAAACGTTCCAATTTACGAAAAACAGCAACATGGCAACTTTTTACAATACGATACGCCGCCGACAACGTTCTTTCGGGCCAACTCATCGGTCTTTTTGACGCAGAATATGTTTGTTTTCCTTTCCTGATTGTAATGAACTGTAACTAATTTATTGATATAATATAGTTCTAGTGAGTATAGATATGGAGGTTTACTATCTCATATTCGTTTTGAGTGTGTTTTGGCACAGCACAGAGGGTATTATGTGGAGCCTGGCTCCCAACACCCAGAAGTGCCTGAAAGAAGAACTACACGCCAACGTCCTCGTGGCAGGGGAGTATGAAGTCACAGAAGTTGCCGGCCAGAGAGTAGATTACATTGTAAGTCAACTGTTACCCAGATTCATTATGATATTAGCTACCAAGCAACTTCTCAATTTTACTCCAATATTGAACAACACTCATAGAAACTAGGTTTTGTGACAATGTTAGTCATAGAAATTACTAGTCATTTCTGTTTGTTAATTTTTATTTATTATGAAACTGTCTCGATATGTCATTGCTTAAAAAACATTTTTTTTTTCGTAGATTCCATACATAAACTCTTTTGATCTTATGTTCAACTAATTTCTTTATATAACACTGATATTGCTCTCAATGTAACATGTACTCAAAGCAATCTGAAATGGAACACCTCTGCTTTAACTAACTAAACTTATTTTTAATCTTCTAAAAACAAAATGTATTACTCATTTTAACAAATGAGATTCATGACTAATCTTATCTTGTACAGATTCGCGATTCAAAGGGACACATCCTATCACAGAAAGACTCAATAACAAAGGGAAAGTTCACATTTGTGACAGAAACCTACGACACATTTGAAGTGTGCTTCATATCCAAGGTGCCACCTGGTAAGTTTGATGCTATTTGAGCTATGTTTTTTTTTTAATTGACTTGAACTGCATCAGTGCTGGTTAACCGTCACTAGATAGAGATATCATCAGAAATTGTGTCTCGCTTAGGCAGAAACAAAGGTGACTTTAGGGGTGGTCTTTCCTAAAACGCTGCCATCTAAAGGGCAATTCTTTAACTAAGTCTAGGGTGCCTAGTCTGCCACATACTCAATGACCAGGGCTCCAGTATGCCTAACCCTGGTTTGTAATGCGGAAAGCATTGTAGTAATATAATATGCCATAATGATAATCTGTTTCTTAATTTTGATATGAATTTGTTTAATCATACTATATGAATATGTTTGGTTGTTATAGTTTTTTTAAGACGTAAGTTGTCACCATTTGTAAATAGCTAACCATATTTCAAGGGTAAAATGCACGCTTTCTTAGTATTTCAGCACATAACCATTTGGGACTATAGAAAGAAAGAAAGAAAGAAAGAAATGTTTATTTGCTAGAATACGTACATAGAAGGTGTTAAATATATTCGCATATAGCAGGTTAACAGTATTCAGCCGAAACGGCATGCAAATTGTGTGTTTGTCATTGTAAAACTATTGAGGCCAATACCAATAATCTGAACATAATGATAATTTAAATTCTACTGCATATTCTTCATGTCTAAATATTCCTTAACTGAGTAAAAACAATGTTCATGTAGCCATTTTGTCAACTTTGTCTTAAATTCTGGATTTTTCAACAACTTTAAATTGTCAGGTAGGTAATTATATACTAAAATACAGGTATTGTAGGCATTTCGTTTATAGATATCAGCACGACAACGTGGCTGGTACAGGAGGCTCCTGTACTGTGCTCTATGATTTCCAGAAAAGACATCGGAACGTGATTTAAAATAATTTGCATGAGATTTGACAAATAAACATACCTTTTTTATGTACATACACGCCAAAGGTAATATATTGTATTTCTTAAATATGGGTTTACAACTATCGGTTATCCAACAATTAGCAATTGCACGCAAGCACTTTTTTTGCAGTTTAAATACATTTTCAACATTGACCGAATTTCCCCACAATAAAAGACCATAGTTGAGTGTTGACGACACGTAGCCATAGTATGCTGTTATAGCTGCTTCAGTAGAAACGGTTCTGCTAAGTTTTCTAAGGGCAACATAGGCGTCATCTGTAAATGTTTAGCAATGCTTAATTGAAAGTAACAGTGGCGGATTATCCCTAAGGCAAAGTAGGCACGTGCCTAGGGGCGGCAGGCCGCAAAGGGGCGCAAAGGGGCGTAAAGGGCCGCAATGGAGCCCAAAGGGGCGCCGATGACGTTTTTGCCTAGGGCGCTCTCGAACCTTAATCCGCCACTGGAAAGTAATGTCCTCATTGGGTTAAAAGTCACAGCTATAGGGATGATATTGGCTTTATTGTTTCATAATTGACGACGCGGTTGGCGCAGTTTGTAGAGAACCTGCTTACTGAGCCAGCGGTCCCGGGTTCGAATCCCGGCGAGGGTATTAAATATTTGTGTGATGAACTTGAATATTTGTTCCTGGGTCATGGATGTTATCTATATATACATTTATATATTATGTAAGTATATTATCACCTAGTAGCCATGGTTCAAGCTTTGTTTAGTTCAGGACTAGCTTTATTTGTGTAAGATTATGAGTATTACAAAAAAGGTTTAAGAACTATTATGTATGTGTCGTCATAATCAGCCATCAAGGTTGCACAATAATATTACATTTTGGCTATTAAAATAGGTGATTATATTAATAAGTCTCATAAGATTTGTGGGTACAAAGTGTGGAAGCCGAGAGAAGAAAATGGGCCAAGCAGGCCGCGTCTTTGTGAGCCCAAAAGAAGTGTATTCAATTTGAAGATAAAACAAACAAAAAAAAACATAACCAATCAAATAAATTTGAAAACAAAAAATAAAAAAAAATTGAGGAATGTCATTGGCCCATTTTATATTAGCTGTGTAAACAGCTCTGCTCCAGTCCTGGCACTTTCACAACCAACAACAAGCTTGCCACGGAACAAAAATGAATCATTCCATATTAACACCTACTCTTAAGTTCTGTTTCAAGCTAGCATATCAATTGCTAGAATCTCACAACATTATGTTTTGTTATTGTAATTAATTTTTATTCCCAAACGATGACCCAATTTATGTGTACCTAAAACCTATCGTTACTTGCGCTCGAGTTTTGTAATGTAATTCGTGGATAACGTGATTGGTCTCACACGTCTGAAATTATTTTACGTATTGTGTTTGTTAAGCAATGTGTTACTGTTTGTTGCCCTAAATAAATTATAAAAAAAAAATACAACCCGCCTGGTGCGCGCTCGTAATCTCTGCTCAGCCGTCAGCCCAGCTCGCGGCGAATTGTACTATACAAGCACCCACGTGGCGGGCTCTGTCGGTGAAGCTGTCGGTTTCTGGGGTAGTTTTAATTTTACGTGTCCGTGAAAGTTTCAAGCCAGCCTTTGACATTACTTCATAATTAAATATGTTTGTAACCTTTCAGAACGCCGCAGCGTCAGTCAAGATGTGACTCTTGACATCAAAGTCGGCATTGAGGCTAAAAACTATGAGGGTGTAAGTACTATATCTATATAATATATTAAAAATGGGTTATTCTAAAGGCGTTTCAACTGCCGTCAGTCCGCTGTCATAAATATCAAAGAAATGGGCCATAATATGGTTTCAATCAGATCAATTATGGTAAGAAGTACGGTTACAGCATATCATTGTATGAACGTTTGCAGCTTGGTGTAGCTCATACTTTCAATATTTTTGACAGCGGACTGACGTCAGTTGAAACGCCTGTAGAATCACCCAAATTATCATTAGTTGTTTCACCTTAAATTTATATTATTTATTTTATATAGTACTGCTTTTCCTTGCTTTTTATTAGTCATATTTTCTAATTATTATTTTTTCATTCTTATGATCACAATCAATGGATGTTCTGCAATCTACAAACTGCCAGAGATTTGGGGTAATATCAGCACCCCTAGCACAACTGTGACACGAAACTCTTTCTCGCGCGAGAAATATTACCTATCTCATTCTATGCCGTACTGTGAGAGAGTGACAGACGACGCTAGTAAGAGTCGCGTAGCATAGTTGTGCTAGACGGGCAGGGTTGGCACGACGTGTTTCGTCTGACTTTTGCACTTTGAGTTGGTTTGTTTCAAAACTAACAGCACACCCCTATTATCAAGCAGATCCAGCTAAGCTTGACAAACATGGAATGATTCTGGTATTGGCTGAAACGTAATCATTTTATTTAACGCATTTATAAGCAAGCATAAGGCTGCCGGTCCACTGGCACAATCACATTCCTAAGATTTTAATGCCACTATTTTGGGCTTCCCAAATATGCAGCATGATTTTCTTCGCTCCAGTTCAGTGGACAGGTAGTCTTAGAATGTAAATAGTTGCTATGGTGAGAGTGTTGAGCTATGCCGTATATGTTGGTGTGACCTTTTGAACGCCATTTACATAATAGTAAGCTGTAAGTCGTACAGCGTACAGTGATGTGCGCGTACAGTCAAGGAAATTGAAACATGTACCTTTCGCTCTTGTCCCAATTACAATAAGGGTCAAAAAGATACGCCTTTCAGTTTCCTTTACTGTACCTTTTTGACACTTATTAATATCGTAGCAAGAGCGAAAAAGGTGCGTGTTTCAATTTCCTTGACTGTACGTCAATCTTGCACTCATACGTGTCGAAATGTAACGGATGCTTTATGATTGACTTAAACACTACCACAACCAGAAAAAATGAACCCACCGAGAAGCCGACCAAGCCTGCCAGCCGAGTTCCTTCATAGCTACAGTTCGCCCAGCTGCCGGAGCGGTAGCCGAGCGAAAATTACGAGCGCCCGCTAGGCGGGTTGTTGGACGTGATTGTTATAATACTCATTAAAAGGTCACCATCATTGGCGAGCTGATGTAAAACTGATTTGTTTTTGTTTTTCCATTTCATTTGTTTGCCAGATTTGGTTTCATGCATGCCTACTTGGTTTAGTTAGGTTTTTTTGTCCATACCTAGTGAGTTTGTGGACTGTTTTGAAGTATTTGCCGATGAGTTGGTGTATGAATTAATCTCTTTATCTCAATCTGACAGATCGGTGAAGCTGCGAAACTGAAGCCCATGGAGGTGGAACTGAAGAGGCTGGAGGACCTCTCCGAGGCTATCGTCCAGGACTTTACCCTGATGAGAAAAAGAGAGGAAGAGATGAGAGACACTAACGGTAAATATTACGTTTTTTTACAACATTGTCCCTTGGTATTTATTTATTTTTAATCTTTTGGACGCCCTCGCCCTAGTCACCGGAAAATTGTACCACTGACGCCAACGTCATCTAGTGACGACAAATTTCCAATGACTTTGTGATTCAAACCGCTAACTCCGTGTTGACTTTGGAGTACTTTTTTCTGCTGATTGCTTCACCATTTGGCGTTCAAAAGGTTTCAACCTTGAACATTTCAATCTTGTTATTAAACTGGGAAGTTATTAACTTATAAGTAAATATTGACGAATCTACACGGCTCACGGGTCTCCTATTATAGTTGACGTGACGTGGTAGTCGTTTCGTAACGAACAAAAATTAGATATTCTATTCAATAGATACACTGAACATAAGTTTTCTAATAAAGTCCATGTAAAGTTAAGGAAACTGAAAGCGTAACTTTTTGACCTGACAATAAGTCTTTTCCTTGACTGTACCTACTGTATGTAGGTACCTACATCATGATGTGGCCTGGTGACAATCATAACTCACTAATTTCTGTCACTATTCTTTAAATCTTCCCCGTCTAGCACATGTGACACGCGACTCCTCGCTCGAGATTTATTTATTTATTGATTTACAATTACATATCCGTAACTTACAGCTAATTGCCAAAGCGTTACAGATCTTAACCTATCATACAACATACCAAATATAACAATCATAAGTATAAACAATAAACAGGATTTGTACAAAAACAACATAACATTACACTCAACATCGAAGGAAATAAAATTATATATATACATATATACCTATATTAAACTACACAAACACATTTTAAGACCGCCCAAGATTTTTTTTACACTCTGCTATTATGTATGCATACTTGGTAGCGAACACATCGCAGTGTGGCGCTACTTTGAGAACGGAGTTGTGTATGGAGAGCGCGCTCGGGATCGGCGCGTGCCGCAGGAGCGCGGTGCGCGCGCCAGGCGCCGCTAACAAGGGAGCATGGCGTAATCGTGACCGTGCCTCAGGCGCATATAGTCGCACCACTTCCTCCACTAGTCCAGTACATTCTATTTTGCCGCGAATTATGCCCAGAGCAAACTTAGCTAGTGCCAGGTATCGCCGCACTTCTAGCGAATTATACCCCAGTACTCCTAATAGGAATAGTGTGAGGTAGAGATACGGATAATAAGCATATAGCTTCTTGTATAAACTCCTTAAGAACTGCTTTTGGACCTTCTCCAGCATTAAGGTATATTTAGCCTCGTGAGGGTTCCAAACCGAAGCATTTGATTCTAGCACACTCCTCACAAGTGCCGCATAGAGAGCTCGAAGAGCGTTCGGTGTTAAAAGTTGTGCATTTCGCAGTACAAAGCCTAGTTTCTGCGCTGCGCGTTTCGCAACTCTATTCGCATGCTCCCGAAATGAGAGCTGTGGATCGAAAAAAATGCCAAGGTCACGAACCAAGGATACTCTCGCTATTGAATTACCATCTAGAGTATATTGATGATGGTACGGAAGAGATGATCGAGTGAAGCTCATTGTTTCGCATTTTTTAATATTAAAATATAATTTGGACTTGGAGATAATTACCCTTCTCTTTCTGTGCAGTAATGTGAGAGTGTGACGGGTAGCGTTATGTCGCGCGACAAGAGTCGCGATGCATAGTTGTGCAAGCCGGGCTCGCATCTTGTTTGTAGATTGGTAATGAGATACGAGTTTTTACAAACAGACGATATATTAAAAAATGCTTCCGCTTCCAGAGTCGACAAACAACCGAGTGTTGTTCTTCAGCGTGTTCTCCATGGTGTGCCTCCTGGGGCTGGCCACGTGGCAGGTGCTGTACCTGCGCCGCTACTTCAAGGCCAAGAAGCTCATCGAATAACCTCCAACAGTCATGCTAGCCTGGTACCCGGCAAGGGGTGAAGTTGTTTTAAACTTTTGTAGTTGAGTTGATCATTTCTAAAGCGAACTGATTTTTCTGGTAGTTGTTAAGCAGGCAATTCTCTTGGATTTTATATTCATATATTCATTCTATGGTGTCTGCCTAATACATAGTTTTAATAGGCGAGGTGGCGGTAACCAAATAGAGTAAAATCGTTTAACACTCACGACCAGGTAAAAAAAAAAATTGCCGCAGAAACCGACTGAACCCGCTAGGTGGGCGCAACCTCACCCCAGTCGCAGACAGAGCCCGCCAGGTGGGCGCTTGTATAGTACAATCCGCCGGCAGCTGAGTAAAAGTTACGAACGCCCGCCAGGCGGGTTTTTGGTCGTGAAAGTGTTAACTGCTTAACATCTGGCGGGCCGCATGCTTGTTTGCCACCATCGTATTATATAAAAGAAAAAACATAATGACATGAGATATTAGTTTGTTTTTGAGGTTATCAATTCAACTAGGGCGCGTTTGAGACCGAACGGCCCGCTTACTCACTTGCCTGAGTCGGAAGGTATTCAGTTTTTAAAGTCCAAATTAGTATTTATATCAGTTTTTGTAACCAATTTCAGTCGCGGGCATTTTTCACACTGTCTGCCTTTAACTTGTGAGAAAAGAGGCCATTCATTCATTACGCTAGGACAATTTTGGCCATTTTTTACGGGAATGTAAGAGCATTTCCATACTTTTAGGAGTCACCAAAATAAGGCATTTTCTTCCCGTAGGCTCCGTTACGTAATGAGTGAATGACCCCTAATGGCAATGCCCGCGATAAATTAGATTCATTGAATCGCTTCTGAATGCGATATCCAAAACGTCCTGAAAGGCTACTCCGATGCTCGAAATTCAACCGCCGTATAGTGCCGTCCCGCTCACCCAAATATAATTTGACGGGAGATCGATAGGGACAGCACTATATTGTCGAATTTCGAAGTAGCTCTTCTGTTTCTTTTACTCTTACCTTCGCTAAGGTAGAATGAGAGAGATAATATGTTTTAGGATTTCGTATTTTTGGTGGTTTCTATTCAGTCGTTATTATGGAATATTAGTTGATCAAATGTTATTACAGATAGGCAGTGTTATAAATGTTTATTTCGATACTTAAATACATCACTATTTAATAATTTGTTGTAAAGAGTTGCGTTCATGTCATGTGTTTCTAAGGATGTAAAAAAAGTTGTATGAAATTGGTTATTGTTGTTTTATTTTGTAACCTACATCTATACTACTATAAAATTCTGGATTCGTATTGAAAATCATATTTCTATCCCTCATAATTTCGGGAAAATCTTAATAGCGTGATGCAGGATCGTCATTTGTTTTATATACGCGGGCGGCGCCATGCCAACCTGACGCCATCTGTTTTTTATAATTTCCTTTGTCCTCTCACACGCCGAAACGGCTGGACAAAATTTAACCAATTTTGGTTCAGGGATAGCTGGACATCAACGATGGTATAGGATACTTTTTTACTCTACTACGGTTTAACCCTTTGACCGCCAAAGACGGCAAATCACGTCATCGGGAATTCGTGCCACTGACGCCAACGACGCCTATTGACGTCAAAAATTTCAGTGGTCAAAAACATGCTAATTCAAACCACTATCTGTGTTTTTCAACCTATGTTGATTTTGGAGCACACTTTTTTTTTTTTGGTTTGGCGTCAGTGGCACGGTGAATTGCTTTGCCGCTCGGCGCTCAAAGGGTTAAAAAACATACCGCGTACGACTACGAAGTTACGGGCACCTATCTAAAACAACATGTTCTTCATGTCCATGTAGGAACGGTTAGATTTTCGCTTTTTCACAAAAAAACAACCGGGGAACGGTTGCGAATAAAAATGCTTTCCACGAAATGATTTTTCGGCGAAATCATATATTCAACGAAAAATTATGCTAGGAGACCATATAGACCCAAATAACCGATTTCAACGTGAAAAATCGTATGTCAGAGAACGATAGAACGAGTTATTGTACAAACACTGAAATAGCTGTAGCTATAATACCTTTTTGAGGGGTTCCTTCGATTCCTCATGGACCTCGTCATCAGAACTTCACCAAAATTGGATGGGACCAGTAAAATAAACTACCCCATTTACATGTTTCTTTCCAATTTTTTTTGACCCGTGGTTGAAAAGTTAGAGGGGGGGGGGGCACTATTTTTTTTTTCGGTGCGAATATTTATAAAACTGCTGACTATCAAAAAATAATGTTACGAGACCCCTATTATTTTTGCAAGACCTATTCAACGACACACTAGAGTTGAAAAGAAAGAAAAAATCACCCCACTTCAGGTGTTCGAGGTACCTGAAAAAAAAAATAATAATTTTTATTTTACCTTTGTCGGCGTTATACATACACATACTCATACCAAATTTCAACTTTCTAGTACGAATGATCACGGAGCTAAGCCGCGGACGGACGGACAGACGGACATGGCGAAACTATAAGGGTTCCTAGTTGACTACGGAACCCTAAAAACAGAACTAAATAAATATTTAAGAGGGGCTCCCATACAACGAACGTGGTCGGATGCGTTAACTTTGCACCTTATTTATATGCATCGGTATACATTTTTATTTATTTATTTATTTATTTATAACAACATTACATCTATCATTACAGTTTCCCAATGCGATAGAGTAGCAACACAAAACAATATTGTACGATAACTTATTTAGGTACTAAAAATAATAACATAAAACAAACAAAGACACTTTTGTGAATTCATCGAGTGAACAATGGAACACGTCAACTCGAGTTGCAACCTGGTTGAGCGTGCGCAAGGCCCTGGTCCAGGGCGCCGCGCGCAGCAGGCCGGTGCGCGCGCGCGGCTCGGCCAGCAGCGGCGGCCGGCGCCGCCGCCACACGTACCGATCCGGCACACATAGGTCTACCACTGCCAGCACCCCAGGGTTGCTGATCTTCCCTCTCAACAATTTAAATATATATGAAGCGAGAGACGATTCTCGCCTGACCCGCAACTGGTTATATCCCACCATTCCCAACACAAATAATGTCGGATACATAAGTGGGTAAAAAGGATACACACCATAGAGCTTGAGATACAAAAACCGCACAAATTTGTTCTGAGTTCGTTCCAACATAAGCTCGTATTTTGCTTCGTGTGGGCTCCAGATTACCGAATTGGCCTCCAGGTGACTTTTAACAAGAGCCTCGTAGAGCGCGCGTATAGCACTTATGTTGGAAAAACCCTGTGCTTGTCTCATGACGAACCCTAAATTCCTGTATGCTCTTTTACACACAGCTACAATGTGTTCCTTAAAAGAGAGATCGGTAGTAAATTGTACTCCTAAGTCTCGGACCTTAGTAAGTCGTACCATCGGTTCCCCTTCCACCACATACTGGTGATGTATCGGATTGCGAGCCCGACTGAAGGATATCAATGAGCATTTAGTCACATTAAAGTAAAGTTTATTCGAATGACTCCATTGTATAACTCGATCAATATCCTCCTGCAGTACACGACAATCCGATACATCCTTGATTTGCTTCACGAGTTTTAAATCGTCGGCAAAAAGTAAGCAATCTGAGTCTCGCACCACATTAGGAAGATCGTTAATCATCAGCACAAATTTCAATGGTCCCAAATTGCTACCTTGACTCACGCCAGATCTCGTATAGTACGGTTCTGACCTGTAACCCGCACAGTCCACGTACTGGCGCCTGTCACGCATGTAACTGGCAAAGAAAGCAAGCGTATGTGGTGTACACCCCGTGTCCGCTAGCTTTTTCAGTAAGATATCGTTGTCTACCACATCGAAGGCTTTTTTAAAATCGAAGTAAGCGACATCTACCTGAATGCCAGCGTCCACTGCCGGCGTCACCCGCGTCAAGAGGTTAAGCAAGTTTCCTGTGGTACTGCGTCCCGCGCGAAATCCATGTTGAGCGTCCGACAACTGGGAGCTTACCTGGTCTTGCAAATAACGTTGAATGGCCGACTCAAATACTTTGGCAGGTGCACATAATACTGCTACTGGCCTATAATTACTTGTCTTCGGGCCACCACATCCTTTTGGCACTGGTACCACACGTGTCAGCTTCCACTGGTCAGGAAATATAGCCAATTTTAGAAACACATTAAATAAATGACATAGTGGTTCGGCTAGAGTTGAACGACAGTCTTTCAATATGAAAGGTGGTATACCATCAGGTCCCACCGAGCGTTTAGGTGGAAGTTTTTCAAGCGCGCGGACTACTTCAGCGACCTTCAGCTCTTGGATATGAATATACGCACTGTTCGCCGACGCCGCTGCGCTCGCGGCAGCCGGGTCAAGTACGGGTGGTGATAAGCTGTAAACAGAGTGAAAAAACTTTGCAAATTCCTGAGCAGATTCTTGTTGCGATAAGACACGTCCCTCTACTATCAACTTACTTTTATTGCTATTATCTCTTTTTTGTTTTACGAAACTCCAAAAAGACTTGGGATCCTTCGCTAAGTTTTGTTGCATCAGATCTTGATATTGGTCATGAGCAAGAGAAATAGCTGATTTTAGCTCTAGCCGACACTGGGAGAAGGAGGAGTAATCAGTCTCCAGTCCACTCTTTTTGTACTGTTTGTGCAACAAATGCTTATGCTTAATAGTACGTATTATTTCGGCCGTGTACCACTCGGGGTATGAGTACCGTGATACTAAAGGCTTCTGCTTTTTAAGAGGAACACAACCATCTAAAATTTCATTTATTGTACCATAAAAATAATTTATAACTTCGTCAGGATTGTGTATCTGATAGAATAACGTCCAATCATAATTTGCTAACGAATGATATAGAAGATTGAAGTTTGCTTTAGAAAAATTCCATTCCATAAGCGATGAACCCGTTTGCTGCAAATCATTTCGTAACATGTCGGTCGTATCGCTCGACGCCGACGCCGATGCCGACTCAGTACATGCGCCGACGCTGACCGCGAGCGGCGGGTGATACGGGTCCACGGGCAGCATACCCTCGCCTGCTGCGCGCACCGCTACCTCACCACGTACTCCTGCGCCGCTCAGTATTAAATCGAGCTGCCTACCATTACAATTCGCTATTCCATTGTTCTGAATGAATTCACAATAAGTGATAAAGTATTCATAATATGCACGTACACTGTCATTAGCAGAAAACAGATTAAAATCGCCTATAACTATTAGTTTACCATTATACTTAACAGTGAACTGTTCAATTAAATGAAACATAAACATGTATTCCTTCTCGCATGTCCGAGGGGAAATATATAAGACAAAACAAGCAAATAAAAACTTATTATTTAAATGTACCGTTGCACCGATAAGTTCGAACGGATGATCCCTCATGTCGACGTCATCGCACTGCACTGGACGTAGCTCGAACCGCGGTGTGGCCACTAAAAGCGCGCCTCCTTGTTTCCGACCATCCGTTCTATCACAACGAAGAATTTGAAATCCCGGCGGTATCAGTTCAGCATCGTGTATAGATGCGTTGCAGCCACTTTCCGTTATGGCAAACAAATCCGAAGAAGACGATCGCAAAAGTGACAAAAAATTTGTAGTTTTAGTCCGAAGGCCCCTCACATTCTGATAAAAAAAATCTATGGATTTACTTCCTTTCAATTCTCGACGACCTCCGAAACCAAATCCATTCGCTAAATTCTGCATCGCGCGGCCAAATATTTACTTGACTAATAGTCTCATATAACCGTTCCGGAACTCCTATAATGAACGATGCGTAGTCCCTTTCAGTTTTATGTTTAATTTTCTCGATAGAAACTGAAACACCTGCTCCACAGACTGACCGAATGTAAGTTTCCATCTGCTCTGACGTAGTTTCAGGTAAAAGACGCCAAACATGTAGGTGTTTTTTCTTCTCTAATGCAATAATTCCCAAAGTTGTGCTAGTATTTTGGCCTCTCATAACTATTTGCTTCCTTTTACTATTATAATTAGTTACCGTTGTCCAGTTGTCAGTGTCTATTAATTCACCTTCTAATGGAGAATTAATTTCCGCTAAGTTGTCCGAACCCGAGTTATTCGGAACAGATGGTAGGATCGGCGTTTTCGTGGCCCCAACATTATCGGCACTTACGGAGGCATTTTTGGTACGTTTCGCTTCATTATTTCGTTGCGTGATACCAGCATACGAATGACGATTTGATAATGAGGATAACTTTGCTGGCTGTTGTTGATCACCAGTATGCTGCTCCTTGGTAGAAATTACATTTTTTTGCGCCAATTGATACACGGTGACTTTTTCTTCGAGTACCCTCATTTTGTTATCAATATCCGTTATCTCCTTTCTAGTTTCGCCAAACAGATGCAATAACAGTTCGATTTGTTCGGCCTGCTTATCTAGACGTGCCGTGACCTCGGCGCGAAACAATTTAATTTCGTTTAACAGCTGATAATCGCGATCTTCATCATTACTAATATTATGAGGTATGTTGGACTTCGGCCAGGGGTTGCTTCCCCGTTGCGTATTCACGAAGTTAGTGGATGTGTAAGTGTTGTTGAGATTGTTACCTCGAATCGGTGTATTGGTGTTATCAGTTTTGGGTTTCTGACATGTACATTCCGGGCAAATCCACTTGTCCTTGTAGTCCGGGGGAAGATCTTCAAAGGCGGCCGGTTGTAAGGCGACACATTTCAAATCGTAAGTCTTTTTACAATCCCGATTTGAACATTCCATATATTGGAGACTAAATATATTTGCCCCACAGCCACTGCATGTAGATGCCATTATTATAACAATATTAAAACAATATTAAAGTAGCACAATAACAAAACACGTCCGTTAGGTATCTTTGACAGTTATAGTAATATCAGGTGCAAACTTAACTAAACCCGGCCCCAGTTAAGATGGGATAAGCGTTTGTATGGAACCCTCGGTGCAAAGTATAAGGAAAAATTAGACAGGTTGCTTGGGTGGCGGAAAGATTAACGCGCTGGAGCCGCAATCCAGAGGTACCGGGTTCGTTTCCCGTCTCATCCACCAGGTTACGCATTTCAATTTTTCTTTGATCTTTGTATCAATAGTCCTATAGGCTGTCTAAAATAGAAGGCACGAGGCGCTAATTTGATATGGCGCTAAAATGAAAAAAAAAAAAAAAAACAAACACAAACATTACCGAAAATCTTGACTGGCCAGCCATTCTGACGCTCATATTCTGTCGACGTGTGTTGACGTGATTTGCCGGCGTTCGCAGTCAAAAGGTTAAAGGAGTAAAAAACAAAATATTTCGGTAACTTGATTTATTTTAAAAACATTGTTTACTGCTAAGTACCGAGAAAATACTTAAACGCAGTTGGTACGAAATGTATTAACAGCGTTTTCTTTTTTATTTGGCTGGATTTTATGTGAATAATTAAGTTTTTAATGTGACCATAATATATATATATTAATTATACAAAGTACAAATGGGAATTACAAATACCACAGTATTTACACACATCAAACATATTTTAAACATCTCGATTGCTTTAAAATAAGTTCTCAGGCTCACAGCTAAGGCAATTTCTCTTTAAACATACGACAACCTATTTATATTGCAAACTCTAATTAAACTAAACTTGAACTCTAGAATGTTCTATCGCTGGAATATATAAAAATGAGACGAGAGTAGCCTGATCTTAGCCCACTAAGGTTGCATCCGACCAAACTTTTATTCCGAAAATATCTGAGAGTAGGCGACATTCTTGGAACAAGTTTGGTAAAATTCAGCCCAATACGTGATAACCAACTGGATAACCAACTTGTAATGTAAGTATATAAAAAAAAAAACTTATTATATTTTGTTGGGTTCGAGCGTTTGGCAAGCAGAGTTTAAAGAATTTTTACAGACAAGAGAAATGTATAAAAAATACTTTTTTTGTATTGCACGCCGCCGATGCGCCGTCTCGCTCACTCAAATATGTTATAGTTTAACAGAAGAGGTTAAATACCAAAAAAAATGCAAATGTAGGCTTAGATAGGCGTACAGAACGAGAAAGAAAAAGGGATTGGAGAAAGTTCCGTTGTCCGACAAAAATACGATACAATACCCTAATGTACGTTATTTGATGGTTGATTGCCGTCGCACAACGGAAACTTGAGTGAGTTAAGGTGGTAAACTTTTGGTGTTCACCCAAGAGCGATTCGTAAGGCACCATACAAATTTATACTTCAGTAAGTACTAACATGTTTGGTTCTGATGTTCGCCAATACAAAATGACTAACTAGAAACATATACATATATTTATTATATTATATATGTTGATAATAATCAGAGCTCGGACTAGTCATTGCAAAACGAGAATTAGGAAAAATGCCAATAGAAATTCTAAAATTTCTCCAACTTCCAATTTTAGGTTGCGTTTATTATAATTGAAAACGTGACTAAGAATACTGTACATAATTTGGCTGTGGTAATAATACTAGTTGTTTATTTTTGCGATGATTAGGTATAGTCCGATTTCTGATAATAATCTATTTTATTATATTTATAAAACTACAAAAACCAAGGTGTACGTAATTTTAACCTTTTGAATGCCATGTTAAAAGAAACTTAACTCTCAATTGCACGTCTTTACAATTTCAATCCAAAATATATATTAACTCTCTTTTACTTTTGGCAATCAAATATACGAAAAATACTGTTTAATTCATGTAAAATATTATAACGTAGGTATCTATACGGCCAATTTAAGAGTTAAATGCCATCCGTACAGTGACAGAAAACATCTTGGACGTGTATAGCCGACAAGCGGTAAAAAGGTTAAAATGACCGACGTTTATGATTATCACACATAGGTTCAAAAATTCAAGTACAGGCACTGGAACCAAATCATATCCGTGATATATTAGAAAAAATATTAGTGCTTGGCTTGACACTGATAAAAATTTACTTTATAATTGATACATTAGATTACATGGAATGTAAAATCGAAATTAGGGCTATGAATCAAGCGTTAACGACAAATATCGTTGGTAAAATAAACTTCAGAAGATTTAAAATAAACATATATTAACAATAATAAACAAAGTTATAGAATTTTGATAATTTTGACATTGTCTATAAGAATATATTAAAGATAATTAATTAAAATGGAATAAATTAGACAGGATATCAGGGTTACGACTTTTTTATATTACATAATAAATGCACCAATTTCACATGAATGTACCTATTAATATAAATATAACTTGCACGAAAACGCACTTTATTGGGACTTATTGCGTCTATGGGCCTGGCCACATGTCCACGACACGGCGTCGTAAACGTAAAACGACATGGTGTCGCGTCGGAGCGCGACACATTATCCACCGTGCGAATATCCGTTGCCGCGTCGTGAAAACACACGACACGGCGTCGTAAACGTAAAACGGCGCTGTGTCGCGTCGGAGCGCGACACAATTATCCACCGTGCGAATATACGTTGCCGCGTCGTGAAAACACACGACGCTGTGTCGCGTCGGAGCGCGACACATTATCCACCGCGCGAATATACGTTGCCGCGTCGTGAAAACACATGCTGCACCGGGCACCGCAGGTCGCAGGTAAATACATTTTGCCTTTTTAAACGAGGCGATATTTTCCATAATAGTTCTTCAAAACTTGACACAGACATTCTAAAATAATCATAAAACTTGTGATCACTTATTTTTAAAGCCTCGTACTTCCTTTTGAAATGACTGCCATCATGGTTCATAATAGAAAGATATGGATTTATCCAACATTTTCGTTTCTTCTGCTTTTTCTTCATACTTCTTCTTAAAAGCAACAAGAGCAGAATACGTGTGATAGGATCCATGTCGAATTGAAAACTGATCGCAAAATATTTTGAACATGTACGAGAATTTGCGGCGTCGTAATCGAACGTGGCACCGCACCGTGCATCTACGCAACACAGCAAAGTTAATCTGCCCGGCGCGCGGCGCGACCTGCGGTGCCCGGTGCAGCATGTGTTTTCACGACGCGGCAACGTATATTCGCACGGTGGATAATTGTGTCGCGCTCCGACGCGACACAGCGTCGTTTTACGTTTACGACGCCGTGTCGTGTGTTTTCACGACGCAGCAACGGATATTCGCACGGTGGATAATGTGTCGTGCTCCGACGCGACACCGTGTCGTTTTACATTTACGACGCCGTGTCGTGGACATGTGGCCAGGCCCTATGTCACAGCTGGTGTGTCCTACAGAAATTTACATTTGGAGAGCACATAAAAAAAGTGAAAGTGCACAGTAACTGAAGCACATATTATTTTGCAGCGCATTATTTATAATAAACGCTTTAAGCGGGATTTGAACCCACTTCACGGTTTCCAGACCAGACGGGCGAACTACGATTGTTCTATCTAAGCCACTAGCTAAATCATCGATTTTTTTAACCAGTTGCTTCATTTCTTATATCTAAGGCATATAAGAAATAGTGGCATGTTAACGCCATCTACCGTAAAGATTCTGTATTTATGCAATATAAACAATTGGTTTACGCTAAACGCAAACGTTACTGCTTTAATAAACAGTTAATCAGATATACTTTTAGATGTTTAACTTTCCTGGACACTACAGCCAAATTTGCCTCACTCGCCGGTATTTTTCTAATGATAAAGGTATTAAGTGTCTTAATAAATAAAAGGGAAATATTATTATGATTGATACTTCAAATACGTACAGGGAATCCACTCAGCCGGGGGGTATCCTTTCGCGTTTTGAACTTCATTAAACAGGTGAGCAACCCGATTACTAAAGTGAAATTTTCAAGATTACACAAATGAAGGAGTTTTGGCCTTAGGGGGCCATTCATTATTTACGTAAGGACAATTTTAGCCATGTTTGACCCTCATACTGTTAGACATTATCAGATAGGGCACGTAGAGATTTTGAGAGCCCCTCGACGCCCTAGCGACCCTTACGTAATTAGTGACCGGCCCGTTATGTCATTAAGTTCCAATATGAATACATATTATGACTTCAATATGTACAAAGAACATTCTACATTTATAACTCATGTATTCCACAATATCCACATGACAATCATTAAAAGGGACCAAAAAGGCCAGGCGCATGTACAGTAAGGGAAATTCGAGTTCACTGTAGAACTCTGTCGCAATAACATGACTAATGAGTCATAAGAAAATTGAAAAAAAAAATAATGGAACAGTTTATTTCGTTCTTCTTATTACACTAATGACAATAAGGTTGGGACTTCCTAGTAAGTATTATAAAAAGAAAAAGAAATGAATGAAAATACAAGATTCGAAAGTTTGTCACTTATGACTTATGACTAGTTGAAGTCATGATGGTTTGCCATTGCGACACGGTTCTACAGCAATTTTCGCTACCGACGGCATTTTAATTATTGTAAGATTGTCACATACCCATTTGAATTTACAGTTTCACCACTACATCTAATATCTTATCACAAAATTAAATAAATCCGCAGCAGGATTATTATTTATAATTTTCCTAATCGCACCTGTATACAGAGTACATAAAAAAATCTATAAATCAGAGGTTCCTTAACTCAAACCGTGGAAACCTTTCTGAAAAATACAAAACCTCATTATAAAATGTAAAAAAAATATTTACAATGAAACATGTAATGTCTCATCATAATTTTTTTAATGTGGGTATACCACATTTTTTTTATATTGAACCATTGATACAAAGATAAAAGTACAAAGAAAAAATTAAATGCGTAACCTGGCGGACGAGACCGGGAATCGAACTCGGTATCTTTGGATTACCGGTCCAGCCCCCACTCTCTTTGTATCAATGGTACACAAAAATATTTGTCACATTGCTTGTTCTCTATCTACGGTTTACGATTTCTAGGGATATTTCGCAATATTGTCCAATTTTACATTTAAAAATAAACTGATTCAGGTTCAGTTCGCTGATATCCTCAACTCCCTATCTCATCAATATTCCCGTAGGGCAAATACCCATTCCCTCCAGTGTCGTATCGTTTCTCGTTCATATTTCCACTTCCTTTAAAAATAAAACGTTGTCTCGGGAATCTGGGAATGTTGAAGAGCTAGAAATAAAGGTGGACCAAGGGAACCTAAACAAAAACGTTAAATAGTAATGACCAAACTTCGAGTCAAACAAAAAGTTCCACGGCCGCTAAGAAACCCTGCTTAACTGTACATTTGTGATTTGAGGTTAAGATCAGAGCGGGGAATAATCCAGCTGCACCGTTAGATGCTTAACACCAGCTTCTCTAAAGATCCTCGCGGTTTGTTCAGTGACATACCTCGGATCCACTTCTCTCGCCACCTCCAACTTGAGAGCACCGACGTGAATATCACTACACAGTGTCCAGAAATGTGGTTCCTGGACCCCGTGGACTCCCGCGAGCCCAACTACCCTTGTATACAAGTTTGGTAACGCTCTTTCTAGAGCGGAAGGAGTCCGTTGCATTAAAACACCAGCTGAATCACGAACTAAAGGTATAACGCTTCCAGCGATGAGTAACGCTATAGCCATTGAACAGATCGGATCCGCTCTCATCCAGCCGAACATTCTCATAAGGATCGCTGATATTATCACTCCAACCGATCCTAGAGTATCGGCTAAGACATGCAAGAAAACACCTCGCATAATCGCCGAACCAGCACCAGTGTTCACCTCTTCCTCATGGGAATGGCCATGGCTGTTGTGGGAATGGCCATGGCCTCCATGGGAGTGGCCGTGACCCCCGTGCCCGTGGCCATGGCCGTGGTGGAACGCGTATATTCCCACCATGTTGACTAGGAAGCCCAGTATGGAGACCAAGAGGAGGCGCTCGTGTTTCACCTGAAAATAAAGAAGAACTTATTAGCTATGATTGGAATATGGATATTGGAGGCATAGCAGTATAGGTAGAACTGCGTCAAACAATTCCGTAAGACAAATATTGACTCTTGGGTCCAAAAGGTCATCCTTATAAAAAAAGTAACTAAGGAGAATGAGAAGATGGAATGGCTTAGCTCTTTGAGTGACCAGCTCGTTGAAAATGTGCCCTAGACGAGACGAATAGTTTAAACATATGGGACTATCTGGTTAATAGGACGGGGGCTTCTGGAGTACCGACTGCTAAAACAGGGAAGCCTCGCCACTGTTAAATATTTTCTATTTAAACTTGTTAATCAATTTCAGCAAGAAATGTGACTGCTAGTAGTCAGTCTGCCAGTAGCTGGACGTTGCGCGTTGTAAACAATATACGAGTAGCTAGTGCCACGAATCGACGATCGAACACAGTAAAGTTTATTCCTCTGAGCATTCAGCGCGAGGTAAAATAACTGTCCCCGAGACGCCGAACAATCAAAATTCGAAGCGGCAAATTATGTTGTGGTTGTGGCGTCTAGAGCAGTTTTTCGTCGACGTGATTTGCCGTCGTTCGCAGTTAAAAGGTTAAAAAACTGGATATTACGTTTACCTAATACACTGTATGTTTTTAACATACGCACCATCAGTGTATATTCATTATTTACATACTTACATATACTATCAAATCATAGTCTCATAAACCGAATAACGTAAATCGAAAGTGCCTTTTTACTTGTTACACGTACACGTATAAATGAAACGACCTTGGATTGGATTTCTACATAATTTCATGGCTTTTGTCAAACAGTAGCGGAACATTGCGATACTTAAATTGTAATTTCAATCAAATACTGTTAACTTAACACTAATATAGTATGTGCAAAGGTATTGATTGCTATTTTTATAGGGTGTCGTATTTCGCATACAATTAACCTTATAGTTTTGAATAGCAATGCCATCAGCTATCCTTATCACATTCAAGTTTTGTTAATTGAGTTTGATATTAAAGCGACAAGGTAGCAGAGTTAGGGTTGGCAACTCTAAAACCTGACCAGGACAAGAAACTAGAAACTCCCGGATTTTGGAGCAAAGAATCCGGACGGCCGGACATTTTCACAACTTTATTGTACTTACTGAGTAAAATTAAAAATTAACCTTCATACAAGGAAGGATGAAAGGAAGGAGGGTCTTTCATCATCTTATCAAAATCTTGTTCGGCTGTAAACGAATTGGTAGTTTCAGAAGAAAAAAGTCGCCGTCCACAAACGTGGTCACCACGAGCTACCTAAGGTACGTCTCTCGACGTACTGTGCGCGAAAATGTTAAACCCGGGCTAAAATAAAACCCCGGACGCTCCCCGGACGCCGTCTAAACTAGGACAAAGCCGGGGAAACCCGGAAGGATGGCAACCCTAAGCGGAGCGGTGTATAAAATGGACCAATCATATTCCTCAGATTTAAATGCACTTCTTTTGGGCTTCACAAAGACGCAACCTGATTGGTTAATTTTCTCAACTCCGCTTCTGTGGATTGGCAGCCTTACACACGTAATAAATACAACAGCTGACTGACGTGTTTTACAAGGATTTATTTTATTGACAGAGCGAGAGACGCGTTTTCTGTCTCTGTTTCGGCAACCGTTACCTTTACAATGAAATCGGCATTATTATTTACGAAGGTATCCTTTCACAATTCCAAAACATTTTTCATTTGTTCGAATTGTAATTTTTTCCTGAACCCGTAATATTTTCAGGATTTTATAAAGATCGTTTTAAAGAACTCATTAGGTTAAGTTAGGTTTGTTTGCAGAGGAGAAACAAAAAATTGTGATTCAGATTAACAATTTACGAGTATTGGAGAACTTAAAATGCGCGGGATTACCCGCTCATCCCACGGGAACACTAAATTTGTCGGGATAAAAAGTAGCCTATGTGTTAATCCGGGGTGTCAGCTAGCTTCATACCAAAATTTATCAAAACTGGTCCAGCCGTTAGAGCGTGAAGTAACAAACATACACATAAACACATTCACAAACGTTTGCCTTTATATTAGTCTGATAACTGTACGTGACTGAGAGACGCTTACGTCAAGTCAAAACACGTGGACGATCAGTGGGATTTCATCATTTCAACAATGTGGCGAGCACGATAGTGTCGACATTCGTATAAACCACCAAAATACCAGCAAAAGGATGAAATTATGAAAATCGATCAAGTAAATACACATTATAGCCGCAACTAAAAATAAAATGTCTCCAATTTCCAAATTTGTCTGAAGAGGTCTAATTGTAAATTGTTCAATGAATATAAATAACAACAGTAAACATGTATTCTGCCGTCCTCTAACTAAAAGGCCGTTATATGTATGAGCCAGGGCCTTATCACACTTGCGATTTGGCGAGCGCATCTTGTATGAAGGCGATCAGGCTTTTTTTTTTTTTAAATGATCCTTTGCATATGGGCCTGCGTGTATGCGGCCCGTAACTGCACGTCTGAATTTGTCTCAACCACTGAGTAGTAAAGACGCAGGCGATCAGGCTGCAGCGAGTTCGCCGCGACTAAGGCTGCCATCCGTCCGGGCTTCCCCGGATCTGTCCTAGTTTGGAGGGCGTCCGGGGGCTTTCAATAAGTGTTCTAACGATAATAAATTTTTACAGGAATGAAAAATAAAGCGATTGGTTTTTTTCATTATATTATTTTCGGAAACGTCCGGGGAAAAGATGAAATTTACTCAAAAATGTCCGGATTTTTTAAATCTTTGCCCGAGTTCTGCAAATTTAGAGATGGCAGCCATTAGGGTTCCGTACCCAAAGGGTAAAAACGGGACCCTATTACTGAGAGTTCGCTGTCCGTCCGTCCGTCTGTCACCAGGCTGTAGCTCAAGAACGGTGATAAGTATTTGTTGTTATAGCGGCAACAGAAATAGGTACATCATCTGTGAAAATTTCAACTGTCTAGCTATCACGGTTCATGAGATACAGCCGGTGACAGACAGAGAAAGACGGACGGACGGACAGCGGAGTCTTAGTAATGGGGTCCAGTTTTTACCCTTTGGGTATGGAACCCAAATAAAATAGTTTTTACCCTTTGGGTATGGAACCCAAATAAAATAGTTTTTACCCTTTGGGTATGGAACCCAAATAAAATAGTTTTTACCCTTTGGGTATGGAACCCAAATAAAATCCGGATAAAATATGGCAGCACGCAGTCGCGTCGAATCGTCGCGAACTCGCCTCGCTTTCAACTCGTGCGCAAATCGTCAGTGTGCTTTATAGATAAGTTACCTTGATCTTAGCGAAGACTATAATATGACGTGGAAGATTGCGACAGCATTCCACGTTGCGTCTCCGTCGTTATGACGACGTTCACGCCCACACGTCGTGTTTTTTTACGCTGGTTGGCATAGATTCCTTACGTCACTACGACGTAACCTTAATCTATGACTGGCACTTCACTTGGCTGAATATTTCTCAATTGTATTTCTGTTCTATTCTATACAACCCGCTCCTTTGTCTAACGATGAAATTTGTTCTTAAAAACTGAGCTGCTAACTAATATACATACATATACTTCCGCATTCGTGACTCTTTCTCGCTCGAAGAATACCACCTATCTTTTTCTTCGCAATACTGTGAAAGAGTGACGGGCGATGCTATGTACAAGAGTCCGAAGCTTATTTGTCCTAGACGGGCTGGAGGGAGATTCTCCCCTTCTCGAGTGCGAGTGTTCCGGCGTCGCGGGGGGGGTTTCGTGGTGAAATGCTCCCGTGACGCCCCCATTAACAGCAGTGGGTGTTTTCAGCGGGCAGGCTCCTCCCCTCTCACTCGCTAGAGATTGGGTGGTGGAAGTCCCACATAACCCCTAACGTCCTTCCCAAGCCGGGGTGAAGCATTTTCACTCCTTAAAAAAAAACCTGGGCAAGCCTCGTACTGACATCCGCCCCAATCTTTTCTGCCCCGGGAGTTTTATCGTATAGTTGCGCCACAACCGAGATCGTATATATTCCTGGGATGTAATAAATAATAATAATAAATAAATATCGGACAACCTCACACAAATCGATCTAGTCCCAAATTAAGCTCAAGATGGCTTGTGTTATGGGTACTAAACCACGATATACGTACTTATATAGATAAATATATACTTAAATACATATAAAACAACCATGACCCAAGCACAAATATTCGAGTTCATCACACAAATATTTGCCCTGGCCGGGATTCGAACCCGGGACCGCCGGCTCAGTAGGCAGGTCTCTACAAACCGAGCCAAACGCGTCGTCGAATGGGAAGCCTACCCTTAGGTAACCCGGAAACCTAAGAAATGTTGGTAAAGTGTATTACTGTCAATAATTTGCCAGCAATTAAATTACATATGTAACGAGTAACGACGTTATAGGTACCGATAAGATTTTTTTCTACTCCAGTACTTTTTTCTGTCATTTTATATAGTTACTAACTCTAATGTAAAGACATAAATTATGAAAGTCTGTAAACGTCTATACTTTATTGCCCAAAAAAACACTGCTAAACGATGTTATAATGTCGCCAAAAAAGCATCACTTAGTACCACAGATTACAAGATAAACAGCTGCATTCACACAATTTGCAATTAAAAAAAACTTATTGTAGGTACTAAGGCATCGCTGCCAACTTAAAAAAAAGTTTTATCTTCAGTGCATGGATGTTTAGTATAGTGAACGTATACCCTTAAAAAAAGTTTATCAGACTATTATTTATTTTTAATTTTGTTGATTCCGAGCGAGAGAACATGTAATTATTTTCTTTGTTGTTTATTTGCATTTTATTTATGAAATGTCAAGTCGTAGAAAAAGTATTGTATGCAACGTTGTATAAGTAGGTCAAAAGACGCTCGTGGCATCTTTCTTACGATGTTCGCTACGCTCACATCGTAGCCCATGCCACTCACATTTTTTGCCCCCTCTTATACAACGGTTGCATAAAATACTATTATAATAACTTGGCAACGCATGGCAGTCTAATCATAATAAATAATCATTGATGACTACACACCGATAACAGTAACTTGTATAATTTAAGCATTTGGCGTAAACTTTATCTTTAACTTAGGAAACTACTTGATATCTTAATTAAACGGTTTCAATAAAACGTCGATAAGATATGACGAGGTTGGAATTTCTTAAGTTATGAAACATTTCTATTAAAAATTACTGAAAGGCTAGCATAACTGGCCACGTGTTTGATTATCCCGCAATTCAATTGTACGTATACACATATTACTACGACTATAGATCAACTGATGTAATTAGACACGTGATGTAGTGGCGCGTGTTGCAGATCACATGTCAAATTACATTGGCCCGTCAAGCAAATAGTCAATTTGACGTAAACAAGCAAGTAACAGCGTTATAAACAAGAAATTAAGCTTTATTTTGTAGTTAATGTAATGTAATATTTGCCAATGCTTATGATCAATAAATATCATTATTATTATGTTCGCATATTCATTTAATCTCTCAGATTAGATATTTTACAATAAGGTGCTTTGGGGTAAAGTCGAAAATGGGGATAAGTCGAAAATCACACATATCTACTAAACTGGGATCAATTACTACGCTTGCAACGCTTGTCAAGACGCCATGTTTATCTGCTCCCCCGCTTCAGTTCACTTCGTGTCGCTAGTCGTGAGCGCACGTGTGTTGCGGTCGATTAAATAATAATAGTGCGATTTAGTGCCTTATGAGGACTTTTGAAACTACCCCTTACCACATAACTCGGGAACCTGCTAAGTTAAATCATTGTTCTTTTGTTTTTACGTTACATTGTCATTTTTGTCGTAATAATGAGTACAGCATAACGGTCTATCTGTAGTTTAAAAAAGCAATCGAATTTATCCCACGGGTCAAATTCGAAAAAATGTACTTTCGAAATAACCCCAAACTAGGTTTTCTAGTCCATTATCAGAGTTAGACTAATGTTTTCTTTTTAAATGAGTTATTGAATTCTCTAAATGCAAATTTCTAGATTATTAAACATATAAAAGAAACGTTTTTTATAAAAAACAATGATGACGATGACTGATCACAGCGCGGGGGAAATTCGAAAATAATTTGTGATTTAAACAAAAAGAAAATATGTTCTTTACCGTTAATCAGCGGGATTTTTTGAGGGGGTAAATTAGAATTAAAAAGAAATATGATTCTTAAACTCATATTGCATAAAAACCATTTCTACAAACCTTCGAAATTACCCAACTTGCTTTCGAAATTACCCACTCCTTAAAAAATGGTATTCAAAATATTATTTTTTTTTATTTACATTTATTTCCAAATTCAAGCAACATATTACAAGGCTATTTTCACAAAGCGTTGATGAATATATCCAATTTCGTAAAGATCTCATTACTTGGAAGGAATACTTCTTAGGTTCTTACTTACGAGCCCAAACCCTAACATACTCTACACTCGCCTAAAAATATGTCGAATATACCCCAAAGCACCTTATATGTATATAAATACACATATATTATACTTATAAATCACTACATAGTATAAAACAGTCGCTTCCTGTTGTCTATCTGTCTGTCTCTATGTATGCTTAGATCTTTAAAACTACGCAACGGATTTTGATGCGGATTTTTTAATAGATAGAGTGAATCGAGAGGAAGGTTCATATGTATAATACATGCATGATTTATCAGTATTGCATCCGTGGCAAGCCGGGGCGGGTTGCTAGTTACATTATAAAAAATCTACCCTAAGTGCCTTTGACCTTATCCACAGCGAGCTCCTCCCAATTATAGACACGCATTGTCCACAGAACCTCACACATAAACACAATTAACTTTCCTCACGTGGTCCAATCTCTCTTTCCACCACTTCACTCATAATGAGGAAAGCAATGAACAGCAGAGAAAGCCTATTCACAAATCCAGCAACAACTTCAGCTCGAGCGTAGCCGTATTTGAATCGTTGGTTGACCATTACTAGGTTGAGGTAGAAACCATGGTTTTCCTGTATTCTGGTAGTTCAATAGCTATCTCCACAGCTTCACTTGTTATGACCAGAACTATGAAGAGCGGAAGAGCCTATTGACGAATCCACGAAACTCAGCTCGGACTTGGTTGGAGCGCTTCTAGTTGAGCATCATCAATTTATCAGTTAAGGAGATCTTTAGTTGAGGGGATTATCATGGGTGTGCTTACCTCTGGTGGTTCAATAGCTCTCTCCACAGCTTCACTCATTATGAAGAAAGCAATGAACAGCAGAAACAGTCCATTCACGAATCCAGCGACGACTTCAGCTCGGGCGTACCCGTAGCTGTATCGTTCGTTGGAGCGCCATTTTGAGATCAGGGAGGCGGCCAGTCCGGCCACCAGGCCGGTGCAGTCGAAGAACATATGGAATGCATCTGATATTAGACCTAGAACAAATTCAAAATTGTAAGCATGGCAAGCGTGGTCGCTCACAATTGGAACAAGAAAGCTTAAAGTTACGCGAAAGGACAATAGGCTATATAGTTGAATCATGTCAAATTGTATTAAATATGAAAATATGGTTTTTAATCTGTCTTTGGAAATGCTTAAACGCTGTCCGCCATTTTCGCTTATGATAGTGACGTCATCGGTCCCGTAAAGAAAACTGGAAGTCTACTTTGACGACTTCGAATAGTGCCATCCCTCTCGATTTCCTGTCAAAGTATATTGGAGTGATCGGAATGGCACTATGCGACGCTCGAATTTCAAATATTTACGCGTAATTCTACGTCACGCCACAGATTAGCAAAAGGCAAAAATGGCGGCGGACGGCGTTTTTGACTGTTCATGATATTTCTAATTTTCAATAATAAATTTTAGCTTTCTAGCTTTCACAAAAATACAAGACATTTTTTTAGAGCTCGTAAGATCATTTATTAACCATTTCAAATATATTTCAAAACTGGGTCTACTAGCCTATTGTGGGAGCTTGGAGTCACCTTGCGTGAACGACTCAGAATGTGAGGAGACCCACAAGAGAACTAAGATAGACATAGCACAGACAGTCGTCAAACTTAAGTAGGAGTGGGTGGCCCCTAACAAGGTGGACCGGCGACCTGGGCAGGGTCGCGGGAAGCAAATAGATTAGAGTGGGCAGTGTTGTGGCAAACTTTAGGGGAGGCCTTTGTCCGGCAGTATCTATCGATCGACTCATGTAATGATGATGATAATAAACCATTGATAAAAAATACGATTTGGCTCTGAGTAGATTATGGAATGATTGCCCGTCCAATGTTATAATATAATAACATAATTTTACACATAATTACTACACATACATTACATATTTTTCAAATACGAACAAGGTTTTATATTTCAATTTTGTTTTGTTTAAGTTAATTATCTAAAACAATTTTTTTTTATTTAAACTATGAATACAAAGATCAAAGCTTAAAGAAAAATTGAAAAAGGAGCTACCTGGTAGCTTCCACCAGGTAGCTCCTTTTTCAATTTTTTTTAAGCTTTGATTTTTGTATTCATAGTTTAAATAAAAATTGTGGTGTACCCACATAAAAAAATGAGACATTACATGTTTCATAAATTTATAATTTTTTTTTATGTTTAAAATTCTGCTTACGTCATATTAGAATGACCCCTAAGAAAAGATAATATAAGAATATTTTTTTTTGCAGCTTAAAACAGATGTTGATAGTCTATCCTGTGCTAACCAGCACCAACTAAGCATAACCAAATCTTAAATGAAATAATGAACTTTATTCTGTAGTATGTAGGCCACAAGGGCACTTCTACATTCTGAGTTTTCACTGTTGAGAAGAAACACTAAAAGAAACTCAACAGGCAGTATTTTTCCAGAAACAATACTTAATTATTACAGTAATATGAACATAACCAATTTGTACCTATCTTAAGAATGTTTAGGTGTACACATAATCCTTGACGAAAACATATTAAAAGTGTGTTATTCACCTAATAATGATTTTATCTACATATTTTGCAATGTCCTATGGATGATATAACGTTCCTCAATGTTTTAAAGAAATGGCTAACAACCAATGCTTTTTACAGCATGGACGAATTTTACCAATTTAATAATTAAATAATATAATAATGTAATGATGCAAGAGGTGAGTACCAACTTCTACTTATCATGTATATTTGTTATTTGTACGCAATTGAATGAGTAAGGAGCAAAACTGGCGACTTCCACCATACGACTGTCTTCAGGGGTGAAACTCGCTGGGTCCCAAATTTTTTTCTAGTAATAACTTTTGCCATGGTGCCATAAATGGATTCGACAATCTCAATCTCCAGCAATTTCTTAGCCCTTCAATTAATTTATGTTTTAACGTAATAATGTGTGAAAAGCATACAAATTGACATATGGCATGAATAGGAAGATAAAATAAAACCACAGATTACATTACGTAACAAGGGTGGTAAACGAGGAATTACAAACGAGTGTCTATTAAAAGCCCGAAGCTGAAGGCGAGGGCTTTAATGACACAAGTTTGGAATTCCTTTACCACTGAGTCACGTACGATGTTTTTCATCACACTTTGGAGGAAATAACACAAAAGTAGTAGTAGTCAGTATCAAAATTACTTACCGCCCTAGGGCGTAATATAGGACTTACCGCCCGCTTTTCTAGCATGTAAACCCTTAGTGTGATAAAAATTACTTACCGCCCTAGGGCGTAATCTACGACTTACCGCCCGCTTTTCTAGCATGTAAACCCTTGTTTACGAGCAAAGTGTGATGAAAAGGTAATTTACGACACGGTTGGCATAGATTGTAGTGCAGCTACTTACTGATCTGACGGTCCTGGGTTTGAAACCCAGCAAGGACAAATATTGGTGTGACTACTATTTGTTCCTGGGTCATGGATGTTATCTATATACGTATTTATATATTATGTATATACTCGTCTAGTACCCATAGCACAAGCATTGCTTAGTTTGGGACTAGGTTGAATTCTGTAAGATTATCCCATAATATTTATTTATTTATTTTTACATGTTATTCCTTGAGCAGTTAAGTAAAAATTCATTGACATATAAATAATTATCATTGTATAGTAATGTCATTCATTGACTGAATAAATAACTCATGTGCAAGCCTCATAAAATAATGTTTTAAGGATAGTCAATTCAAAATTCAATTGTAATCTGGTACAATAAGATTTGATTACATGTAAGTTTCTCATTAGGCGATAATGTTGATGCATAGAAGCAGCTAAATAAATAAACATACATCAAACTTTATTTATCAACACAATATCAGGTACGGGTAAATCAATAACTTTTAGTGCAACTTACCTAAACTATTTGTCCAAACGCCGTAGAAAAGCTCGACGAAGGCAAAAGATAAATTAAGTATAAGGAAAAGGAACAAATTCCTGGAATTCTTATCCGAATAGATCAATCTGAACCAATTCGTTAATTTGTCGCGGAGACCCGCTATACGGCCGCGCGGGAACCGGGTGTCCTTCTGGGTAAGCGGCAACATCTTGAAAACTTTATCTTCAAACTAGAAAATCCCACTTTACGTCATATTTTCAACACCGAAACGTATTAAAACCGAAACACTGCATACGTGTAAGAGACCTGAACTATTCTAACCTCGCCCGAGATTGTTTGAAAAGAAATGGGGCCAGTAACTGAGGTACAAAAGAAGTTTTATTAGTTACGAGCACTGTCTAATGGTGTAATGCATGATTTAATTGAGATTTCATTGATATTAAAGGCCTTATTGCATCGTGCCGTATTGCCGAAATCTGTCGCCGATTGACAGCCAGCGCAGCACAGCAGAAACAGGTAAGGGCAACACTGGGAGTTGCATGTCAAATTAAAATTGTTGCCAAACTACTGCTTATGCTGTAAATTTTACAATGAAAACAAATCTAACTACAAAATAATATTATGTAGTAAAAGCATGATGTAGCTTTTAACTTTACTTTAAAGTAAACAATAAAAATTATAACATTTTTAATACCATGACAGACAGATTTGAAAAACACTAACCACTTTGTGAATGGTTACTTCTTTCCATGGAAGCATTATAGCCAATGAAAATTCAACATTCAATTGATTAGTTTGTAAACGGAACCATATTTCTGATGAGTCATAGACTTTCGAATGACACTCGTTTCCGGAATAGTTAAGGAGAACTCGGTGTCAAAATGATAGAAATTTTGTTTATGGCAAAATGTAACAAAAAATATTATATTTTAATTAATGGTTTAGTGGTCATCAAAAAGTCGGAATAGTCATATACTGCAAGCTAAATTGTTCAGACTTACATTATTACGTATAAAATCATTTTAAAATCTAACATAATCTACTTTCCCGCCAACTTTTCAAATTGATTCCACCGGAAATTCGTCTATAGATGCGTTTGTTTCCGAAAAGTGAACGTTTCACGAGTCAACAGCAACGTCTTTCGAGAAGTTATAGGCGCTGTTTGCGACATTTTTCTTTCTTTATCCGTCATCCAATGTTTTGTGTAATGAAATAACACGTTGGTTAGCGAGTAATTTCGATCCTAGTGTTCATAGTCGTAATTAAGTAACCGCTAGATTACGATTAATTCTAATATGGGCGACGAAAGCCACCCGAAAACTCTCTACGTCGGTAATTTAGACGCGAGTGTCACAGAAGATTTTCTATGCGCGTTGTTCGGCCAAATAGGTGAAGTTAAAGGTTGTAAGATAATCCGCGAGCCAGGCAACGATCCTTATGCCTTCCTCGAGTTCACGAATCACTCGGCGGCGGCTACGGCCCTGGCCGCCATGAACAAGCGAGTGTTTCTGGACAAGGAGATGAAGGTTAACTGGGCGACGAGTCCCGGGAATCAGCCCAAGACGGACACGAGCAACCACCACCACATATTCGTGGGCGACCTGTCGCCAGAGATCGAAACGCACATACTCCGCGAGGCTTTCGCGCCGTTCGGTGAGATCTCAAACTGCAGGATAGTCCGCGACCCACAAACGCTCAAATCTAAAGGGTACGCGTTCGTTTCGTTCGTGAAGAAGGCGGACGCTGAAGCGGCGATCCAGGCTATGAACGGACAGTGGCTCGGCTCGCGGTCCATACGTACCAACTGGTCCACACGTAAGCCGCCGGCAAACAGACCCAGCGAGGGCGCGCCGAGCAGCAAGCGAGCCAAGCAGCCCACATTTGACGAGGTCTACAACCAGAGCTCACCAACCAACACAACAGTGTACTGCGGAGGCTTCACCAGCAATGTTATTACTGAAGAGTTGATGCAGAATACATTCTCACAGTATGGTCAGATACAGGATATTAGAGTATTCCGGGACAAAGGCTATGCATTCATTAGGTTCACAACTAAAGAGGCAGCGGCACATGCTATCGAGGGCACACATAACACAGAGATTAGTGGACATGCAGTCAAATGTTTCTGGGGCAAAGAAAATGGAGGATCAGGAGAAACCCAGGTAATTACTGTAACCTATGCATAACTACAAGGATAAAAGGCTTATCTTACTGTACTAAGAGACATCATCCAGCAGCCATGCTGATGATTAGGGTCAAGCGGTGGCTGGTTATGTAGCTTTAATTGCTTATTAGTTATAAAGCTGTTTGAGATGGCATGTTATAATTGTCTGTATGATCTTAGCCTATAAAAAGGTTGTATTCTAAATAACCTCTATGTATATTTATTTAAGTCCCTTAGTTTTCATTAATTAAGGATACACGTTTTACAAATTTCTAATGTTTTTTGTCAAAAGTGAATTAGAAAACTGGTATTTATGTGGTAAATAAAAAAAGCAATTGGTGTTTAATATTACCAATCAAAACCTGGTCTTAACATACTCTCTCAAGTGTTTTGCATAGTGAGTTCTGAATAATATGACTGTGCATTTAATTTTATGACCTTTGGACATGGCAGGAAGCTTCCATTATAAATAAGCTTGAATTAGCTTTCTATATTTATTGCTATGCTAAGTAATCATAAATATAGATTAATGTTTATGTCTAACAAACTTTCAGTGATGTAATCATAAGTTTGGCCAATTTAAAACAACTGCTACACAATATGTATTATATACTTAGTTTTTTGCAATATGTGACATCTTCATTTAAACATGTCCATTATGTTGCTTACAATAAACATAGGACATCTCGACAGGTTATTTGTATAAAGATGCAAACGTATTTTAAATATATGAACAAGCAAGAAAGGGGACAATTTTGGTTGAAAATGACACAAATTATGCAATGAATATTGAACCCTGGGTTAGATGTTAATCAAGTTTCTTTTGTGAGTAATTAATATGTAAAAGAGTTACAGATCTAGTATATAAATTTGTACCATCATTTTGCTGGATTTTTTTAAATATTTCTATCTCAACTTTTTCACTGAAGTTAATAGAGAAAGCATGCTAAAACGAACTTTTCCAACAAAATATGATGGCAAAACATTCATAACATCTGTACAACACTTCACTGTGCAAGGCTAGAGTGTCCAGTGTTTATTACACTATAAACATAAATCCGTGATAAGCTTCCATACCACAGACTACACAGGTTTCAGTTTTATTAGCAATGTGCAATTTAGTCTTAGCCAGGCATTTCTGTTGGCTGAATATTTGCTAAATAACTAGTTGCACAAAAAACATGACTTCATATCTGGGGTTTGTGGTGTACAAATGATTTGATGCATACTGTTGGTCTAGTTTTAAATGTGCACCAGAAATCCCGGGGCATGCTCATGTTAGTTGAGACTGTCAAAACTATTTGGCAATTAGGGCCAGAATTAGACCGGTTACACACTCAGTCTGGCATCAGTTTAGTCCCTGCAACCCTTTTGGATTTACGATCCCGACTGGTGAAAATGAATGAAGGATAAACTGACAGTCGAGATGAGAGAGGATGGACTGAACTGACAACAGACTGGGTGTTTAACCGATGTCTTGAGAATATAAAACATGTCTCAGTTACTTCCTGTTTATTCAGTTTTATCTAATTTGTCTATAACCAAAGGCCTCCAATCTTTTGCATCTGGTCTTGTGCTGCTCTACTCCATGTGCATTCAGCTACCGGCCTGAATAGAGATGTGCTGTTCTCCAGAATGTTTCCCGGTTTGTATGGGAATGGGAAAACATTCCCTTTACAAACAAACAAATTAACATGTAACAATGTTATGAATAAGTTTTCCATTTTCATGTTCATACAAATCTTGAAGCATTCTTGAGAACAGCACATCTCTAGGCCTGAAGTCATCGTCCGTATGACAGAGTTGAAATGTTAGTAACATGAATACTGCCATGCTACGGTAAAAGGACGTATCCTTACTATGACATTCGTATAAAGATACGACCTTTTACCGTAACACGGCAGAATAATTAGTAAACAGTGGTGATATTTAGCTAGTGATTTATAAATCTTCATTACCTTGCTGATAAGATAAGTCAGTATGTATTTGTGTCAATGTCCTTATTATATTTCTTAAAGTATATTTATTTTATTCTAGAGCACACCCAGCACTACGGCAGCGCCACCGGCCATGGGCGCTCAGACACAGTACCCTGGATACCCGTACCAGCAAGGCATGGGATATTGGTATGCCCAGGTAAGATAGAACTCATGTTTATTACAATCTAAGAGCACGCGCAGACAGAGAGCGGTCATAGTTCAGTTTGAGTTCCGCATTTTAGTGACCGTAGACCGCTTAAGAGTTCCAACGCACACAAGTGGCGTTAAAATTCTCGCGTTCTAGTTTCGTTTGTGGCTTTGTACTTGCAACATGTCACTGGAAAGTTCATCTTCCGATGAAGAATTAATTATTGTGGAGCTTAGTAGCTTCTTAAAAGAAGATAAAGTATTGACTGCACTCAATTAACACAACGCGAGAAAAACAAGGCGAATTTAGTAGTATTTTTGAGGATTTCCTTAAAGATGAACAACGAGTCTATATTTATTTTCGCATGTCGATATTAGTTTTAATGAATTGTATAACATGATAAAACCTGACGTCGACCGCTTTGACTGCCGCGGTCTGACTGCTCGCTGTGTGCGCTGTCGTATGGACTCGGTACATTCTAAAGAACGCAGAACTCGGAACTCCGAACTCTCGACCGCTGTCTGTCTGCGCGAGCTCTAACTGTAATCAAACTGTTAAGACCTAAACTATATATACATATCGCCTTGTAACAATTAAAACTGACTGAAATTACTGTCACTACTCTTTAAATCCTCGTATCTAGTTTGTTGATTGATACTAAGATACGAGTTTTGTTACTTAGTGAGTTTTGGTTGCCAATAAACGATATGAGTCCTATTGTTGCTACAGCAGGGCAATCAGCCAGTCATGTGGTCACCATGGGACCTTATTAGCAATTAGCAAGTATCTAATGTAGAGCTTACTTGATGCACAACCCTGCAGACCTAGGGACTCAATAGCAAATGCCATAAATACGTAATCGCAGACAGCAGAGTCACAGAAGGCTTTAACCTTTTTAACGCCAAAGACAGTTGTCAAATGACAAATTTCAACTGTCAAAAACTTCGTAATTTAAATCGCTACGAACATTTCTCAATCCCTGTTGATTCTGGACACTGTATTTTGCTGTGGCGTCAGACGGTGAATTGCTTCATCGCTTGACTTTCAAAAGGTTTATCGTGAGGCTTGGTGTCCGGGCGGCAACATGGGCATAGGTTTTGATGGGCAGGAAAAAGTAAACCGATATAGGTGTAATGGTTTCGGATGTTAGTATTTTTTCCTCTCTATTGTTGATATGAATAGAATTTACCTGTTGCATTTATTAAATTTGTCCTGTTAGCACGAAAAAATACTTTAACGATGTCATATTTTTATAATGTATCGACGGAACGTGTGGATTTTTCAATAATGTTTAATAGTTGTATAAACCGATGAGAAACTATTAAAATGACTAGGTCTAGGCTTAATAATAGCCACAGACGTCCACTGCTGAACATAGGTCTCGCCCATGACTCGCCACAAAGTGCGATCCCGGGGAGACCGCATCCATTGATTCTCCGCCCGGGGGCCGAGCCACGCTGTGCTTTCCTATTCGTGGTCGCCGGGGTACATGGGCACATTGCCACCAACCGTGCAATCCTGTGAGCCATGTCGGTAAATGACTTCATAAGTTATACTAGCTGTGTTACCATAGGCTAGCTTGGCCCTTCAGACTAGACTCTCTTCAATTGAAGATTTAAAATAAGACAAATGAACTTATATAAATAAATAAATAAATAAATATCAGACAACCTCACACAAATCAACCTAGTCCCAAATTAAGCTCAAGAAGGCTTGTGTTATGGGTACTAGGCGACGATATACATACTTATATAGATAAATAAATACTTAAATACATAGAACATCCATGACCTAGGCACAAATATTCGTGTTCATCACACAAATATTTGCCCTTGCCGGGATTCGAACCCGGGACCGTCGGCTCAGTAGGCAGTTGCTTAACCACTGCGCCAACCGCGTCGTCGTATAAGTATTTTGGTTCAGTTTGACCTGCCCGCTGACCGCAGACCGTCGTCAGTGTGCCAAAGCCTTAAATGCTATCTTATGTATCTATCTGTCTATACCTCGTCTTGTTAGATAACTGAATCTCTAGACTGAGACCGGCGGCTATACGTGTCTCGCTCACTCTACCACTGCCGCTTGCCGTAACTAGGAAAATCGCACATTTAGGCATCGGAAATTCGGATGCTTTTATACCTAAACTTTGGCGGTGGCTTTGTTGTTCAGTTGTAAGTATAGGCGGCTTTGTTTGAGGTATGAGTGAGATAGCAATAGGATTTTGACAACTTTAGGTAAATGTCCACCTGAATTTCCGATCCCTACATTACATATCATATCAAAATTAAAACCAATTAAATTGTGAAATAAGTCAAAATAACAATAGATCAGGGGCCCATTTCACGAAGCTACAAGTCGCAAATTCAAGCGGAAGTCCCCTTTCAACTTCTTATATTAGAAAGAATTACAGTTTCATAAGGTTACTGACCCCTGATTTCAGGCCATAGATTATTGCCTATAAGTCCATTTTGCAGCTACAGGTATTTTACTTTATCAGAATCACAATCGGAAACTAATTGATTTGGCTATGAACGGTGTTATCATTAATTACCGTTCTCGCATTTACAAATTGATTAAACTTGTGAATTCTGTCGCATCTTGCATAGAAAAGTCTGAGAGTATAATCTTTAAAACTTAAGCTAGAGTTTAAACTAGCGTTTCTTGCCATTTCGGGGCGAGTGTACTACTGATTGTACCATAGGTGGCGGTGCAGAGGTTGGAGAATATTCTTTATAATGTTGTTTATTGTTCCTTTGTAGTTATATCGTTTTACTATCGAATTGGCTGATTAGGTTTCTCAAACTTCTTTATTTAACTTTTCTATTTCGACATCTAAGTTTACCTCTGAAACCGTAATGTTTTGAAAAACTTCATAACAAATCTAGCCTAATCTACTAAGTTTTAATAATGATAAAGAAAATTGCCGCATAAGTTTTCGATTTCGAAGGGAAGCGAACGGTCGACATTGACCAACCGTCCAACCTGTGGTGTGTATAAATATAAGTACGCACAGTACATGTGAACTCAATTTAAGCAATGAATTAGGTCTGTGAGGTTAATTGTCATTAAGGAGAAAGAGCTTGTCCTTCGAGTTTAAACACGATTAATGCAACGAAATTGTGTTTCCTTTCACATATAGGACAACAAAGTTTTACTGCGGATTTGCTCACAATAAACTGTTTGCCAGTTTGATTTTTTCTAGCATCGTGCATACTCTTTCATAAAAATCGGCCAAGTGCGAGTCGGACTAGCGCGCCGAGGGTTCCGCACAAACATTCCCATTTTATCCGGCCGGGTTAAGTTAAGTTTGCAAAGTTAACGCGACTGATCACGTTTGTTTGGGAGCTCCACTTAAATATTTATTTTATTGTCTTTTTAGTATTTGCTGTAATAGCGGCAACAGAAATACGTCATCTGTGAAAATTTTAACTGTCTAGCTATCACGGTTCATGAGATATAGCATAGTGACAGACGGATAGACGGAGGGACAGCGGAGTCGTAGTAATAGGGTCCCGTTTTTTATCCTTTGTGTACGGAACCCTAAAAAGTAGCCTGTGGTAATCTTCGGCTCATTTCATAAGATGTCTATGCGAAAGTCACTCCTTAGAAAACTGATGTTCAATACAGTTTTAGAATATTGTAATATTTATTTATTTAAACTTTATTACATCACAATACAACAAAGTACAAATGGCGGACTTATAATGCCTTTAGGCATTCTCTACCAGTCAACCACTGGGTTAAACAAAAATATGTAGTCGGTGCAGGGTCAAACAGGTAAGGGTCAGGAAACAAAGTAATTACAACGCAAATAATAGTATAGATAGTATAGTATGGCGGATATATCCTTAATTTGAGGAAGGAAAGACTGAATGCGACTCGCGTGAGTTGGCCCTTTTAAAATTTAAAGATTAAATTTATCGACGGACGAATTTTATTGCGATTTTACGACTTTGCGGCGATTTTGGCGCGTGTATTAAGGAAATGCCGCGGTTTAAGATACCGATGGGCTGGTTGTTTTATTTTGCTATAGGTATTGTATAGCAGCTACGCAGATATTAAATGCTCCACAATTCTGCAATGCTAAGTTGAAAGGCGACCTTTTGCGATGGAGCTCCATACAAAAAGGTCGCATTTTAGCTTAGCACAGTAGAATTAAAAAGTTGCATCCCGTCTAGTGAGAGTTTCAGATGCGACCATCAAATTATCATGCAAAACCTGTCGCTCACTATCGAGATCTTCAAGTCGCTTCGTGGAATTAAGGTCCGATCCTAGGTTTCGAGTGATTACCCTTTAAACGTACTATTACTATTTTAACATAGAAATGATGACGCTGAATCGCGTACCGATTCGGAACATGTCGAGCGTTATTCGACTTGTACGACGTGAGTTAAACACTTTTAAGTATTTTAGTACTATGACTACGTTTCAAATGAAATATCGACCAGCGCAGATGTAAACGAAATGTCATACGTGACGAAATATGTTAATTTCTCATTGAAACGACTTTCTATTGTCTAGTTGTCGTGCTATAGCCAGTAAGATAAATATCTACACGTTACCTCCTTTAACAATTTTGTATAATAGCATTGATGGCTCATAGATGTTATAGCGACAAGGACCTATGTGGGCGTCTACCGACTGTATAGTCAGCATCAAAAGTAGTTGTCAATTTTAGTATGCAATTTGACAAAAGCCAGAAGTAAAATTGTCCGTTACTTTCTTTGCTGAACAGTCGGTCACAGAAAGAAAGGTGCACTTCCCACAGAGTAAATATATGTAACTAATGTAACCATTGTTTCTGTTCCAAAAATCAATGGGCATATATATATGTCACTTTATGTGACAAACTTACGTTGAGGTAGTCTTGTTGAGTAGGTGTAATGATATTAGCTTGATTTGTCACAGTTGATGCTCATATTACTGAATGCGTTTTGGAGTCATTTGAAACATCAGATATTTACTAAGCTGTGCAATTTTATATGTCATTGTTTACACGCACAGTCTGTTGCCAGTTCAGTCCATAAGTCTGGTCAGAATAACGGAAGAAAGATCGTGTTACCCTCTCGGAGTAACTTACTGACGGTCTGAATGACAGAAAAATTATAAAAGGATTTCCTTTGAAGACTGCACCGAGCGAAATGTGAAAAATAGGCAGTTGCCGTTAAGTAAACAACGTCAACACTAGTTGTTTAACCCATTTTTAAACTATATATTTAGCACTTCGAAGAATGTATTAACAACTTCTCCGTGGAAAAATTATAATATTATTAATATTTTACCCTAGAAAACTAAGTAAAGTTGGACGAAAATTGTAAAATCGTAATCAGGCGTTAAGTGTTTTTTTATACTTTAACAATGGAAATCTATTCCGATTTTCAGTTCGAAAAAAGATGAATTACATTACAATTTATCCGCATCAAATATTTCAATTATTGTTTGGTATTAAAGGTCCAGATTTATCAAAAAGTGCTTTTAATTCTCCATACATTTTTACTATGGCGGCCGCGCGCCGATCTAAATACGCAATCCCCGCGCTCTATGGTTCAGTCGCTAACGCTCGGCGCAGTCTGATGACAGTGATTTTTTTGACGGCTTATGACTTTTTCATCATTTATCAACAACCGTCATAAAAACATGTGTTGGGGTTATTTTTCGTCGTGGCTATTAACACTGATATTGCTCAATAAATACAAAATCTTTTATTAACAAAAACAGATGATTACTTTTCAAGACTATCCGTCAGTGACCAAACTTTTGAACCTAGCTTTCCGAATATAAATTTCAAAATGTAGACGCTTGAACGGTGTTTTTGATGTTTCAGGGCTACCCGGCGATACAGGGCTACATGGCTCCCGGCTACTACCAGCAGTACGCCACCGCGTATAGCAATCCGCAGGCAGCGGCGGCAGGTAATATTCCGATCTAAATCTAACCTGTCAGTCTCTTATATCTAGTATGAAATGCATCGAGACGGGTATATTCTTCCTGACTTATTGGGGGAAGCTGAGGCAGTGGTGTGGTGTCCATACAACTCGATTCCCAACGACTTGCCCGCTTTAGGACTATTGAGCACCATTCTTTATTGCTACTAAAGAAAAAGTAAGCCAAATTTACCAGCTTACCCTGAATTTTGGTTTGACGCAAAGTCACTGAGCTGTGCCGAAACAAATTTCTTATAAATATTAACAAAGAAGCATTTGAAGAAGCTACCCTTTCGGCTTTTCTACTGATAAATTTAATATTTGATGCCACACTGTCCTATTTTTTACAAGATGAAGTTCACGTTGGTTTAGTTCATTTTCCAGATGAGTCCTATAGCAATTTTGAATTGAGTCTTATCGTTTTACTTCCCCATTTAAAGTTGCTGCAGTAAAAAAGTAGTTGTCGTTGACTTTGCTTCTATATGACTCAGATATTTTAGTTGTAAAGCTAAAGTCACATGGTCTGTTGAACTTAAAACCCAGTATGGCTAACCGTCATGGCTTCGCCGGAGCTAGGTGATCAGGCTTTCGGGCCCGCTAGTGCGGTGTCGGGTCGCAGGCCTGACAACGGGCTTAGACTTGGGCCATCTGTTTGGATATGGTTGCGATCTTCTGGTTCTCTGCCGCGAGCAGTGCTCGAGCGGTGATGGTCATTTTATAATGTCTTATAATTGTAATAATGTGTGTGTGACTTCGACCTCGTGAGGCCCAAGCCCCAGTAAAACCATATGGCCTAAACGCCCAATGTACATTTCAATGTACAATTTCTTTATATGCTCTACTAGCGACCCGCCGGCTCCGGACGGGTGTAATGCTAATACTAATTTATACTATGCATGTATTATACATATTCTATCTATTAAAAAAAAACGCATCAAATCCGTTGCGTAGTTTCGAAGATCTAATACATAGGGACAGACAGACAGACAGCAAGCAGGAAGCGACTTTGTTTTATACTATGTAGTAATGGGCTGCACTATTGTATGGCAGTTCTGTGGCTCATAGTATCGGCGGCCCAAGATTTGTTTTTTTGTGTGAAGTTCTCAATTAGGATTTTTGTCAATATGCTCTAACGGCAAGACGAATAGAATGCACCGAATGAATCGTAATGTATACTGGGCGTTTACGCGTGCGTATAGCACAAACTGTCTAAGTTCGAGTTATGCGTTACTTTATACCTTGCGAGGTACATCGGGTGCACAGACCACCCCCACTAGACGGAGCATGTAAGGCACATGTAAGGCGACCCGCGCGCACCAACGATATAGTACGGCAAAACATTAAAGTACCAAGACGGCGGCCACCGTTTAGTTGCGTCCATGTTTATGAGGTCTCTCTACACCACTTAACATTACAATTTACCATGTTATTTATTTAATTTCTTTTTTCGTTGACGTACGTATGGATCATAAACAAGGACGCAACTAAACGGTGGCCGCCGTGTTGATACTTTAATGTTCTGCCGTACCATATCGTTGGTGCGCGCGGGTCGCCTTACATGCTCCGTCTAGTGGGGGTGGTCTGTGATCGGGTGTCACGAGGTTACAGTGAGTGTCACATTGGGTAAGTTGAGAATGTGTTGTTGCAGCGGGGTACCGCATGAGCATGCCGGGCGGCGCCGGCGGCGGCTGGAGCGCGCCCGCGCCGCTCGTGTACCCCGCCGTGCCCTCCGCGCCGCCCTACCCCTCGCAGTAACACCCCACCCCACCCCACCCCACCCCACCCCGACACCGCACACACACACACACACACACACACACACACGAACTAGAGCTGGGTCGTCGATGAAACGAAACGTCACCGTTTCTTTTTGATAAGCAACCGTTTCGAAAACAAGTCACTTGAAAAACAGTTTCTTTATTACGGCACGGTTTCATTGGTTACTAGGTGTAACGCTATTTCAAGAGCCAGTTTTTCATAAGATGTTTAGTTGGCTATTGTGAAACTACTTTTAATCAAGAATCGGTTTTTTTTGTCTTTCGAGAAAATTTAGCTAACACAATGGCATCGGCTACGTCTAGTAGCGGGTTTTAAAGAAACTGTTATTAGGTATGGCAAGAAACCGTTACTCCGTTTCTTTATAAGAAACGGATTCTCGAAACTGTTACAGAAAAAAACGCCCAGCTCTAACACGAACACACACCCGCCATTCAATGTCCGACCGCACACCGCGTCAGTGCAGATGTCCGACCGCCCGACACCCGACGGGACTCGTCGACATTCTGTCGCTATACACGTGACATAGGTGAGGACCCGCCCTTATTGAGGTCGATGAGTTAGAACCTAGGTCATGAGCGGATTCGCAATACGCCTGATTTCTTGGGTAGTATAAAACATTCAATAAACTTAATAAACCTCCAGGTCTACCGCTTTAATTACTTTTTTGAAGTTGATAGATGAAGCTCCTATCGCCATCTAGCGCGAAACATCAGCAAAACATAGCATAACGCCACCTAGCGAGATAATATGGAATTAAGCCGTTATTACATCTTTAATTGATAACGCTATTTTTATAGTGGACTTCATGTGAAATGCCCTTTCATTTCTAACGCCACAGTTTAGCGGTAGACCTTTAATCTTCACGTGTGTCACTGACTTCGTATCCAAGAGAAAAATATGCTGAACTTTTTTAAGTAAATAAATGCCATTAGACATAAAGTAATCACATCTGGATCGACTTTTAGTCCCTGACATATCAGCGAACCACAAATATATTGCCAGTTCACTAATATGTTACTCTAGCCTTCAGAATGTCTTCAAAACCGTATCTGTATATGGTGTCGGGCATGCGAATTTATATCGCCTTAGTTGTCGGTACTGTAAAGGTTTCAAGTGAGAAGAGACAGTTAAGCTTGGTATAACCTCCCCCGATAAAACCCGGGTAAGTTAAGTTTGTACTTAGTATGTCTATGGAGACACCAGATGCAAACTTAACCAGGAAAGTTAGACCAATTCGATTGTCTTTTAGCACGAGTAGACATAAAATGCATCATTGAAATGCTTAGGACGGCTTAAAATTGTATTATAGAAAGCTGGTTGAGTTATTGTCGAGCGGAGCGCGACCATAACGGTCCGTTTATTGTTTGAAGGCTTTATTTATACTCATAAGTCGTGTTTTTGTATGGAAAGGCTGTTTAAAAAGCTTCCTTTCGTTATACGTTTAGAATTTACATTAATTAATTACGTGTTATGGGTATAAATCAAACCTGAGGCGCAGTCTTTACTTGCGAAGCGTTGTTTAGGACAATTAGGAGTTAAACTGGTTTCGGAAAATGACAGAAATACCAATTCCTGAAATTCAGAGAATTGGTAATTTTGCGAAATATTCCCATAGCGTCTATTTGTCTAAGAAAGCAAAGCGTTATATTAGCTGAAACTCCCGTAAATAGCTCCTAGCGTTACTTTCGGGCCGAACTTTATTTGAAAGAATATATACCTTTTTTATGGGCTCAATGTAGTACAGAGTGGTCTAATGATCGTAGCTTTGAGGGAACTCCTGTTTTTCTACATGATGGTCAATCAACTTTTTCTGTTGCCCGTTGCCAAGGTAATGTCTCCTGGGTTACTTGTTAAAACTACCATTTTCGGCGGTTATATTTACTAAATACTTCCAACAATTATAAGCTCATTGTTATGTAAACTATCTCATAGCAATACAGTAATATAAACTGTTGTCCTCTGAGTCACGGGACAGAATAGAAACAAGGAAAAGTTGATCCACCCATAAAGAGTAAACTCATTAGGTAACCCTGCTCAGTTTGGACTAGAGATGTGCCGTTCTCGAAAACATTTCCGGATTTGTATGGGGAAAGAACGTCTCTAGTTTTCTTGAGTTTGGGTTAGTTCGGTCAAGTAGAACTCCATAGATATATTAGTAACGGGATCCTTCCAAAAATAACATTAATTATAATATTCACTACACATCATCAGCAAAAGTAAGTAAGCATTAACACGCTCACAATGATCTGTACAACTTATACTTTAGATAACAGAATCCTTGTACATATCATTTTGAGCCTGTCGTGTGTAGCTATTTCTGCTGGCTGTATCAAATATAGCTAAGTCCTGAGGCTATTGCGTCTATAGAGCCAAGTGCGACTTTTGATGACATAGATGCAGAAACATTTTAAGACCATGGAGTCGACCTCCTAATAACAAACATAGTTATCGTTATCTTTAGATAAACTATACTCACACCTTTACTCTTTTCTGTTTCAAATAACAAACATTTATACGCGGAATGTATACCGAGGGCGGAGCGCACGATTCGTAAATACCAGGCAGAAAGGGGATAGAATCTCCTTTCAATAAAAAAAATACCCTTACTGCTTAAATTGAGGCTGCAATGTAAAAAAGAGAGTAGTGGTAGTTGGTGTTTCTATAATATTATCAAAAGTCGCATTCGCCTCTGAAATAGACCCAGGTAACCTTATTTACATCTGATATCTTACTCAAACATTTGGTAATGTAAGATCAGTCGGGACAAGTCCGCCTACCATATAGCAATATCGATAAGTACAGGTGTTATATACTATATTAGTCTATTACATATCCTCTGGTGAAAACCAACTCACTGAGTAACAAATACATACTTAAACAAAGCTCGTATCTCAGTATCAATTACAAAATAAATACGAGGTTTTGAAGTGACAGGAATTTTAGTGAGTTTTTGTTCTCACCAAGCTATATATCGATATGGTAGGTTCGCTTTATTCCACTGCACACTTGTCCCAACTGATGTAATGAGTAAGAGTAAGAATTTCGATTACTTAGTACATGTGAATTGGACACTAATTTTGTATAAAATTCACTCGAATCATAAGCAATACTAGTTATAGTTAAGTGCCTGACGAATTAAAAATAGACGAATACATATACAATAAATGGGACTGGAAAGCTGCGAATGTGAGAAATGATAGGTAAAGATGTAATTTGTTACTCAAATTCTGTATGATTCAGTCATTTCAAATACATAAGAGTGTGCCTCGCCGTGAGCCCTGCCCTGTAATGTGACAGTTTATTTTATGGCATTCATTGTTATATTACTCTCATTCGCGGTGAGAAACACCCTTACATTTGTATTGTAAGCTTTCCTGTTTTTACTAATAACTGAACTACTCTGAAACTGACAAGGATATACAAAATACTGCTTCGCCCTTCATAGACTTTTACGCTATGAAATTTACTGATTTCCTATTATTCGAAGTTCTTTGAATACTTTTTTTACATTATCAACCTTTACATTAGATACTTCGATTTACTCCATAGTCATTCGGTTGGCGTTGTGTACGATCCACTTAAGCAAAACAATACTATTTTGTGGTTTTGTACCTCATTATCGTCCGTCAACGAGGTACAACGATACTGACGTACAAAATCACAAAATAGTATTGTTTTGCTTAAGCGGTACGCAGCGCCAAACAAAGGACTATACTTTTACTGTTTTTTAAATGTTACTCAACAGATAGTGGACCAATTCTGACCGATACGGCCGAATATTAATACTATATGACTAAAGAAACCTGAACCATAGGGTTCGGAAAGTATTTGAAAAAGTTGGAATAGACTAAAAAAACTTTAGAGATTTGTTCAATGCGGATATGTCAAAAGATTACGAATTTGACGCTAATTTGTCTTTCATTTGTGGCATTTGCGCGAACGAATCTCAACTGTTTTGATCCGCAGTTTTTAGTGATCTAATGACGGATGGCCTGTATAGAAAGACAGTACGTTTTAGGTTCATTTTTATTGGTAGTAGCTTTTGATGGTGTGCATTGTAAAAGAAGTGAGACATATGTCCTAAGCTTGACAGCATAGTTCACGTCTTTGATAATGTCGCACTGATTCTGACTAGAATTTATTTATAAAGATACGGAAGTATTTTATATGAAAAAATGTCGTAATATAACTTGTCGGCAATAAGGTATATGTAATTATAAAGTTGAAACAGTTATGAACAGGTTTTGCAACGGAATTCGTAGTGTTTCTATGCCCGATTAATATCGGAAAATCTGTCTGTTCGAAAATGCATCAACTCGATTAGATTTAAAACATAATTGGTCACATAAGGCGTAGGAACGAGCTAGTTTTAATTTGAAGTGCTAACCTTCGTGTATGAGCCCAACGGAATCGTAAGAAAATAAATAATTAGTAATGTAATTTTTTTCCACGCGAGATATTGTAAGGGTTCTATTTAAGATCATTTAGTATGACTGTCAACGATTGTCTGTATTTTATAGGACTATTCTTTAGATGTATTTGTTTTTGGAATGAAAATGTATTGACAGAAGGTACAAATTGTTAATGACATTGAATGGTGGACTGAAGCCTAACCTTCGTGGTTAATCATTATAAGTTAACCATATCCTAAGGTAATACAGATATCGGCACTGTTGTCAGATACTGCACAAACTGATATCCATAACAACTCATGCTATCGACTAGAGCAGCGGCGTGGCGAGAAGCATATCTGAATGGGGTGATGGAACTCTCCGGCCTCGCCTCTGCTCGGTCGTCAACCGTCAAGCGCCTTATTAGTGTGACATCATCCGACATAGCCAAAATTCCTCGTGTACATTTTGTACTACAATAATAGAAGTATAGGCTGCAGTTTAGCGTATCGAGGCCAGCCGACGCCTACATAGATAGGACATAACGAAATAAATTATAAATTTTTAAAAAAACGTTATAAATATATAGTGGGGGGAGGAACGCGAGAGGCCTCGTGTACATACGTTGATATTTATTGGGCGTGCGCTGGCAGACTGAAGTCCAACTCCGCTATACGGCCAGACCATATTTATAATTACTATAAGTTCGGCACATGTTGTTTTGTTTGACCTGAATTGTTATGATTTCTTGTATGAAAACACTGGTAAGTCAATAAAGCAGTGGGTCTGGTTCAACGGGTGTTTGATTTGCCGTCGTAATCTTGTGTAACCGTATATTATTATGTTGATTTCTGGCTCCAAATTTTATGATCGGCTGGAATGGCCCTTCCTCGGCTCGGGGGCATGACGTTCGCTTACAATTTGGCATTTTCTAGAAAATTTTAGTTTTATTCTGTGAAAAACTTACTCTTTTGAATCTTCTTCGAACAGTGCACTTTTTGAACATATGCGTTCTTACGGCCCGGAGACGACTATGCGCGACCAGTAGCAGCGGTAAGCGGCGACGTAAAAACAATTAGCGATATATGAAGCCGCCTTGCGCGGTTGCCGTCTATTTGTTACCACGCCGCTAAGACCACAGTTGTGGCCGGGCCGTGGGACACTTTCAATGCAGAACTAAGGCAGTGTTTGAACGTAATTAATGAGTTGCATAACAGCGAATTCTTTATGGGAACCTCATGGCCCCGAGCCCGTCTGTATTGAAGTGCGAACTATCTCTACATTCGGAAAATGAGAAATTATTGTAAATTCTTTATTAGAGGTCATTTTGTAAAAGGAAAAATAAATAGTTTAAGTTTATTACAATTTTTGATTATTGTTGTATTATTAGTGAACAACGATAAAAACTCCTTTACCTGAAATTTTCCTGACGTATAGAATAGTATGGCATTACAGCCAGAGGGCGTGGCCTAGGAACAAATTACCTATATGGCGGTGAAAGCATAAGCGTTGCTGGCAGTGAATGCGTTAAGATGAAGTATCCTATTCAAGTTTTAATTTCCTTCTCATAAATACTTTGAATAAAAGGATTAAAAAAAAAAAAAGTATATTTTTAAGATATATTTTATTGCTGACGACACTTGCACAAATCATCAACTGGTTGTTAAAACAAATCTAATGACTCCAAACTGGCTCCAAAAGTTTTTAGGGAAGTGCACATAGTATATATACCGAAGATCAAGGACAATCATAAAGGATCATCAACGAACTTGCATTGACGTAAGTATTTAATTTTTCGTCAGAAATGGTAGAAAAATTATTTGCAAATTTTGGGGTCTCCTTACATGAAAATACTTTCATTAAACATCCATCATCTAACGACGCCAAACTCAGTAGGATTGCTTTTAGTATTACAGAGTTTCTAGAGCAACCTTCCGGCTCCATCATCAGACCAGCCCCATCGCAGCATAATAGTATTATCAAAATAAGTTGGTATGCAAAATTTCAGCTGAATCGGTTAAAGATATCTGCTTCAAAATTGAGTTGCAAGATTCCATCCAGACAAACGTCTACGTCCATGATTTCATTTAGTCTAAGATCCCGATATAGAACGACCTTCACCGAGATGTTAATTTGATGAAATGTATTTTATATTTAATTTAATATGTCAATAAATATATTGCATAATGGGTTGCCTAACAAATTTTAGTCCAGGGAATGTTTAATTAATAATAAAAAAGAAACATTTTTAAACATTTCACCGGTTTGATTAATATTAGCAATCGAAAGTATGAAGCCCATAGAATATGCAAACGTTAGGTTGCCTATTCTTTTCCCGTCACATCTATCGGGTAGCCAGGTATAAACAGGTAAATACCTACTAGCATTTTGCAACGGTCTGATTATTGAATTGAAATGAAATAAAATTAAGATTAATTATTGTATTAAGCGGTTTACACTCACGTGAAATTGTCAGGAACGGCCCGACATGTTTCGAACTCGTATGGACGAGTTTGCCGCGGCGGTGTACGGGCAGCCGTCCCTGATGAAGGGCTCCATACGAGTTCGAAACATGTCGGGCCGTTCCTGACAATTTCACGTGAGTGTAAACCGCTTACTACAATAATTAAATATGTCTCACGAAAGTTTTAATAAAATTAAAATTAAGATTATTTAATTATGAATTTATCTAATAATCAAACCGGTGAAATGTTTAATTTTTTTTTTTTACAAAACATACCCTGGACTAAAATTTGTTAGGCAACCCATATGCAATATATTTATTGACATATTAAATTAAATATAAAATACATTTCATCAAATAAACATCTCGGTGAAGGTCGTTCTATATCGGGATCCTCTACTAATTGAACGGGGCTTCGTCGACTTGGGTTAATAGAGAAATTAGAGAAACGTTAGAAGTAACAGTAAGTATATTAGTGTGTAAAAACTATACAATATCAAATGATTTATTGGAAATACTCAATAACTGGTCTGAAATAAGCTGGATGCCAGTGCCGCCATCTGGTCATTTTTGTTCAGAGTTATACCTAGTTATAGACCAATAATTTAAGACTGCCAATGCCTATACTAAGTCACATTCCAGCTTTCCACTGACTGCGCCAGGAGCGTCCGAGCTTTTAAACCGCGCGGTTTGATCGTCATTCTATTCTAGTCACATGATTATTGCGATGTATGTACGATGATTGCCACAATGGAAGAAAAATACACTAAGTAAGTAGTGATCAAACTAGAAAAAAATACTTCAGTGTTGCGGATTCATAAGAAAATCGAAATATTCACGCGACTTTAACCATTACCAATTCCTCGCGAGGTTTCTATGCCGTTGTACCATACGTACGTTTCGTATGAAACGTATCTATTTAACGCTTGTGTAAGAAGGCATTTATTGAAGTATTTAGGCATTGACAACCCTGCAATGATCTGTACTAGAAATCAATCATAATAATTGAGCGACGCGATGAACTGATTTGTGGCGACGTGGATGTCGTACACGGCGCGGTTGAAGGAGTCGTCCGATTCCTCCGGTTTTCTGCGCTTCACTTGCTTGGCCTTCCATGCTAGGCTCTCTGCTACCGCTTTCTGGAATGGGAATAATGCGGCTATACACTTTCCTAAATTAGTCACTGACGAGAGGGATACTGCAATATGTGAGACAAGTATGAACGTAACTCCATCTCATTCCTTCGTATTGCTACATCTCTCGTTAGCGACTAATTTAGGAAAGTGTAAAAGCTGCATAAACGCTAGAAGTTAGCAGCAAATAAATATACCGCCAACAGTAACGGCAGTATCTAAAATTGGCCCTTCCAGTCACGTCAATCCGATCAGATTGTCAAAAAATCGGATCTTATTGACGTATAAAATCCAAATTCAATCGGGAGTGTCGATGGTTGAAATTCTATTTAGTCATAAGTCCTGTCTCAAAATCTGATCAGATCAGATTATATAAGCTCGGATCGGACTCCATGAATATTTTAAAGCCTGACCAGAAATATATGAGGATACGCCATATTGCGAAATTTCACTGGAACTAATTTCTTACACTGGCAATGATTTTATGATGGTTTGTCAACAATGTCAATGTCATTCGTGGTGGTTCCTTTAACCCTTAAATTGGCAAGACATACAAATTTAAAAATATGGTTTTATATATATTTAACAAACTTTATTAAAAAAATCTAGAGGTGTCCGTTTTTTGGAAAAACTATGTACCTACACCACAAAGTACACTGCCAATTTATCAATAGCAATGACCTCTTTGAAAGTGTACACTGCGGTTAACGTTGCCAAAGGATTAATGAAAAACAAGTTATGAAGAAATAAGCAATTTGTTATTAAAACTATGGTGAGACATCTTTAATAATTATAAAAAACGGTTTAAACTCACGTAAAAATTGTCAGGAACGGCCCGATATGTTTCGAACTCATTTGGAGCTCTTAGCACGGATAGCTACGCCTGATGAAGAGCTCCAAATGAGTTCGAAACAGGTCGGGCCGTTTCTGACAATTTTTACGTGAGTTAAAACCATTTTTTATAATTATTAATAAGCAATTTATAAAAAAAGAAAACATTATTTTGTGTGAATTTGACGAAAGCAGTTTCTTTTTTTTCACAAAGCAGGTGGTTGCAGAAAGTTAGGTTCATCTTCAGAGGCAGACCCGATCCGAACATGCATTTAATGTTGGTACCAAAGCCAGGATTTTTTGTGAACGTGTTTGTTTTAAGCACTGCACAAAAATAAACAAGAATACGATATAACAAAACATAAAAAAACACAAAAAAGACAATAAATGCATCCCATAAAACAAAAAAACCATTGCTATGAAATTGGCAATGTACACTGTGGTTAACGTTTACTATTGAGGTAAATTTATTGTTCAATTGGCAACGGTAGCCACAGTGTACATAGTGATTAATAAGCCTTTTATATTTTAACTCCGTAAAGTACATACAAAAAAACTACTTGATTCCATTCCTTGGATTATCAGAATAAATATAAATAAACACACAAAATGCATTCCTTACATAATAAAATATAGCAAAATGTTATTAAAACTTAGCCGAGGTGGCGACAAGTGCTTCCGCGTCGATCTCATTTTGACATTGACAAGTTTCTAAAGGTGTTGCTAGTATAAATTATTTTTTCTGCCAATCACAGTAAATAATGTTGCTGATTTTTGTTTTTAGTTGCTGGAATATTATCCTGTACCAATGTCAGTATTTTTCATAAGTGAGTGTACACTGTAGCTACCGTTGTCAATTTAAGGGTTAAAAGGCAAATATTTAAAATAATCCCTTCTGGTTCGTGACTCAAGATGGCCGCATGCCTTTAAGTTTCGTTGTTCGTTATTTATTCATTTTGGTTGTTCAATGTGTAGTATTGATAGCTTATTGTGCAGTGAACTAACGTATTAGTGAATGGTTAATGAAGAATTCAACTTGAAGTGTACATAGCCCTTCTTGGATCAAGGCCCGATAGACCGCGTGGTTTTTTGTAAATCGCTATCACTTTACAAAAAGCACACCTCACCGTACAACGTGATATTAATCCTCAATCTTGTCGCCGTGTGCGATTCGAAACGAGTCATTGGCGAAATACCACTTGCTCAGCAAGAAGGTGAAAGCCACAATAAAAAAAAAACCAAAGAAAATGCCGAAAACCATTCACAGCCGTGAACGTAAGATCATAAATAAAGTGTACACGTGTTTACTACACGTGTAGTAAACACGAAAAACATTCAGGGAAAGAGTGCATTCCATTAAATGATATTACGAGGTTAACATAGTGGAACTGTTAGGTATTTAAACTAACGTCATTATAGTGGGTTGCGATTGGTTGCAAAATTGTTGCCATATAAAGCTTATAAATAGCGCCCTCTTGACAATCCTCATATATTTCTGGTCAGGCTTTACCAGCAGCTAGCTCGGTGTTTCCCGAGACCTGTGCGATATGGTTTCCTTTCTTAAATAATGCCGCCTGCCGGATATTTTCCTTAACCCCTCCACTACTACTATTGGATAAGGTTGTTACCTCTTTGCGCCCCTTCAATATATTAGCGCGATACGCCTCTGCCTCCGCAGCCTTTCGACGCAATTCTCCTGAAGTTTTGCTGTACCTATACAAAAAACAAATAAGTATTTAATAATATTATTGGTCTATAATTTTGCAATTCTAAACTTCATTAGCAGTACAGTCAGTAATAGATTTAATTTTGCAAGTTGCTCTTATATTGGAGCTAGGGACTGGAGGACATCCATAAATTATACTTTTCGCGGCGAACGATGAGTCCTATGACACCTGTCATCTCAGTACATTTTATAACCTATAATCGGAAAAATGTACGGAGATGACAGGTGTCATAGGACTCATCGTTCGCCGCGAGAGAACTCCTCAAATATAATAGGCACATCAAGGGCCGAAACACATAACCTTGTTGCGGCGTCGCGCCGCTAAAATTGGCGGTAGCGTTGGCCGATTTTCATACAAATCGGGCTGACGCTACCGCCAATTTTAGCGGCGCGACGCCGCAACGCGGTTATGTGTTTCGGCCCCAAGGGATGTATCAATGTTTTTAAAGTAATTCGTTTAGTACAGTAACGTTGTTCTCGGAAATAGGATTTCTTCTTACTGAAGTCGGTTATTATTATTATTTTATGTTAGATTCCAATAATAATCATACTTTCATGAAATCTTTTATACCGCGTTTTTTTTCAGGTAACTTAGGCTATACATTATAATTAAAGTTATATATAATAAGTACTTGTGTTTTAGCAAGCTGTGGGCTAGAAGGTGTATCGGATTCGTGGGCCGAAGCTGGGCCACTTCATACAGTGCGTCAGGCAAAATCGCTCCAAACGCATCCCACAGGTACTTCGCCACTTCTGCATTCAAAGTCTCTGGAAATGTAAAAGTGAGGTAATGTGTTTCATATGTGGATTCGAACGCTGACTCATGATATCCGGCATCTTTAAAGAAAAGAAAAGCACAAAGCGCCTAGCAGAAAAGGGGCGTAATGTCTAGTATTTCCCGGGTTCTTATAAAACGTTGATCGGCTTCTTATATTAGACAGTTTGTTGATCTAGTTTTTTAAACTTACTTTTGATATCCACAGGTTCAGTCTTCGGGAGTATTACATCGACAGTTAGGTCTTTTACATCCATTGCACAATCTTTTTTGGTAACCTCCGAATGCCCGCAGTCGGTTGTCACCTAAATGTTAAGGCTCACAATCACAACCACACAGCAATAACATACTTAAAAAGAAGTAAGGACGTTTACAAGTAGGGTAGTCCACACGAACGGGTGCGTACATCGGTTGGGTGGTTTCAAGGTCAATTGGTCAATCAATCACTTCTGGAAACTAATTTAAGTTATCTACACGGTAATATCGTACCGGCCATTTATCATAAGAATAGAAGCGATGATCAAGCAATCAGCGTCCTCCAAAAACGTCTGGGGTAATAGGGTGAAACAAGTAGATAACTATTTTATGGTTAAAAAATTGATAACTGGGGCTGATTTACAAAGTAAATGCCCAACCTTTTGCATCAACGTGTCTTCACCAATCTTGTACAGACTTGTACAATCTGCCACTTGATATATCTTCTCATTATTTTTTAGCAAGAATCGGCCGTTTTCGTCCACGAAATCTGCGTCTTTGTGGTGTATCTAGAAAAAAATACAGAAATTAGTGAATTTCGAGCTCATGGTAGCGTAAGGTAATATTTGATTCAATCACTTGCCAACTTGACTTGAACTCGTACCAGTGTGTCGGACTTTGCGTGGAAGTATAACCCGCTAATGGGGTTATTTTTGCGTCACAAGTGATTCGGCTGGGCCGTTAGCAAGCTTAACATTTTACCATCTTAATATACTGTCCTTCGCAGTCCTGATGAGCTATCTTCAGTCCGTTTTCGAAGTGAGTGATCAGATGCCCGTAATAGTCTACGGAGTATAGTCCTGTATCTGAGCGGTAAGTCATGCTATTGAAGTTAGAACCTGGAATACAACATAAAAATAGATAGCTATGAAAAATAGGTGGTGACGATGATACATACCTATATGCAACTGCTTCATAATGCTAGGATCCCGATCGACAACTATTAGCTATAAACGCACCGTGGCCGGGGAGGGATACGACTACAAACTGAGATTATGCTTACGATTTTCGTACACAATATCCAGTAGAAGCTTACCTCTAACAACAAAGAACGTTGCCAAAGACTTTGCAGCGTCGATCAATTGTTGCATTAGGGTCTCTTTGCGTTCTGCAAAATTCATCCCCATTTGCTTCCAGCATTTGAATTTTGAACCTGGCAATTCCATCGTGCTTGAAAAAATAAGAAAGGTCAGTCGAATTCTGATCTCGTTTAGAAAGAAACCCGAAACTACGCTATCATTGTAAGACCCAGAGTAATTAATTAGGTAAGTACCTAATATAACGCCGGCCATTTGTAATATTGTACTTACTATTTGTTACAGTAATAAATCTGTGGCTCTAGTGAAAAGGGGTTAAACTCGAAAAACACTACTTTACAGGAGACTCAAAAAACCGTTGCGGCTTAAATTTATTCAGACTTTTGATCACTGTACTTCAACCGCTATACTTACAAATAAACTTTAAATGCAGTTTTAATACTTAAAAAATCCTCTTTCACGGGGTAATATTCTTAATTCTCCAAAGTTAACGGTTAAAAAAAAAGGTGACTTATATCCGTGCCAAAAAGTGTTCTTAAGGACATAACTGACTTTGTACCCTTTTTCACCCATAATATTTACACTATCCGGGAATATAACTGAACTTATATTAATTTTCACCCTTATTTTAGAAAGTGAAAATGGACATGCTGTTCGGTTTATTTGAAGTTATCTCCTTTTATAAAGGAAAAATACATGAACACCCTAAATAAGAAAGACCTGACTAAACGAAACCTTTCATTTAAGAGCTTTATTTCAGACATAATCCTAAGAAAATAAACTTTTACCTTTTTGCACGCAATTAATTTAGGTGTACTGTAATACAAACACACTTTTACCAATGGTTTTTTAAAAGTTATATCCATTTTTTGCGGTGCAGTGGCAATAAAAGATCTTTATTTTTATTGATTCATTATTACAAAAATGACAGAAAAAGTCAACATTAGCATATAAAACTATTCTCATAGTTTTTAACTAAATTTGGACTTTCCTCAATCAATCGTCTAATAGAAATACATATTAAGCGATACAAGATGATAACTAAAACGAGATAAGTACAAAATTTAGTTTTTCCAGTTGAATTACAATTACAAAAACTACGTATGAGACCTTAATACTAAAATTTGATCGCAATTGTGAATATTTAGACTCGGAAAATAACATGTATCACATTTTGGGTGTCAGCTTGTATAATTCCAATTCTTGTATAAAATCAATTCTTGCCTGTACTCTGTTGGTGCCAAAGATAAGAAATCTACCACATCCCCAGAACATAACAAATTTTCGTAAAAGATCTTACACTCGGGTTTATCAAATTTAACAAAAAACTGTTTTTTTACCGATATCCGTATTGGACCGCTGTTAAGTCTTTCATATACAGGAAATAATGAAAATGTTTCTCGACGGCTTTCAATCAACTTATGCTTATACTTATTTTTGTGGTACTCAGCATAATCCATCTCGCTGAATCTAGGACAAGTTCTTCACTGATTTTAAGTTTGTCAGTTACTCCTTGAACAAACTTTGATGTTTCGTCAAATGGTTATCGCATTAGCAGTCTCTGCTGTCTTTATTTTTAAATAATTTGCAAAATGTCTATTCTTTGTTGTTGCGTCCATTAAATTACCTAGCAATGAACTGAACCCTTTTGTTACATTCTCCTAAAGCCCAATTAACTCTCAAATATTTTTTTCTGAGTTCTTCTTGTATATTTATTGCGCATTTCATTTTACAATTTCCTAGCATCTTAAACTCTCTTTATTTTTTTTGCTTTCATACTTTTTACCAAAATGTCTCCTCTTTTTCCATTCCTCCCTATGTTTATTCTCTCTTTCTCACTTTTTCTAGGCTGTCCTTTTCGTCCTTGACCAACTTTGTCCCAAAACGAAAGTTGCTCTGCTTCTTCTGCCGTTCCGGTTTCTTTCGTTTCTTGTAATTTTTCTGAGTTAGAATCAGTGAGCACTACGATCTGCCTTTTTCTGGAGTGCTAATAGAGTCGACGAAATTGTTGCCACCTTTCTCCTCAACAAGTTTGAGCATTCGATCGACTCAAGATCGGCCTGCCATTCTGTGTAACAAACTAAAAAAAATACTTTTAATCCTAGGGGTGGCTTCATCATCAGACCAGCCCCATAGTACCATATTATTGTATTGTCATGTTAAGTAGGTAGTAGGTACTTGGGAAAGATTTTAGCTCAATCGGTTGCAAATATTCTGCTTCAAAATTGAATTGCAAGATCCCACCCGAACAAACATAGTTACATAGGTACATTGCAAGTACAATAACTTGTAAAAAAATGCCTACATCACTACTGTAGGTCATTCTACATACTGGTGACCCAAATTTTATAATAGGATGATCGATTAGACTCAAGTGTACTTAAAATAAACCACAGCGAAGAGACTTTATAAAAATAACTTTTTGATACAAGTAATAATCGTGGTGTAACATGATATATCTCACCAGTATAAGTCAATATACACCAATAAATACTAAATAATTATTTGTGACTATGGATTAATTTCGATTTATTTTTATGAATTATGGGTAAATTGCTCGTGCAAATCGGTACAAGTAAACATTGATCATTAAATACCAGATTTATTAAAAGATTCAATTCGACTTATATCAGTAATGTTTAACATTAAGTCGTGAATACAGATTAAAGTCGATTTATATTCTATAAGGTATGTAATCTTGTTTTGTAAAAAGGTATAAGTAAACATTGATCGTTTAACACAGGATGCGTCAAAAGAGACAAATGAACTTAAATCGTTCTCCACAAACAAAACTCGAAATTGTTCATTGTTAACTTTAGTTGCACCATATTTCACGACATAATTCACCAGATATACTGTTTGGCACAATCCTAACTTTGTCATTTTAAAAGATAACTTAGCTCCGATTACACCAAAAGATGCGCAATTTTTTTTTGTGAATTTTCATGTGTGTGTCATAAGTGCACTTTAACCCCTTTTCACTAGAGCCACAGAAATATATATATTTTTAATAACATTTTTGAAATTCTAACCTGCTTAACAGAAATCGGATTGGAGCAAGGTAATTTTTCATAATTTACGTGGACACATTACAAGTACCAGTATCATGGTCAAATCAAAACGCCTACCTACCTATTTCACAGTACCTACTTCAGTCGTAAGGGCCTGGCCACATCACCACGGCACGGCGCCGTCACCGTGAAAAGGCGCGGCGACGTGGATTTTTACGGTGGTTTTATATACGCTGACACCGTCAAAATCCACGGCGCCGCGCCGTTTCACGGGACGGCGCCGTGCTGTGGTGACGTAACAGACCCTAAGGCTTTAGGAAACATTAGTTATGTTATGGAACGCGTGCAAGCTGCATAGTATAGTAAAATAATTATATTGATATCCCACATTTCCATTGATGATAAAACCTAGTGCACAAATAATACTACCACGGCTTTCACCGAGTTTTTAGGAAACATACTTTACTTATAATGTTCTTACATTCTGCAGTTATAAATGGCCTCTTCTCTGTAAGCTTTCTCTAACTGATCCTTCAAAGTGTTCAGATTTGTAGCGATACGCTCGAACTCAGCGTAGCGATTCTCAGTGATCTCAATATCTTGAGTGACTCTCCAGATGGCTTCATGATTTCCAGAACCTTGCACTAGCATCTGGATCTTGTCGATAGAAGAGTTTATCTTTGAGAAAACATAGTGAATTTATTATGAGTTCTTAAAATGTTAGGATTTTTTGTATCCACATTTTAACAACAACATGAGTTTTACTGGTCAAACTTAAATTACAGTGCACCACATAAGTACAGTAAGTATGTTGTATAGCACTATCCCACTACGCTAGGTGCCTATTTAGACAAAAAATCTTCACATTGAGTACAGTCGCCATCAGACAGGGTTACGAAAAAATCACGACTGATCACGTTGGGGGAGGGAGAGGCATAAGGTGAACTTGTATTTTTCTACAGAGAACGAAGAAAAAATACTTTTTCTAGGTTTCGTTAAAAATAAATCTTCACTTGTTAAATATTTACCTCAAAATAGCGAACCTATTTTACGAAATTCTAGCCAAAAAAATACACGAGAGGTTGTGAGGAGGAGGGAGGGGAAACAAAGAACCTGAAGAAAGCACCAAATATAACCAAGGGGGAGGGGGGGGTCAAAAAGCAGCCGTAAAAACCTCACGTGATTTATGCACAAGCCCCAAGGAAAGCGGAAACGTGGCCGCCCTAAACAATCCTGATGGTGGACGATCACTGCAGAAACGACGGCGATAGGAATAACTTGGAGCGGAGTAAAATAACGCGAAGCCAAAATCCGTTCGGGATGGCGACGTACTGTAGACGCCCTCCGTCTCATCCAGGGGACATAGGACATTAAATCAAGTCAATGCTTACCTCACATAACTCAGCCTCAGAGCAGCGCTCTCGCCTATGCTGCTGTAGATCCTTGTGTTTCTCATAGAGCTGATTGAGCAGATCGGTGAGATTCGACTCGCGCTCCACTTCAAGTTGCTTTAAATTGTTTCGCTGGCGATTCAAAATCTCTTTCAGACTTCCTCTGATTTCTGAGAGCTAGGAATAACATGTTACTCGAGAAGTTGAACAGTCCGTTTTCTAATGTGAATACATGTTTGGAGATGTATTCAAATTTGAGTACGACACCAAACTTGACTCTTCATTTCTAAGCGCCTGGAGCTCTGTACTTTGTAATAGCAAACTTGTTTGCAGTTGGTAAACTAACCCTGACCTATGTTGATGCATGGGGACTATAGTTAATTTACGGCTCAATTAAGTTTGTCTCTCAAGCCAATCTCTGCTAAAAGCTGAGCGAGAAGACTTGAAAATGGCGGCGGCGTTTTCTCGCTGAATCGCCAGATTGATTCGTTAAGCGACGAAATCGCCAGATCTTACTTCTGCATGAAAAAAACCAAATGATACTAACGTGATCAGCTAACAACATCGAAATGTAAGTATGCGCGTACGCAAAGACTCTGCCCTTCAACTCAAGGGCCTTTTCGATTTGCTCGTGTATGAACGCTACAACTTTGTCGTGGTGGTCCAAGGCCTCCACTTTCAATTTTGTTTCGTGCAGTTGTTTCATGTGATTCTCGAATTTATTTTTCAAATCGTCATGAATCTGTGCAAATACAAATCTCAAATGAAATATTGTCATTAATAATTTCTATAGCACAACTATAGACTTAGCGGCGTCTGTCACTCTCTCCCAGTACTGCATAGAACGAGATAGGTAATATTTCTCGCGTGAGAGTTTCGTTTCACAGTTGTGCTAGAGACGCAGTAAAGAGTTGCTTTAAATATTCTCAGTATTCTCACTAACAAATGTGGATTTTTAGTCGATTTCATACTCATACGGAGCGTCCTTACTGTGTTGTGTTTCGACAAAATTAAATTAACACAGCTGAAGGGAGTCTCGCTCTTTTTCCGAATAGTGGTACGGAACCCTCTGTGCTCGTAGCTAGGGACCAGTTTTGGACTTTGTAAAGTCGCTCGCGAATCCTTTCCTTTTTATTAGGAAAGAAAGTCAAGGTGTTGAAATTCTAGGATATTTAGTTAAGAAATAATTGTACCTATACCTACTTAAACTGATGAAACTGCCTTATTATTGCATTATGATTGTGAGGTTTCAAATTTCTACAACTACATAAAACTAACATTAATTATGCTTTGCGTACCCTTTGTTCTTGAGCGGATTCGATTGGCAAAAACGCTTCAAAAAATTCCATCTCATACTGCTTCATTAGTCGTATAGTATTTACTATATGCAACACCAGGATTTCTTTATCTACCTCCTTGTGATAGAGCCATTCAGCTTTTTTCACAGCTTCATCCATCGTCTCTCTCCAATAAATGATAAAATTCTGCATCACCTCCTTCATCTCATTATAATAAGAGTGATAACACCCATCTTCGTATTTCACAGCCCCGATGAGTTTAACAAAGCGTGTCACTGCGGGTTTTATACGATCCTGAAGGGTTATTATTACGATGTCTCCTAATATCACACCAGTTATGCCTGCCACGAAATGCTTATCGTCTTTCATGATATCGAGATATTTCCGTTTGCTTTTACTAAAAATAAAGCTAAATTGTGTGTGAATGGTGTGTGACTATAGTGATTATTTTTTTGAAAATTCATTTCATTGATAACATTTTAGCTTGTCAAGGGGAATAGACTAGAGGAAGTTCATTCAGCCAATAATATCTCATTCGAAAATGCTGGCCAATCTGACCGTCTCAGGGCTCAACTCAAGATCAAATTGTAATCAAATTAGTGAGGATTTGTCGTTGATAAAAAGTTAATTACAAGGGGTTTCTGAATAATTATTGTATTAAGCGGTTTACACTCACGTGACTCCTTTTGTAACTATTCTACCGATATTAAAATATAGCTCATTTTTGTTGTTTAGCTACTTTAGCATAACAGAAAAACGCTTCACTATAATATGAAGGGCTACTCCGATGTTCCAAATTAGATTGTTGTATAGTGCCATCCCGCTTACCTAAATGCAGTTCGAAAGGAGGTTGACAGGGACGGCACTATACGACAGTTGAATTTTGGACATCGGAGTAGCATTTAAGACTATAATATAATTCACTAATCATTCATTCATTCACTCAAACTAGACATTTGATTTAAGCGCCATTCATCCATTCATTCACAGATGGATCATGGACTCTGGAACAAAAATGTCATCTGTTATCAAAATTTTATCAAAAACACCTGAAATATGAATGATAACACGTGCTTACCGCTTCGATCACCCCTCACATACTCAAAATAAGATTCCTCTAGCAAGTCGGTGGTCATTACTTAGATAAGCCCCTAGTAATTACAATATTAATTAAATTCTTCCGGCAAAAAGGTAAGCTCCATAATTTTGTAAAACATATCGTGCCCATCCGCTTTTATTTAGTTACTTAGCTGCTTTATCTTACCAATTCTCGTGTTGACAACATCGTTGTCTCTAGAAAATGTGTATTTGATTGATTATTATTGATGCTGCCGTGTGTCCTTCAACGTATTCAAATTGATTTGATTGGATGCTTATTTACATCGAGTTAGTCCTCACTGCTCAGTCGAGACGTGACTCGGGGCACAAAGGCATTATAGCTTACGGCCACTTATTTACAAGGTCTTTGAGCCATTTACGTCTAACGGTACCCCGCAAGCACATTTGACCCAGTTAGAAACAGTTTATGTAACTTGATACATGCGATTATCTTATTTTTTTTCTAAAACATTACGATATTTTTCCATCCGTGTTTTTAGGTTCGAAGCAGAAACAGCCAAGATGGCGTGCTAAGGTTTTCGTCCCCTTGTTTACAATCATTCCATTATAAAAAGACTAAAATGGCAAGATACTTTGAGAACACAACAACTTTCAACTTCAGCTGGGACCAGGTTGCGTCTGGTTATTGGAAAAGATACCCAAATCCACAGAGGTAAGTCTTGTTTCTCACTTGCTTTGTTTATTTTGTTTATTGCACTAGATATCAGAACAAAACAAATGTAAACATCTAGGCTTAAAACTGTAAACATACAGAATACCTATGCACTTATTTCTAATCAAAAAGAAATAAACATATAAGCTAAAACAAAACTATCGTGACAAAATCAGTTGATGATTAATATCCATATTACATATTTATTCCACTAGGTCAGCTGGGCTCAAAAATGTTTTCTTATCAAGAACCTATTAACATACATTGAGTTGAAATAACTAAATTATAACTGGAAAATTTGAATATTTATCACTATCTTGCATCACATAAATGTTTCCGTTTAGTGTAATTGACAACTTTTCAAAATTTAAAATAGTATTAGGTTTAAACTAATTTCATTACTTTTTTATCACAGGACCAAAAACTATTATTTTTATTTGTTTATACGGACTAGTTTTGAAAAGTAAAAAAAGTGTGAAAGCAGCATCGTCTAAGAATCAGCACTGAAATGATCTCACCGTGTGGAGAGACAGACACAACTTAAAAAAAAAACAGTGTTACAATTTCCATCCTAAATTCGTCTTAGTCAGAATAAAATCATACAATTTTCTGGGCTGTGACCAAATTACTTGTCGCCTATGCTATTTTAGAATGAGAACTTTTCTGGATTTTTTAATCATAAATTGGAATATTGTCAATAATTTAAAGATACGGTAATATAATTTTTTTTATCCTTTATTTGCTTCTATTGCAAAAAGGCCTAGATAAAAAAAGAATGTGGTCAATTGTTAACTAGCAGCGGGGAAGTCTTGATGAAATCAAATCCACCATTGTGTTACTTAACTTTACATAATTAAATAAATGATTAAATTTACATGAAAATATAACATTTCAACTTTGATATGACCTTAAATAAGAGATCTATATTATTATAGTAAAGTAGAATTTCACGAATCCAGCACTTCAATAGTTCAATATGTTCAATAATCCGGCACTCTATGTCCACACTTTTCTTACCCTTGTGTACTCCCACTCCATGCTATTATATCATTTATGAATTTTAATATACAATTTTACCCGTGTTGAACAAATAAATAATTTGTATCGGAATATTAGAAAATACAATTTTACCCGTGTTGAACAAATAAATAATTTGTATCGGAATATTAGAAAAATCCAGCAACTTCCAGTTTTCAATAGTGCAGATTGGTGAGACTATTGTATATTTAGTAGATACTTCTTGACCTATGCAAATGGTTCCTGGTGTTATATCATCTTGTGTTCCTGCTTGTTATGATAATTATGATTATCTTACTGTAACTTACATAATAGTACTTGACATTGGCACATCACAATTTTATCAGATAATTGTATGTTAAACATCAATACTATAAAATTCTAGAATGCTGACCTGAATGACCACCTTTTGGTTAGTGTAGACAATAGTACATTATTACAGAGACCGGGAAGTGAGGGGTTGCCGGCCGAATACATATAGATGGGTATGAGGCTGGCAACCCCATTTCTCGCCGAGGTATGTATAGTGCTTTTCTCAAACACGCAATGAAATAAAAAAAACTTCAAAAAAATCATAATTTTATTTCTATAGACATTATAAGTAAGCTACCAAAAATAATTTCTTTGTCGGTATTTTCGTCGGAACTCATATTGAATTATGAATACTAAAATTAACAACGCACAATAAAACTCATAAAACAATTACAGAGAAAAAATCGTTTCCCTCCGATTTTATGGTTTGAGTAGACAATTTTATCGCTAATATTTAGATGAAATATTTTTATTTTAATAAGCATGATTATAGTATTCTTTATCTAAGCTGAGCTAATCCACTTAAGAACTGAATACCATTGAACAAACCACAACTGGTAAACCGCAAATTAAGATAACGAGCTCGTAGTAAAAGCAGATTGTAACCACCTTGGAAGGTTAATTAGATTATCGACTCTATTTCCTTGTACATTAGACTACAAAATGCACTAACAGAATAATGGTGATCATAACTTTTTGGAACTTTACAACCGTCCGAACCTGCTCAAGAACGTATTCTCTTGAAAAAGGACTATGATCTCTCGTCAACAAACATTTTAAACCTATTCAACAAGGAATAAGGCTGAAAATTCAATATCCACGCAATGTAGTTCTAACCTTTTTTTGTAAGTAACTGGTTGGCGCCAGGTTCGCGTTTATGAGAACAAAAGCAGATAGGATTGTATTAGACACAATGCTATTGTGAATGCAGGTAAGAGGATTAGCTCAGCTTGGAATACTTTAACTATAACAACATTTGATTTTCAAAAGCAAATGTTGCTTTGTTTCTTTTTTAATGGCTGATCGACATGATGCCATGTCACAAACTTAAGTGGAATAGAAATTGAAAAAGAGGATGTTGCCGGCCTGGGCCTCCAATTTTGTATGAAATTTCATTAACCACCTCTCGTCAAGCTGCATCGGAAACGTCATACTTTGCAGCCTTTTATAAGGAACATAACATCAATATTTCATTGCATGTTTGAGAAAAGACACTTTAGTCCCATCTGTTGGTCATAATATCTTTGTCCTCTCGTCATGCTGAAATGGTTGCACAAATTTTAACCAGTTTCAGTACAGGATAATTTTAATTTCTGTAAATGGTAAAATAAAAAGTGTACAGTCAAAACATGTGGCTGTTTAATGACACCGCTATTGACAATATATTGTTTATCTGCTATAATCCAAAACCCAAGTTATGGGGGTTCAAAAAACGATGAACCGCTTTGAGAAATAGGTAGTGCTCTTGTGCTTCGTATGGCTCGTCTTGGCGGGGCCATGTCCCCGGATGTAAAATAAACATTTCATCAGTAAATGCATGTTGTTGCAGCGCCCACGTGCTCTCGGAAGACACATGCTTCAGGGAGGTCAAAGATGGCTGCCTCTACACAAAGAGGCTGCTCACAAAGACCAACAGAGTACCCAAGTGGGGCGAGAGGTTTGTGTGATTGTATACTTTCTTTTATATAAATCCGCAAAATTTAAGGAATAACTGTAGGTATTCTTACAAGAGTTGAGGCTTTGCGCAAGTCTTTCCAAACAAAAAAGGCATATCTTTCCAAACAAAAAAAGTCGGTCTACGCACACAAATACGAATTCTCGTCTAGTACCCATAGTACAAGCTTTGCATAGTTTGGGACTAGGTCGATTTGTGTAAAATTGTTCCTTAATATTTATTAAATATATATTAATTTTTTTGAAATTTTAATTCCGCGCCTCATAAATTCCATACAAACAAATTTTGAAATAAATAAAAAAAAATGAATGATGTTCTCGTTTGATTCATTTTACGAAGTTGGTTGAAAGGCTTTTAGACTAAGGCTCTGATTGTTTGATTATTCCGATTATTCCTCAAGTTATATCGTTATCTACGTCAGTCTCCAAACCGTAATCGGTGCGGTACCTACATTTGCATAACATTAATCCATTACTGTTGTTTCTTAACTGTTCCGTTACTGAGTACCTAAACGAGCAGATACATAAAAAGTTAATAACATTTCAGCATTTATTACTTTGGTACCTATAATGGGGAATTAATGACAATTTTTAATATTCTTATTTATTTTTATGGGTTACCTCATTCCTAGAAAAAGTTATAGATTTTCTTTTCTGTAGCTTAAAAAAAAAACATGAAAATGTTTTTACGTCACCCTAGGCAGTAAGTGGCATTTTCTGTTCACTACGCAGAAAATTTCACATCTTGGCCAAGGCAAGATGTAAAACTTTAGACAAACCACGGGCGGTAATTCGTAAAGCTGCTCACCTTCGGTTCAGACCACAAACACCTGCGATCTGGGGCATTCACGAATTCACCGCCTAGGTAGGTAATGTACTGTTTTCCGCCTCGTACGGGCCTTGAAACCTATAAAAAATCTAGCTTTTTGAAAAATTACATCCATTACCCATTAGTAAAGAATACAACAGGTTCATCATATTATTCTTGTTTACAAATGAACCGAAAATTGAAAAATTTAATGATTCGGACAGGATTCGAACCTGCGTTTCCAACGGCTTTCCGGGCCAACACGGGCGTCCTCCCAATTGGACCACCGAATCAAATGTCAAAGCCATTGAATTTTTCAACCAATTGCTTCGACATGCCTTAGGGTGGCATCGTAGCGCCATCTACCGTAAAGATTTAGACTTTATCGTCGGCACCATCGTCTCAAATTTGTTGAGAATCGATAGTAACGATAACGATGTGCTACACCCGAATTACTTATTTTTATTAAAGCAGTAACGTCTGCTAACGTAAACTAAATGTTTACAAATTAAATTAAATTAAATTTTTCAATTTCCGCTTCATTTGTAAACATTTAGATTACGTTAGCAGACGTTACTGCTTTAATAAAAATAAATATTATTGTTTTAGCTAAAGAGCTATCTCTTCCAGATAATATATGGAAAGGAAACATAGATCACAATGGCTAGACTTATCCATGCTAAAACATCAATTTGGATATCTTAAGGCATCATAATCTTATCTTATCATGTGTTTGTCGTTAAAACTGATGAGTGACGTCTCTATCATTATCACATAACAATGGTAGGTAATCATTTACATAAAAGTTTGAATAGTGATTATGTTAAAGTAGGTATGTGTTCACTAATTGGGATTTTCTGCCGCTAACTAACTATAATCCTTCTTTCCACTTCGGGAAAATTTACTGTTTTAATCAGAAGTTATAAAAGAAGTTCTGTATTATTTATTTAGAATAGATGGGTAAAATTGGGCCTATTATAGTCTGGCTAATGAAATGTTACTCAAAGTTTTAGCGGGAAATTTAAAAAATCTGCGGCGGGTCACACTTTGTGTAGTAGGAATTATAGTAAATATAATAATATAATATAATATATATATAATATCTAATTTTGAAACTGACCGTACCTGTTTGTTAACAAAATTTGTTGATTGTTTCAGGTTTTTCAGCGCGAAATCTGTCAAAATCATCGAAGAAAGCATCGTAGATCCAGAGAAGAAGGTCCTTGTGACGTACACAAGGAATTTAGGATACACTAAAGTTATGGTAAGATTTGATATTGTCAACTTGTAATATTAATATCAACAAGGCCTTGCCTTATTGATCTGGTAGACTTTAACACTAGCTTTTGTCAGCGACTTCGCTCGCGTTAAAACGGATATACTGTCCTTCAGTGAAGCACGTTTTTTTTTTCGGGATAAAAAGTATCCTATGTGTTCTATCCCTGTTCCAAAATGTGTGTAAATCCGTCCAGTTTCTGGTATACGGGTAGCTGCACATCCACAGACGGCTATGAGATACTTATTATCCGATTACGGTGAAGAAGAAAAGAGGGTCATGACTTTTTACTTCCACGCGGACGAAGTTCGTTGGTATATCTCAATATTAATGTTTTTTTTACGAAAACCATGATTCTGCTATCACAATTTTTGCGAAATTTAACACTTTCACAACCAGGAACCCGCCTGGTGGGCGCTTACTCAGCCGCCGGCCATCTCGCCGGGCGGATTGTACTATAAAAGCACCCACCTGGCGAGCTCTGTCTGCTTGCGCCCATCTAGCGGGCGCTATCGGTTTCTGTGTTTTTTTTTTTATACCTGGTCGTGAAAGTAAAGTGGTTATTTATTGTTATGTGTAGAGCGTGATAGAGCGAGTGGAGTACCGCGCCGCGGGCTCAGGTACCACGATAGCGAAGCGCTCGGCGTGGATCGACTCGCAGGTGTTCGGGTTCTCGCGCGCCATCCGGGCGTTCGGCGTCGACAGGTTCCGCAAGAACTGCAGCCAGATGGTGAGTAGAATAAATCAAAATCAGAAAATTATTTTTCGTCACACATGCTCGTAAACAAGGGTTTACATGCTAGATAAGCGGGCGGTAAGTCGTAAATTACCCCCTAGGGCGGTAAGTAATTTTGGTATTAACTACTAAGTAATAATACTTTTGCTTTTTTTCATCCAAAGTGTGATGAAAAACGTCGTACGTGACTCTGGTGGTAAAGGAATTCCAAACTCGTGTCATTAAGTTCTGATAGCCACTAGTTTGTTATTCCTTGTTTGCCACCCTTGTTACGTCATGTACTATATTGCCACAACTTATACTAAGAATTAAATGCACAGAATAGAGTTACGAAATAGAGAAAGGCAGAAAGAATAATATAACATATCACTACGTAGTATAAAACAAAGTCGCTTCCTACTGTCTGCTTGTCTCTATGTATGCTTAGATATTTAAAACAACGGATTTTGATGCGGTTTTTTTAATAGGTAGAGTGATTCAAGAGAAAGTTTTATATGTTTATACATGCAATTATGTAGAACAGAAACACTGATAATTTTAAAGGCTCCGTGCGAAGTCGGGGCAGGTCGCTAGTTTATTCATAAACAATAGAGGTATTGTGTTAGAAATGCAATCTTAAATTAAAATTATAACAACTAAAATAAGGAGTTTTTGGAAAAAGGTAACAAAATTAAAATATGAAAATATACTTGGCAGCCAATTTAACACATTTTACACATTTACTTATCATATCTATTATATGTATATAATCAGGGATAGGAAATTCGGGTGGATATTTACCTAAAGTTGACAAAATCCTATTGCTATCTTACTCATACCGCAAACAAAGCCGCCGCCAAGGTAAAGTTAATCAACACTGTAAACTGTAAAGGCATCCTATCCCATCTCAACTGCGAAACATTAGAGATGCGCAGAATGTGTCACTAAAGTGAAAAGAGTGATATGTGTCTTTAGCTCACCGAGATATGTATCACTCTTTTAGCTCATTTAGCTCAGTAGATCTTTAGACTATATCGTTCACGAGTGAGGAGAGAACTAGAGATGTCGATCAATCAGATTCACGGCAGCATGGCAACATTCCTTTCATGAGCTAGAGAGAGCGAGTAATACTGAGATGATAGATGATATACTGAGCTACTTGAATCTTCAGTGAGCGAAAGAGCTAGGGAGCTAAACCAAATGATATAGCTCGTTTGAATCACTCACTCGCGAGCTACACATCTCTAATTGTTTCCCATCTGTAACGTTTCGCCAAATTTTCATATGCCGAAAGTATATTTTCCTGGAACCCGTTATATTTTCAGGGTTTCATAAACATCGTTTTAAAGAACCCATTAGGTTACGTTAGGTTTGTTTTATAATTATTCAGAAAATTTTACAGCTTTGGAAACAAATGGCTTTATAATAATAGTATAATAAAATTTGGCGAGACGGTACAGATGGGAAACAAAAATTAGTGTTTCAGATAGGTAACCGAACTTATAGTCCTTCAGTAGATTGTTATAATTCAATGTAATTTTTTTTTTAATTCTAGTAGACTGGGTACGGTTGTAACAATTTTTCTTTTATCGCTCATATCATTGCTAAAACAGCTCTAAGAACTAAATACAACGTTACAAATTGAAGAATGCTCTTTTGAGTTAACATTACATTTAAAATAAATATCATATATGCAGTACTTTTTTGTCAGCAAGGTATTGTTCAGTTTGTGTGCCACTGTTACAATCGTCCCCATGCCGTGGACGGTTGTAACAGTGATGGGGGGGCGGTTGTAACATACCCAAAATAAACAAAAACAAGAGATATTAATGAGCTTTATTACAAAAAACAATCAAATTCAACAAAGTTAGTACCGTACTTATTATTATCATCAACACCAATTAAAAGATATTTAACAACAAATCAACAAAGTTGTCATAAATTTAATCAGAATCATTGTCATTGCAGTTAAGTGTGTTTCAGCCTTTCTCTTCTTGTCCTTCCCTTTTCCCTTCCCGGTTCCTTTAGCTTTCCCTTTTCCTATATTTCTGCTGTTTGCCGCAAATATATTTAATAGTCTTTGCTTGTTTAATAGTCTACAAAAGAGCAAATAATTACTATTGGTAATATCATTCACTGCTTTGCCACTCGCAAGATACAAATAAGTGATTATTAGACTTGATAGTTCCAAATAAGGAACAAATAAGTGAAAATAAACACTGTAGGATCTTTTTTGTTTCGCCATATTTACAAATGGAAGCCTATGAAAATTGATTATTTTAACCAGAATTGTATCACACTCACGCATAATCACAGACTTTTGATAGTTGTGACGATGTTACTTTAACATTATACGTAACCTACAATCATTAGGTCAGGTTTTTAACAGTTTTATTTCTTATCAGTATCTATTCCTTATTTAATTTAGCACTCTCTTTTTTAATATTCCTGATCAAATGAAGGGCGCGTCGAAATTTACAAAGAAAACATACTATAGTTTCACAGTAAAAAAAAAATCGCAAGAATTTCGTGCTTATTTCAATGCTTGTATAACGTAAAGTTTTAATCACAAGCAAACAGACATATAAATCCAAAATGAATATGGCAGATCACGTATTACTTTTAATAAAACACAATTTGACAGTTGCCTCGCCACTCAAAGATAATTTTGGCGACTCATTTATCACTCATTGACCGAACTGTAATGTTTTCATTCGTTCACTGCGCATAACTTTCACCCATAGTTCTAATTACCACTTAAGGTAATTGTGAGATCTCTTATGGATTCTATTTAGCACCAAAAATAGGCTGCAATTTTTCTCCTTTTGGTTCTATACTGGTGGCATAAGGGTTCTTGCCACCTATATAGCACTTAGTCATGGTGGTAAATTTCACTTAAGCATCTAATTAGATATGATATACGAGCTATTTAGACCCAGTTGTGCTACTTGGGTTAACTGGAAGAAATCCCTTACAGGGATAAGTTCGCCTTTGTACATATCATTAGTTTAATGTCCTTATAATTATATTTTAATGTACAATAAAGAGTTTACATACATACATACATACATACAGCATAGCCTACACTCAAACTAACACTTGATTACACACCGTAAAAGTCTAGCAAATACCAAGAAAAATCAACGAAACGTAACATGCATTATTAATAAAGATAACTTGAAAAGAAATCGACCAAAAATACTTACTTTTGATGCACAAAACACAATATAACCTCCTGAACGCGTATTGACCACGCGGACGGCGCGGAGACACTGGTAATCGTGTTCCTACCTGTCCGCCGCGTCCCTTTCCCCTTGTACCCCTCACCTTCCTGTAGATAGTTTCGGAAATATTCGAGGTGTTACAACCGTACCCTGTTACAACCGTACCCAGTCTACCTACTCTAAAAATTTGCATGCCTACAACTACATATAGGCTGAATACATGATACAAAACTTTTGTAACATCTAAAACACTGTATTCTGGCAAATAAAATCTTTGAATCAGTTGGCGTTGTGTACGATTTCATTAAAGAAAACAGTACTGTTGTGTGGTTTTGTACATCATTATCGTCGTATTATAGATAAGTTGTCATTTAGGTGGATTATCAACTCTAAATGCCTTAGATAAAATATAGTTAAAATTGCTTTAATAGGGGTAAGAGCACTTCAGGTAGTCAGGTAACTACGATTACTATTTAAAGCAATTTTAACTCTTTTTTACGTGCTAACGTACTAAAATACCGAACTAGTACATTTGTTTTATATTAGAATTATGTCTGCCCGTTTTCTGAACATACTTCTAATACAGCGTGCATATTTTATATCACCGCATATTGTAACCAGACGAAGATTTTAGTGCTATAATCTGATATTTATAACAATTATTTATGTAGCGTTAACTGCCATAGTGTAATTAATTTTTGAAAACTTTAAGAGCAGCAATGTATGGCGTACTTGTTACTAGTGACAGTTGTGACATCACGATGTTAAGTGTCAACAAACAACAAGAAACACACTGAATTATTTTATATGCAAAAAAAAAGGTTTGATTTTTTTAATAATTTACGGATCAATATATTAAAAAGTGCCTATACCAAGACCCCGTAGAGTTTGCGGTTATATCAAATATACACACTATATAAACTTTTCATTGTTCCAGTACAACGGCTTCAACGGCGTCCTCCACAGCCTGTTCCCGAAGCAGCACGTGGTGGTGCAGACGCCGATGTCGCACACGCTGCAGGGCATGCGCGACGCCGCCGCCGCCGCCACCGACCGCGCCAAGGCCAACGTGCTGTCCTCCGTCAATCGGACTTAACAGGTATAGACAGGTATACATACTCCACATTCCCAGCTCGTCATCCTCTTAGCTTGTCAACTTTCCCACTACCGCCACCGACCGCGCCAAGGCCAACGTGCTGTCCTCTGTCAATCGGACTTAACAGGTATAGACAGGTATACATACTCCACATTCCCAGCTCGTCATCCTCTTAGCTTGTCAACATTCCCACTACCGCCACCGACCGCGCCAAGGCCAACGTGCTGTCGTCCGTCAATCGGACTTAACAGGTATAGACAGGTATACATACTCCACATTCCCAGCTCGTCATCCTCTTAGCTTGTCAACATTCCCACTACCGCCACCGACCGCGCCAAGGCCAACGTGCTGTCGTCCGTCAATCGGACTTAACAGGTATAGACAGGTATACATACTCCACATTCCCAGCTCGTCATCCTCTTAGCTTGTCAACATTCCCACTACCGCCACCGACCGCGCCAAGGCCAACGTGCTGTCCTCGGTCAATCGGACTTAACAGGTATAGACAAGTATACATACTCCACATTCCCAGCTCGTCATCCTCTTAGCTTGTCAACATTCCCACTACCGCCACCGACCGCGCCAAGGCCAACGTGCTGTCGTCCGTCAATCGGACTTAACAGGTATAGACAGGTATACATACTCCACATTCCCAGCTCGTCATCCTCTTAGCTTGTCAACATTCCCACTACCGCCACCGACCGCGCCAAGGCCAACGTGCTGTCCTCGGTCAATCGGACTTAACAGGTATAGACAGGTATACATACTCCACATTCCCAGCTCGTCATCCTCTTAGCTTGTCAACATTCCCACTACCGCCACCGACCGCGCCAAGGCCAACGTGCTGTCCTCCGTCAATCGGACTTAACAGGTATAGACAGGTATACATACTCCACATTCCCAGCTCGTCATCCTCTTAGCTTGTCAACATTCCCACTACCGCCACCGACCGCGCCAAGGCCAACGTGCTGTCCTCGGTCAATCGGACTTAACAGGTATAGACAAGTATACATACTCCACATTCCCAGCTCGTCATCCTCTTAGCTTGTCAACATTCCCACTACCGCCACCGACCGCGCCAAGGCCAACGTGCTGTCCTCGGTCAATCGGACTTAACAGGTATAGACAAGTATACATACTCCACATTCCCAGCTCGTCATCCTCTTAGCTTGTCAACATTCCCACTACCGCCACCGACCGCGCCAAGGCCAACGTGCTGTCCTCTGTCAATCGGACTTAACAGGTATAGACAGGTATACATACTCCACATTCCCAGCTCGTCATCCTCTTAGCTTGTCAACATTCCCACTACCGCCACCGACCGCGCCAAGGCCAACGTGCTGTCCTCGGTCAATCGGACTTAACAGGTATAGACAAGTATACATACTCCACATTCCCAGCTCGTCATCCTCTTAGCTTGTCAACATTCCCACTACCGCCACCGACCGCGCCAAGGCCAACGTGCTGTCCTCCGTCAATCGGACTTAACAGGTATAGACAGGTATACATACTCCACATTCCCAGCTCGTCATCCTCTTAGCTTGTCAACATTCCCACTACCGCCACCGACCGCGCCAAGGCCAACGTGCTGTCCTCGGTCAATCGGACTTAACAGGTATAGACAAGTATACATACTCCACATTCCCAGCTCGTCATCCTCTTAGCTTGTCAACATTCCCACTACCGCCACCGACCGCGCCAAGGCCAACGTGCTGTCCTCTGTCAATCGGACTTAACAGGTATAGACAGGTATACATACTCCACATTCCCAGCTCGTCATCCTCTTAGCTTGTCAACATTCCCACTACCGCCACCGACCGCGCCAAGGCCAACGTGCTGTCCTCGGTCAATCGGACTTAACAGGTATAGACAGGTATACATACTCCACATTCCCAGCTCGTCATCCTCTTAGCTTGTCAACATTCCCACTGCCACTACCGACCGCGCCAAGGCCAACGTGCTGTCCTCGGTCAATCGGACTTAACAGGTATAGACAGGTATACATACTCCACATTCCCAGCTCGTCATCCTCTTAGCTTGTCAACATTCCCACTACCGCCACCGACCGCGCCAAGGCCAACGTGTTGTCCTCCGTCAATCGGACTTAACAGGTATAGACAGGTATACATACTCCACATTCCCAGCTCGTCATCCTCTTAGCTTGTCAACATTCCCACTACCGCCACCGACCGCGCCAAGGCCAACGTGCTGTCCTCCGTCAATCGGACTTAACAGGTATAGACAAGTATACACACTCCACATTCCCAGCTCGTCATCCTCTTAGCTTGTCAACATTCCCACTACCGCCACCGACCGCGCCAAGGCCAACGTGCTGTCTTCCGTCAATCGGACTTAACAGGTATAGACAGGTATACATACTCCACATTCCCAGCTCGTCATCCTCTTAGCTTGTCAACATTCCCACTACCACTACCGACCACGCCATGTACGACGTGCTGTCTTCCGTCAATCGGACTTAACAGGTATAGACAAGTATACATACTCCACATTCCCAGCTCGTCATCCTCTTAGCTTGTCAACATTCCCACTACCGCCACCGACCGCGCCAAGGCCAACGTGCTGTCTTCCGTCAATCGGACTTAACAGGTATAGACAGGTATACATACTCCACGTTCCCAGCTCGTCATCCTCTTAGCTTGTCAACATTCCCACTACCACTACCGACCGCGCCAAGGCCAACGTGCTGTCCTCCGTCAATCGGACTTAACAGGTATAGACAGGTATACATACTCCACATTCCCAGCTCGTCATCCTCTTAGCTTGTCAAAATTCCCACTGCCACTACCGACCGCGCCAAGGCCAACGTGCTGTCCTCCGTCAATCGGACTTAACAGGTATAGACAGGTATACATACTCCACATTCCCAGCTCGTCATCCTCTTAGCTTGTCAACATTCCCACTACCACTACCGACCACGCCATGTACGACGTGCTGTCTTCCGTCAATCGGACTTAACAGGTATAGACAAGTATACATACTCCACATTCCCAGCTCGTCATCCTCTTAGCTTGTCAACATTCCCACTGCCACTACCGACCGCGCCAAGGCCAACGTGCTGTCCTCCGTCAATCGGACTTAACAGGTATAGACAAGTATACATACTCCACATTCCCAGCTCGTCATCCTCTTAGCTTGTCAACATTCCCACTACCACTACCGACCGCGCCAAGGCCAACGTGCTGTCCTCGGTCAATCGGACTTAACAGGTATAGACAGGTATACATACTCCACATTCCCAGCTCGTCATCCTCTTAGCTTGTCAACATTCCCACTGCCACTACCGACCGCGCCAAGGCCAACGTGCTGTCCTCGGTCAATCGGACTTAACAGGTATAGACAAGTATACATACTCCACATTCCCAGCTCGTCATCCTCTTAGCTTGTCAACATTCCCACTGCCACTACCGACCGCGCCAAGGCCAACGTGCTGTCTTCCGTCAATCGGACTTAACAGGTATAGACAGGTATACATACTCCACATTCCCAGCTCGTCATCCTCTTAGCTTGTCAACATTCCCACTGCCACTACCGACCGCGCCAAGGCCAACGTGCTGTCCTCCGTCAATCGGACTTAACAGGTATAGACAGGTATACATACTCCACATTCCCAGCTCGTCATCCTCTTAGCTTGTCAACATTCCCACTACCACTACCGACCACGCCATGTACGACGTGCTGTCTTCCGTCAATCGGACTTAACAGGTATAGACAAGTATACATACTCCACATTCCCAGCTCGTCATCCTCTTAGCTTGTCAACATTCCCACTGCCACTACCGACCGCGCCAAGGCCAACGTGCTGTCCTCGGTCAATCGGACTTAACAGGTATAGACAGGTATACATACTCCACATTTCCAGCTCGTCATCCTCTTAGCTTGTCAACATTCCCACTGCCACTACCGACCGCGCCAAGGCCAACGTGCTGTCCTCGGTCAATCGGACTTAACAGGTAACTCGTCAGGTCTACCTGGAGCTGGGGTAGCGAAGTGGTTAACGCGCTGGCCCGGTAATCCAGAGGTACCGGGTTCGATTCCCGGTCCCTTCCACCAGGTAGCTCCTTTTTAAATTTTTCTTTAAGCTTTGATCTTTGTATTAATGGATTAAATAACACTAGTTTTTGTAAGTTTTTATTGTTACTAACAAAATGATCCATGTTGGTCGAAATAAAGCATATTATTATTATATTATTATTATAAATAAAAATTGTGGTGTACCCACATAAAAAAAAAAAACACAATCACATTAAAAATGAGACTACATGTTTCATAAATTTATAAAACTAACAGCGCCCTCTCTCGCTTGCTCCTTCACCGCTGTAAAGTGGTGCGGTAAGATGTGAATATTAACGTGTTCACATAGAGGTCGCTAAGGTGTAAACCTTTCAAATAAACAATGCAAAGATCGACACACAAAGCATAAGGAAAAATTCGTCAGGTCTACCTGGAGCTAGGGTAGCGAAGTGGTTAACGCGCTGGCCCGGTAATCCAGAGGTACCGGGATCGATTCCCGGTCTCTTCCACCAGGTAGCTCCTTTTTACATTTTTCTTTAAGCTTTAACCTTTGTATTAATGGTTTAGGTAACATGTAGACAACTAATACAACTTTATACCATATAGGTTCCCTTAATGCACAACTGCATTCCCGGTTTGCCATAACTCGATCAGAAATCGCCGTTAAATAATAAAGGGGCTTCTAAACAGGCCATGTTTTGCTGCAATTTGTGGCCGGCCATTATTTGCATCTTGCTCTAGCGTAGGGTGTCAGAGAGGGACGGCCATAGTTGCCGGCCACAAATTGCAAATTGGAATAATAAACATGTCGGGCTGTTCCTGACGATTTTTACGTGAGTTTTAAGCCGTTTATAATAATTGTATTACAGATACATCTGCCGGCAAACTTTACTGCGCAGTAGCCGATTTACGTACAAATGTATATGCGCAGATCCGCCATTTTTGTTCTAAAAGTTTGCCGGCAACTATATCTCAAGAAACTTTTAATAAGATTAATGACTATATTTACGATGTTTCTATATTTATTTCAGGATGACGTCACCACAAGGAGAGACAGTTAAGTGCTTGTGTAGATGGATAAACTTTAAGCCAATGCTTTAAGTGCCGTTTTAAAACGACTAAATGTTGGGTGCCGTTACCAGGATGTGGGGACTGTTGTGACTGTTTTGAAAAATAGTTACTTAGTGGAAGTGTTAATGATACATACGACTTTTAAAAAAAGTCTATCCAAATTAGCATGTCTATACCTGTTTATTACACATTTATTGCCTTAAAAATAAATTTGTTTATAACAGTAATTTTCTTTGGTAAATTAACAATGTGACTTCCAAAATATTTTCTTGATAGGTTAAAAGGTACTTTGTTTGTTGAAATATAGGTAAAAAGTGTATTTTCAGTTTAGAAAACTGTGTATTACATAAGACATTGTTAATCTGGATAGATTTTCTCAGTTAGTGATGACGATATTAAACTTAAGATATTAAAGAACGTTCCGCTATATTAGGTTGGTGTAGAATTGAATAAAAATTAAAACTACACAAGTGTTTTCAGCGATTTGCATGAGTTATCAAGAATGCATTTTGTTCAAACATTGGATAGAATATTTGATAGTAGAGGATCCCTTTAAGAACGACCTTCACCGAGATGTTTATTTGATTAAATGTATTTTATATTTAATTTAATATGTCAATAAATATATTTCATATGGGTTGCCTAACAAATTTTAGTCCAGGGTATGTTTAATTAATGATTAAAAAATTTTTTTTTTTAAACATTTGATTATTAGATAAATTCTATACCAATCGAAAGTATGAAGCCCATAGAATATGCAAACGTTAGGTTGCCTATTCTTTTCCCGTCACAACTATCGGGTAGTCAGGTTTAAACTGGTAAATCTATACTAGCATTTTGCAACGGTCTGATTATTGAATTGAAATTAAATAACATTAAAGATTATTTTATTATGAACACGGTGGTATAGGGTTGCCTGCGAAAAATCAGTCCAGAATTCCGGTTGTCGAATTTTGAAAAGTAAAATATTGCAGCGAGTGAATGTGTGCGACTGAGAGGTCCCAACAAAACCATCCCATACGATAGAAGAGGACACAGCATAGCAGCTGTTTGAAGTCTGCCCATTTAAAAAAACCGGCCAAGAGCATGTCGGGCCACGCTCAGTGTAGGGTTCCGTAGTTGCTCATCCTTCACAATAAACTGCTTTTTTATGCCCGAAGTTTACGTTAAGAAAGATTTTAAGCTCTATAAAAAGGTCGTAAACACCCTAGAAACTGTAATCACTTATTACCTTCCGGAAGTCAACTTACGACCTTTTAAAGAAAAAATATGAAATTTGGCGATAACTCAAAAACCGCTCGACCGATTTTGTTCAATATAGTTTTCATTGAAAGTACTTATAAGGCTTCATTAACATAATTTTTCCGATTTTTTTTTGACCCGTGGTTGAAAAGTTAGAGGGGGGGGACACATTTTTTACAAAACTGCTGACATTATCAAAAAATAATGTTAGAAGACCCCTATTATTTTTACAAGACCTATTCAACGACACCCCACACACCAGTGTTGAAAAGAAAAAAAAATTCACCCCCACTTTAGGTGTTCGAGAGGTACCCGAAAAAAAATTTTTTTTTAATTTTTATTTTACCGTTCTGTCGGCGTTATACATACACATACTCATACCAAATTTCAGCTTTCTAGTACTAATGATCACGGAGCTAAGCCGCGGACGGACGGACGGACGGACGGACGGACGGACGGACGGACGGACGGACGGACAGACGGACATGGCGAAACTATAAGGGTTCCTAGTTGACTACGGAACCCTAAAAAGAGAGTGCGCATGCTATTTGTGCTTGAAAATGAAAAGGATAGCGATAAACTCGTATATGCTGTGCATTATTTTGGAGTAGATTGTCGCTATAGATACAATAAAATGCATGGTATAATAATATACTCCGCCTGGTACTCTCTTCCGAGACTCGCGAACCACGTGACTGACACAAGCCTACGTCATCATGGTGTTCAGAGATTCTCATACTTTTAAATGTTGGAGAATTTTAACCAACGGTGAAAAGTGTTTAAACGGCATTAATTTTAAGTGATTCAAGTAGAAACATAGGTAGTAGAATAAAACAAATGTAATGTATCTAATCTTTCGGAGTTTCTTCTCAACAGTGGTCACCTCTTGTGAAATGTCGATAGACTCAGACATGTAAAAGTGCCCTTGTGGCCTACTTGCAGAATAAACTTAATTATTTCATTAATTAATTGATTAAAAAAAAAGTTAAATAACAATTTCTCTATTTTAATAATAAACTACTCCAAAATAATGTACAGCATATACGAGTCTATCGCTATGCTTTTCATTTTCAAGCACAAATAGCATGCGCACTCTCTTTTTTTAAATGGGCGGACTTCAAACAGCTGCTATGCTGTGTCCTCTTCTATCGTATGGGATGGTTTTGGTTGGGACCTCTCAGTCGCACACATTCACTCGCTGCAATATTTTACTTTTCAAAATTCGACAACCGGAATTCTGGACTGATTTTTCGCAGGCAACCCTATACCACCGTGTTCATAATAAAATAATCTTTAATGTTATTTAATTTCAATTCAATAATCAGACCGTTGCAAAATGCTAGTATAGATTTACCAGTTTAAACCTGGATACCCGATAGTTGTGACGGGAAAAGAATAGGCAACCTAACGTTTGCATATTCTATGGGCTTCATACTTTCGATTGGTATAGAATTTATCTAATAATCAAATGTTTAAAAAAAAAAACTTTTTAATCATTAATTAAACATACCCTGGACTAAAATTTGTTAGGCAACCCATATGCAATATATTTATTGACATATTAAATTAAATATAAAATACATTTCATCAAATAAACATCTCGGTGAAGGTCGTTTTTAAAGGGATCTTAGACTATGAACACATATTTGAAAAGTTTAACCACCCCTAGATTGTGAAATAGCTAACGGGGTTGTGTACCGCAAAATAAGCCATATCAGATGCTACAGCTAGAGGCTCTCTATTTAACTGGTTTAGTTCACTGCCTCTTCAATACATGACAATAGGGTAGGTAACTTTTTTGAAGTGAAAAAATTTTACGTACCCTATTCAAATTTAATTTTACATATTTTATGAATACCATTGCACACTATTCCGTAATATATACGCGTAATTTGCTACATATTCGAGAGGAAATATCATTCAAAGTAATGTCCTTTTGAACTTACTTAAAAAAAGTAGGAGATAGTTTTAATTTGTGATAAATGCTTATCGTTTCTCACAAAAATGCCCTGTTGTGACAGTATGCTACGCATTTTTCTCTTGTCGTAGTTATCGGAGATTCGATGACCTATTTAGACTGCCTATCCACCTGAACCCGAGCGGAGAAAATAAACCACTAAATGTGTGTGCTATGATGAATTTAACTACGTTTCCTATAATTTCACTAGATATACCAACATTTGATAATCATAATTTCATTGGATAACAGTCAATTAGTATAAAAAGGCATTTGATATAGCGTTTATATTCGCAAGATAACCTAACACCCCTCGCTTTGCTCGTCGTCGTACTTAGGTACTATGGCTTGTCAGTTTTACTTTTTCGTATCAACAGTTTGAGCGGTTATTGAGCCTTTAAACATATTATATCAAATGAACCTATAAAATTATACCAAATGTTATTATATCATTAGTTTATAATCCTCGTTCTGAGAAATTTGATTGGTCCATTTTTTTTCTCCGCTCTGCTTCTGTGAATAGGAAGCCTTAGAGGCCCCAACTGAATGGACTTTCAAAAACATGTTTTGGCAATGATGAATAATGTATCTCGTGATGAATGGCTATCATAAATTGTTGATTACTTTTTCTTATGTAAAGTCAATTGTGAAATACGTGTTTTAATACGAGTTATTTAATTACTTTGGGATTATCTCTTTGGTAATTCTCCACAGATCCGTAGATACTTATTTTGACACTTGACTACCTACTCGCTAATTAAGTGTTTAGAAGCTTGAAAAGTCCATACCAGGCGTATGAAGGATTAATATTATAATTATAACGCCAAGTGATAACCAAAACTCACTAAAAGTGCTGTCACTACTTTTCTAAACCTCGTATCTAGTTTGTATATTGATACTGATATACGAGCTTTGTTTTAAGTAGGTATTTGGGTCAATCAACTTTTTTCTGTTGCTTGTTGCCATGGTGATGTCCCCTGGGTCACTCTTTAAATATACGTTTTTCGGCGGCAATATTCAACAAAAATGTTGTAATTGCACCAGTTATAAGCCCATTCTTATTTAGAATATCTCCTGAAAGTACCAATATTATAAATTATCAACACTTCTAAGACGTTCACCATTGTCTCCTAAACAAGAAAAAGTTGATCCACCCATTTCTTACTTTTTGAGTTTCGGTTGTCAACAGACGCTATCAAATATTTGATTTGCTTGTGTGACTCTCATATGTGCTATTATTTATTTCACTGCCATACAAATGTCTGTCATGTGCATTGACTTCAAAATAAAAGTGTGAATTTTCAATAATATCTCCCATTGGCGAGCAAAACTATAGATACACATACAGTTACAAATAACAATGCTCGTATTTGGAAAGCGATTTAGTTCCGTTTTGTTATAATGTCCCGAGGAATTGCTTGCAAGTGTCTCAAAGCGAAACGCAGCCATTGAAAGACTGAAGTATTTTGACGTGATAACGTCTTATAAATCGATGCACGCACGAAAAAGCAACTCATTGTCACATCCCGCCTGAGTCGAGCGTGCAAGCGAGAGCGCGGAACAAGCGACAGAGAGGCACGATCGGCCTAAGCGTTCGGCTTGTGACGCATCTCTCTTCCACTCCATCGGCCGGCATACGTTATCACGTAAAATTATCGTCCGTAAACCGACTTTACAGACAACCATTTTTTTTTCATTTTGAAGTCGATTGCAAAGAGCTACTTGTACCTTGGATACCACATTCCAACTGTGGGTTATGCGAATATAATATGTATTGTCTATCTATCTGGAACACAAATTTTTGTTTCCCGTCTGTAACGTTTCGCCGAATTTTCATTTGTCCGAAAGTCATTTTTATCAAAACTATTTATTTTTCAGATAAATTATAAAACAAACCTAACCTAACCTAATTAGTTCTTTAAAACGATGTTTATAGAAAAAAAAAATACTTTCGGACAAATGAAAATTTGGCGAAACGTTACAGATGGCAAACAATGTTTCCGAGTTGAAATAGAATACCATGTATGGTAAATTAATTGAATTGAATTGTATGTATGCTTCATGCTTGTAGCATTTCATGCCCTTTGACTGATCATTCTATTATATCATGTGTTTCGAAACTTAAACGTCCGAGTTGTGTTACTGTGAATTGTGAAAAAGAGAGTCTTGAATTGGCACTAATGATGTGCCTACGGGAAATTTCCATGCGAAACTTTCTTGGAAATTTATCCATATTTATTTTACGAAATTTCCCATATGAAATATAATTTTAAATTATTGTCAGTTTCTAGAATCCGAAAGAAGTATCTATTCTCAGGTTTTTGGAAACATTCCGCAGCTTGCCCATCCAACAGGACTTGTCTTTTGATGAATGATTTTGAACGTATTGTATTATCTATGGTGTATTTGTACACCTTAAAAGTGGCATGATAAAGAGGTTATTTATTTTAAAATTTGTTGCCAGTAATCGTCATCATCATGGCCTTTTACATCTATAAAAGAGGATTTAAGAGGCCTTATTCCTTTTAAATTTTTTTTTTTTATATTATGGCAATATATTGATAATTTCTACCAACTTTTTGAAGTGAATAACACTTTTCCCCGAGTTCTAGGTAGTAACATAGCTATTTCATGCTTTTATTGCGTGCAGTCGAAAATAAGTTGAAAAAACTAATTTTCCGCGTGAATTTTGTCAATTTCGAGTAGTTTTTGAAACAAAAATTATCAATGAAAAAATCAAACTGTAGGTTTCAAATATATGCCAATAAATCTCAATAGCCCTGTTCTAGGTGGTAACATTAATAATATGTTGAGAAACATGTTTGATCATAGAGAAAAATGTCTAAAACAATCAGCATTTTAAAAGGAATAAGGCCTCGCAGTATCGGGAGATAATTCGAGCGTTTTAACCGCCTGATTATCGTGACCACTATATTTTGACGAACCCCGCAGCAAAGGCGCCATTTTATGTTGTCTTGTAGAAGAGCAGTCTTGTTTATAGAAACAATAATAATAATAATAATACTTAATATTTTAAATGAATAAAGGAGATAATAATACAATACTTTATTGCACACCAATAAAAGTTTACAAAAGGAAACAAGACAAATACAATTTATAAATAACGGTAGACAACAGGCGGTCTTATCGCTAAAAAGCGATCTCTTCCAGACAACCTTCAAGGGAACAGAAAACAATCAACATCATTCTGAGAAGAATTTTAAAAAAAGTTGGCCGATATTGCGGTTGGTAATGAGGCGGTTAAAAAGCTCTGATTAAACACCGGTTTAATTTTACTTAACGAAATGGCTGGATAGCCCAATACGAGAGCGACAGCCACGGCCGCATAATTGACAAATAAATGTTACGCCTGTCAAGTTGTACGTAATAGGCGTGTGTAAACAAATGCGAAAATATCTAAGTATAAACATTATAGGATAACAATAATATATTTCCTTATAGCACCTTTATCGTGGGACAAATTTATTTGCTAGAAATTCGCTTAAGTACGAACGAATATGGAAAATGTTGGTGCTTCATTTCGACGTTTATGTCCCGTCTAAATGGATGTTTAGAAGTAAAGTCTTCCTTAGAATCTACTATGAATATTAAAAAAAAGCAAAATGCAATAACCACGAATAAATAACACTCTAGTCCGAAAAATCAATAAATTTAATAATCCATCTTGTACCTATTTGAAAGTGGCGTAGCGTCAATATGGTGTTTGCCTTTTCGTTTTAACATAATTATTTTTCGTTGAATGTTTCATTTGTTCGGATTTTCACTACGCAGAATTTTTATTCCTCTGAGGTTATACAATTTTCTTAATTCTTGCATATCGACGGTGAAGTACCATGAACTAACTTACATTTTGACGATTGTGAGATTTTAATGTGGTTACGCTCGAAATTTAATTTGGCATCATTACTGAAGACTTGAAGATACTGGTTTGATACTCTAAAAGGCTAAATTACACACAAATAATATTTAAATATAATAATTAAATAAATTAGGCACATTAAAATCTCACAATCGTCAAAATGTAAGTTAGGAGTTCATGGTAGGTACCTACTTCATTGTCGATATATCATTATGTTGATTAGGTTAGGTTTGTTTACGGTTTCAGAGAAAAATGCTCACCACGAAATTACGTTTCTGCGAAATGAAACATTCCACGAAAAATTATTCGGCGAAACGAGAGCCAAGTATAGTTATGTTATATTTTGTGATGCTTCGTACCATGCCAATAATATGTTACTTTAGGCTTATTGTAAGTAAATATGTATAGTAATAATCTTTCCAATATTTTAGTTCTAGTGCTGTGCATTATAATAATTAGTTACCTATATGTTTGGCAATTAGCTATTCCAATCATTGTTTTATAAACAGAACGAACTCTTAGGGTGCTCCTCACCGCGCCATGTTACAAAAAACCAACCGATTTTTTTATATATATTTTTGTTACTGCTTATGGTGAGGCCGCATCCATACAAACTTAGCAATTTTAATGTACCATTATTTTCTTATAGCTATCATTTAAAAGGACGGGAATAAAATTGTTCGTCTAATTAAAGACTTCTGAAAAACAGCTTAATAAGAAAACTATGAAACTATTTTAGGAAATGTTCCTTGAGTACCTTTCCTATTCCTTACACTACATTTGTTATGGTCTGTCTACTATAAATTGACCCACGAGAAGTTACTAGACGATCACCGTGAAATCTGTATACAGAATGATTAAGACTGAGCGCCAATGACGGCAAGTCACGTCACCGGAAAGCTGTGACGTCACACAAACAACTTCATTTGCCGCTATACAATGTCATATCTACTGTCAGCTTGGCGTCAGAAACACAATTTATTGTCGAAGAGCTTTATCGCCAAGCGATGAAGCTATTAACCGTGCTTCTGACGCCATAGCAAAAAAAAATAAAAAAGCCCAAAATCCATGGGATTGAAAAATTCTTGTAGCGTAGCGGCTTCGTTTGGCATCGGGGCACAACTTTCCGTCGACATGAGTCTCTGGCGCTCAATAGGTTTAGCAGTCATGAGCGGGAGTGATTAGGGTGATGGATAGGGTCACACGAAATCGCGAATAAAAATATATTCTGTTTGAAAAATGAACTATCAATGAACTCTTAGATACTTATTTTTCACTAATGCGTGGCTGGTCCCATAGCAAAAATTGCTCAGTGTGACCCTCCTGAATCACCCTGTATGAATCACGTTATTGCGGTATTTATGATTATGATTATGACGAATCATCGTGGTCGCGCTTCAATTTTATTGTGGTACCCACTGATCCATTGCTCTCTGAGTGACTTTGAGTCTTCTTATAAGGCTCATCGTGAGCGACCACGTTTCAGTTCCGTATGTCATCACTGATAAAAATGCTCTGATGGAGAGGGCTATGCTCGGAGTTTCTTTGCGAGATCGAATCAGAAATGAAGAGATCCGCAGAAGAACCAGAGTAACCGACATAGCCCGAAGGATAGCAAAACTTAAGTGGCAATGGGCAGGGCACATCGCTCGTAGAACCGACGGCCGCTGGGGCCATCGAGTTCTTGAGTGGCGACCACGCACCGGACGACGCAGCGTGGGTAGGCCCCCCTGACCTGGTGAAGGTCGCTGGAGTCCGCTGGATGCGGGAGGCGCAGGACCTGTCATGGTGGCGTTCTCTGGGGGAGGCCTATGTCCAGCAGTGGACGTCTTTTGGCTGATGATGATGATGATGATGATGACCCACTGATATACAGAGAACGTTGAACGCCAGCGGTTGTCCTGTTCAAGTAATTTCTAAAAGGTATTCCGCCTTTTGAGCGCCGAAGACTGCAGATAATGCTGACGGAAAGTTATGCCCCAGACACGCCACGTCATTTGCCGCTATGCAATGTTATAGCTACTTTCCAGTGTCAGTTTGGCGTCTGTTAAGGAGCTAACAGACGATCGAACGGAACGAGAGGGACGCTGCTATCTGTTAGAATGAGATATATGTATATTACTGTCTCATTTTAAAAGATAGCAGCGTCAGTCCGCCGGATCGCGATGCTTTCACTGGTCATATTTCTTCTCTTAAACTATACGTTACTTATAAATTTATGAAACATGTAATGTCTTATTATTTTTAATGTAGGTAAAAACCACAATACACAAAGGGTGTAAAGCCTATCAAATAAAAAATGCAAATATCGGTACACAAAGCATAAGGAAAAAACCGAAAGATTATTTGGCGTTAGGGTGGTGGAGAGCTTAACACACTGGACCTGTACCGGTTCGATTCCCGCTCTCTGCCGCCAAGTTACGCATTTCAATTTTCCTTTGTATTTTGATCTTTGTATGAATGGTTTTTAATATACGTAACTTATCATGGGGCAACATTTGGAATTCGTCAACTCATGTTTATGTGGGCTTAGTGAGATTTGTTCTTGCGTGGTTTGGCGAAGGGCGTTTAGAAGGCTTCAACTTGTTCTAGAGTTCCATAGCTTACCTACCTTATCTTAGTATTAGTTACCGTTTGGAGTAATAGGAGAAAGAATAAAGAGTCCATGAAATTTGTTTCGTTTTATTTATTTCCCCTTTTAATACATTCAAGTATCTAATCTGGCACTATAAAATACTAGGGGGTGACGGATTATTTGCATGTTCGGATTACTGGGTTGTGTAAAAAAAATAGCGCGACGTAAGAGTAGACAAACGTGGGGAAAGTGTTGGTGGAGACAAGGCCGACATAAATCATGCCGGGGGCCATATTCAGCTTATTACTGCTGTATTAAGGGCTGTGTAACCGCTTACACAGCCTGTGTGATACTTCAAGTGTGTGCCTGTGAGGCACTTCATAAATAGGGGCCTCAAAAAACGTGATCTAGGTAAGTTTTTTCGGGAGTTGTCGGGTCCTCTCACGTGAGATTAGGGGCCCTGGGGAAAGGGGTCTGTGTGGAGTGCCGGATTATTGGACGACAATATAAAGGTTAACTGGAAGAGATCCCTTATAGGGATAAGTTCGCCTTTGTTTGGTACAATAGTTTGTTATTAATAGAGTGAAAGTAAATAAATAAGGTAGGCAAGATTAGTGTTATAATAATTTATTAATAAATGTATTAATTTTTACTAAATGTCTACTTTTATTTTCACTAAGTATACTAACTTTAACAATACCTACACAAATGCTGTGGTATACAGTAAATTGTTGCTGATGTCAATTAAAATAACAGTTATAACACTGAAGTGGCGTTGACAACAGAGAAAGATACTAATACGCTCTGGAAACAAGCTGGTGGGAATCGGCTTCTATGGACGTCACGCCAATGTAACACTGTCATTCCACTACTATATTAGCCCTTGGTATGTCAAAGCACTGATCAGTGCAAACCATTTAAAGCCTATGTAAACATATCATTGATTTTTGATATAACATACAAAAGGTTAAGAAATCATTCTCATCCATCATTTTATTTTCATAGCCGCCCTCAACCTAGCACTTCTGCTCCTCGGGTTCCATTCCACTTCCTCATCAGACGGTAAATCCACATGCTTGTTAATGGCTCTCCATGGCGTGTCCAGGAAGTAATTGATAGTATCCTGGTCCTGAACTAGTGTTGGACTTAAATACTTCAACGGGACAGGGTTTGCTACTTCATTGACGATGTTACCGGCAATATGCCTTTTTATTATTGTATCTTCTAGTGAGTGAAAACTGATGGTTACGAGGCGACCATGGATTTTTAAGTAGTACTTTGCAAGAACTATTCCATAGTTTATTTCATTCAGTTCATTATTTACAAATATCCGTAAAGCTTGGAAGATTTTTGTAGCGTTTGACTGGGGACGTTGCAATTTGTCTAATCTTAACTCATCAGGGCAGCAGGAGTTGACTACATCTACTAATTCCTCCGTAGTTTCTACGTTCTTGATCATATACCTTGCTTGTATTATAGTTTGAGCGATTTTGGCAGCTTTTTTCTCTTCACCGTAAATTTTGAATATTTTATACAGTTCTTGTTCGTTGGCTGTAGCGAGTACTTCTCTTGCTGTGATTTGGTTGGGATCTCGGCCTGCATCCATTCTCATGTCTAAAAAGCCATTCTTGCTAATGGAAAATCCTCTCTCCCCATTATCGAGTTGCATCGACGAGCATCCAAAATCAAAGAGTATTCCGTCAACAGATTGTTGTTTGATGCCTTTTTCTTTTAAAAGATATGGCATTTCACTAAATCTTCCTAAAAGAGGTGTTACTCTATTAGGATATTCGTTAGCAAGTTTCTGTGCTTTAGCAAAAGCGACAGGGTCTCTGTCTAACGTTATAAGATTGCAATTAGAACTCTCCAGTATTTTTCTGGAATGCCCTCCGGCCCCAAATGTCATATCAATGTAATACTCATTGTCTTTTGGATCTAAATGCTTTATAGCTTCATTTAGCATAACAGGGGTGTGGTCTTTGTATTCTACAGCTTCTGTAGTGTATCTACAACGAGGAAATACTTTGTGGAGTCTTTGTAATCGTCTTAGAATCATTTTGATTCTTTGTTGAAAACTTTGCTGAAGAAACCTTTGTTTTCCTCCTTCAAATAAGTAAGGACTTCGCTGGAGAGCATGAGATTGCACTCCTCAGTGCTGAGTCCAGTCGCAGTGCTGTTGTGAGTGCGTTTGTATTTGTTTTTGTAATGGTTATCGGCCAGGCGGTTGAGAGAAGCGTATTGGCGATTACAGAGCTCTGAATCCAAGTTCACCTTCTCTGTGGACTCAAAAGCCACCTTCACTTTATCTCTGATCACTTTTCCCAGGTCTCTGAAAAGATTAACGTACATAAATATGGAAAATTCATGTGAGGGATTTATGACATAACTTTCTTTACAGTACGTACCTTTCTCCCTTAGTATTATCCAACGGCCACTTTGCTATCAGTTTTATGAATTTCTTATACTGACTAGTCATAGCTAGTACTTCTCATTAGTATTCGAAATAGATAATTCGAATTCGAAAATGTTTGTATTTTTAGGTTATGATAGGATTTATGACATTGACAGTTTCATGTAAAGCTATTTCATTATACCTTACTCAAATGTCAAATACAGGCCCAGTTGGGGAGGTTTTATATATAATATTCCTCAAACAGACCAGCCTAATAAGTTTACATGTAATGTTCCACAGATGGCACTGACTGACGCAGTCTCCCGTGGATTAGCGATATCAAAAAATAACGTTTGAAAACAAAGACCGAGCGAGCTTCGACATAATCCCAATTATTTGGAATTAACCCCTGGGTTAATCCTCTTATTTTGGGATATATCATGTTGGATACAAAATAGAAAACTCTTTTGGAGTTTGGTGTTGAACAACAAAACAAAGCGATCATTTCCGAATTTAGAGACACCTTTATTCTTCATTGTGTTTTTATTCGATTAAGTATTTTAATTAACAAAAGTTTATTGAATAACATTTACCTACTTTCTACTACACTGAGTCTCAGACATATTTAAAAACGGGTTTACTCACGTCGTAAAACTCGAATATTGCTCGACATGTTTCGAATCGGTACCTACGCGATTCATCATCAGGAGAGCCGATCATCTTATTTTAATCACGTACCAAGGCATGTCCTTATTGATAAAATCAATGTTTTCTCAGTTCTTGGGGGTTATTTGACAGAGGGCGTTAATTATCATACCTAATTTATTTGAATCTTATCCTGTTACCTTTTCATCTTCCCCATTTTTGTGATACAATAGGGGATGCGACTGATATGGAATTCAACATAGTGTAGTTATATGCATAAAATTAGCTCAATTATGTCATGAATGAAAGAAAAAAAATCGAACAAAAAAATATTTTTTGAAATATGAGATTTCAAAGGTACGAACATTTTATGATTTGGTTTTTAACCCAAAAGAAATTTTGAAATTGTTTTTAGAATCCTCATAATTTAACAAAACAATAATTGTACGACAACCATGAACTTAAACGCACTTTTTCACGATGAAAATGATTACTTTCTCCATACAATACCTACTCGTACCAAATCCACAAATGACGTCACATGCAGATGGCCATCTGTATGGAGCGTTTTTAGTGCTTTGTAGGAATGTTGAACTTTGACGGTCATTTTTTAAGTGTAGGTAGTCCCATATAGACATATAATCTTTGCTGTGAAGTGCTCCTTTTAGACTCTAGCGTTTAGATGAAAACCATATAATAATTTCTAAGAAAAAAGAAACCTGTTAGTGGCCAGCTACATACTATATACTAGATACGGATAATTAAAATCACTGTCGTACATCTAGTCTAGCATAACTGTGACACGCGACTCATCGTCGCGCGACAAATACTACCTGTCCTTTCAATTCAATACCGTGCGAGCAAGACAAGTGATGCTGAGTTTTGTCAAGATATGCTAGCTCTGCTGATCAGATTGGATGTAAGACCAATCGTTGGACCGACATCATCCAACACAGCTTCCGAGATCTTGACCAGATCGTCGGTCCTTAAGGTCTTTTAGGGATAATCAAGTACAATAATAGTCTAACACTCAACTAAAACGACGCCTACAAAAAAACCATTTGGAAGTAATCCAAAATTTCCGCTCGCACCCGCAAACTTGCAATAAATTTAATCCCCGTATTTCATTCATCATAAAGCGGCGAGAATCCCGCGATTTCTTATTTTCATTGATATCTTTACGGCTTTGGGATTTACACTAAATTTTGACTGCATTCAGTTCGTCCCTGAAATCTCCATTTTTTCAACCGCGATCCGTCGTACATCTGCCCTCCGAAAGGTCGTAAGTATCTATAGGCTTCATATATTAATACTTCGTTTTTACCGGTACGTTAGTATACCGAGTAAAATTACTACGCGATGGGAAAGCCGCATACGTTTTACATTGAGGGGTTTGTTACTTGGATTGAGGGGCTATTCGGTAAGGACGCAGCGATGGAAAGCGGTGTGAGATCAGGGGTTGGTGAGAAACGTGAGAGGTGAGAGGTAACGGTGAGCGTTACAAAGTGTGAGCCTTTTGTCTAGATTAGGGGCAGTTTTCTTTGACCCGCATCAGTTTTTGTTGGGTCCGGATCAATTTTGTTTATAATCCAGCATTAAATGTATTTTTCTGGATTTACAAACATTATTTAGGGGTATAAATAATGACACAAAGGTAAATTAAGAAAGAAAAATTTCATGCGATCCACTACAATCTAAGCAGGGCTTGAACCTGGCAGGGATCGTGCGTGTAAAGCGCACATCCTAATAGGGTATGGCTAATGCGCATAAGCATTTCAAACACATATGACGCAGAGGGCGCTCCAGTAGCGTATGAATTATGTAATGAAAGATTTGGTGTGATTGGCGTAGCGATCTAATAGCTCAGTTGGGCGAGCAATGCGCCGGTAACGCAGAGGTCGCAGGTTCCAGCCCTGCTTAGATTATAGGAGATCGCATTCAAAACGAGCAAACGAATCGCCTGATGGAAATCGATTACCGTCGCCCATAGACACCTGCAACACCAGAGGAGTCACAAGTGCGCTGCCGGCCTTTCAGGTGGGCTTTTCTTGAAGGTTTAAGGTCGTATCGGTCCGGAAATACCGCAAGCGACAATTCATTCCACAATGCAGTCGTGCGAGGCAGGAAATTTCTAGAAAAGCGCTCAGTTGTGGACTGCCAACTATCTAAGTGGTGAGGAATAAAGGATTGTCGCGTAGAACGATGGCGGAAAGAAGCGGCAGGAATCAATCCGAACAACTCCTCGGAGCACTCCCCATTATATAAGCGATAAAAGATGCAGAGAGAGGCTACATCTCTACGTAGCGCCAAGGAGTCAAGCCGATCTCAAGTTCGCTGGCAGCCGACGATACGAGTCGCTCTCCGTTGAATACGATCTAGAGGGAGAAGGTGGGTCTTGGGCGCCCCCCAGCCCACAGATGAGAACAGTACTCCATATGTGGGCGAACCTGCGCCTTATAAAGCTGTAGGCGATGGGCCGGAGTGAAGTACTGTTTCGACCTGTTGAGCACGCCGAGCTTCTTGGAGGCAAATTTTTTTTTTTTTAATGTATCTTTGTGTCATTATTTATAAAAATAAAAATGTGGTATTTCCACATAAAAAAATAGAATCGATAAAAAAGATTCTATAAAAAATATTATTTAGGGCTTTATCCTTTGATTGGTGTAAGTGCATATGGCTGATTCGCCAGAATGCATTACTGCATATTCAAATCTAGCTTACTAACTGTTTGTCGTTGTCTTTTACCGTTTATAGAAGATAAACTAACAGAAACATTTTCGCATAAAATTTTCTACTTTCCGCGGTACTTTCCACAACTGCATCAAAAGGTATCCAATGTCTTTCAATTTGCGCTATTGCTGACGAAAAATTTCGCTACGCTCACACGTTCATCAGTTTCTGTTATCACTCGAAAATTTCAAATCGGTCTACATTTGCTTGTATGAATGTATACTTTATTCATGCCTTTGATCATGGTGTGCATTCCTTTTAATTGTACATATACTTGGTTCGAAACTGTAATACTAAATCGAGAACAATGGCTTAATGCTTTTAAAAGTGAGGTCGTGTTTCACTTGTTTTAGTTTGAGAATTGGCTCTTGGGTCAACTATAGCTACATAACAAATGTAGTTCTCAATGACATAATAACCGACCCGACCCAACCCAACATCCCACACTTACTCTGTCCAAATTTCAAAGGTAACTACAGATTTAATTTGACTTTCCACGTAGGCTTCTTTTCTCTTGCAATCGCGTAATCAACGCCTACGAAACTTCCCCCTAACCGTAGGGCGGGCGGCGCGCGCATCGGCCGCCATTTCTGTCTGCAGTCGACCTCCGCGCGGCCCGCTCGCGCCATGCACTCAAAAATTACATAATACATTAAAAAAAAAACAATCCCACCAATTCTCTATGACTCTGTGAACAGTGACCATTGATCAGTGTGTGTTTTTTTGTGCCCGGCGGACCATGGACGTTTTTTAACTGCATGTATGTATACTTACGGTAGAAGCGTTTTTGTATATCACGATTTTCATCGGTTTTTGTGTGAATATAGCCAGGATTGATCGAATAGCGGTCTCAGGCGAGACGAGTGTGTTTTTAGTGTGTTTTATCGATTTTTGTGTGCGGTTTAAATGTGTTTTTGTCTAGGTTTTGTTTGGGTATTTGACGCTTTGTTCGTTCCTGTGTATTTGTTCCGTTTTAAGTTGTTTAATCTTTTTCACGCGAAAAGTTTTACTAGTATTAATAGCGTTTTGTTATATTTTGTACACGCACGTGTATCTATACTTCATTCAGGTCAATAAACGGTTCAGGTTGGTACATAATAAATTGAGCTATGAATTACTTGACAAAGGTGAATAGAGCGAATGTTTTATGCGTGAAAGAGTCGATAAAGAAAAAAATGCTTACTCAGATATCTACGTTTCGTATTCCTGCTGTGTTAGGATAGGATAGCTTGAATCTATCATTGTAAGCGTTGAAAAAGGCGATAGGATGTCTTCAATCGTTCGAAAATGCGGAAAAGACGAAATTGTCTGTGTCTAAGGCTTCTCCGTCATGTTTCAACGTGCTGTTTCAATAAGAATAGAACCTGATGTAAGAAAATCTACAATACTTTGCGGTCCTTTGATTTTAGGTACTACCAAATTTCAGTACACGAGGGACGGAAGGGTTATGTCGCGTGAGTTGTCACATTTCATTCTGAGCACGTTAGCAGCAACTTTCTAAAAGGAAACTTATACTACCTTTTAAAACTTAAAGGAAATGGCGGTATTAAAAAAATCCCGGCCAGGGCAAATATTTGTGTGATGAACTCGAATATTTGTGCTTGGGTCATGGTTGTTCTAAGTATTTAAGTATATATTCTATATAAGTATGTATATCGTCGTCTGGTACCCATAACAAAAGTCTTCTTGAGCTTAATTTGGGACTAGATCGATTTGTGTGAGGTTGTCCGATATTTATTTATTTATAAAAAAAAACTACCAAGTTATTTATACTATCATAATATATTATATGGATTAAAACATTCTGTATCAGATGACCTAAGAAAAATAGCGGCAAGTAAAAAGGTAATAGTTTTAAAACGAAATATTGGGTAGTAGACGCGTCCACAAATGTCAATTTACTTAAAATATCTAAAAAAAAAACAGCGGTAGTAGCCTAGTGGTTAGGGCATGCGACTTTCAATCCGGAGGTCGCGGGTTTGAACCCGGCCCGTACCAATGAGTTTTTCGGAACTTATGTACGGAATGTCATTTGATATTTACCACTCGCTTTTCGGTGAAGGAAAAACATCGTGAGGAAACCACCTAAGCCCAATAAGGCCTAGTTTCCCCTCTGGGTTGGAAGGTCAGATGGCAGTCGCTTGCGTAAAAATACTACGCCACATCTTGGGATTTAGGTAGCCGACCCCGATTGAGAATTCATTCTCAAAAATGGGACAAAGGCTAGGAGGATGATGATCTAAAAAAAAAACAATCAGTCGAAAAAAAATCCTACGCCACATCTTGGGATTTAGGTAGCCGACCCCGATTGAGAATTCATTCTCAAAAATGGGACAAAGGCTAGGAGGATGATGATCTAAAAATTCTAAAAAAAAAACAATCAGTCGAACATATAGAACCTTCTCCTTGTTTGAAGTCGGTTAATAATGATTGACAGTAATGGATTACGTGCAAATGAAACTGAATAGAAGCGTGAAATTTATCGAAAGCAATAAGTTTCTGTAAAAAATTACATTTTTGTGACAAGCTTTTATAGCCGACTGTAATTTTCCTTGAACATCCATTAATTGCTCACTGATAAAATTCTAAAGAGCTCAAAATCGGTAGGATTATTTTAATCTAAAGTAAATCTAAGTACCTAGGGCCACCTTCCGGCTCCATCATCTGACCAAACCAACCCCATGGTAGCACAAACTAACAATGACAAGTTTTCATTTAAAGGTAGGTAAACATAGAGCTCATCGCTAAAATTAACAGGTAATATTTCGGACGGATGTTATTAGGAACGTTAAACTTAGCCCTTTTATAATTGACACAATGATTTAAGGTATTAATGTGAGGAAGAAGGCTTACAAGGGATTTAAATTCGCAACAGTTGTTATTTTAGGTTACGCCAATTACTTATTAGCATTCTGGCGTCCGGCCGAAATTCCGTTCAGGAATTACACGAAAAGTGCAGTAAGTCATGCGAAGTGTTAAATTATGCTAAATATTCCAGTCTCATAGAAAACTATCGTGAGTCTCAGACATATTAAAATACTAATAAACGGGTTCACTCACGTCGTAAAAGTCAAATATAGCTCGACATGTTTCGAATCGGTTCGCGATTCATCATCAGGAGAGCCGATCAGTGGTTTCGTCAGCCCCGCTCGGTTGGCCGCCGCAGCCGCGACTGATCGGCTCTCCTGATGATGAATTGAGAACCGATTCGAGACATACCGAGGAACATTCGACTTTTACGACGTGAGTGAACCCGTCGGATGGTTTGATTCCTATTCTTAATAATTTTGGACGTAGTTCATCTAAATATAGTCTGGCTAATGAAATATTACTTAGTTTTGGCGGGAAATTTAAAAAATCTGCGGCTGGTCACACTTTCTTTTTTAATTCCTATTACACAAATGTGTTTTTCTCAGTCAACCTTTGACAACGGTATCTGTAAAAGGTACCGAAACGTCAGAGGCTCAAATAATTAATATACGCGATATAATCCGTTTAAATTGTTTTATTTAAATGTGTGACAGTCATGGTTGAAATATGTTTGCCACTCTGCCCTATATCGGTTTCCCCTGTATTCGCGGAACTTTCGTTAAGTGTTACATAATGTATAACGTTACAGCACACTCCTTTTCCCTAAAGAGTTAGGTATGTGAAGGGGTTATTTTCAATACCCTTCACATTCCTCTGAGAGCCCTAACGTGGTTGCTATGTGGAGAGACGTCACATAACTTTGTGGCGAAACTGGGGCTAAGTAATAATAATGTAGCTTATTTATTTAATCTCTTAAGTTAGGATTTATAAAAGTAAAATTACTATATTATTATCATTATATTGAGCCCGTAATAACCCACTGCTCGGCAAAGCTCTCCCCCTTTTTCGGAAAGCGGCCAAGTTAAAGTGAGAATGGGCTTGCCACTTTTGCCGTATGCCGGATACGTTGTGGGCTAAGACCACTCTCTTCAAGAAGACATCCAAGTCGTTCCTATTTCTGGCCAATCCTGCAAGAAGACTTGTAGAAAGGTTGACTGACAAGACCATAAAAGTCGAGATCACTGGAAGAAAAGTAAAATGAAATAAAGAAATTACCAAATAAAAATTAATTATATAAAAACTTAACCTAGAGTGCTGCCGGCAGGGGGGCAAGGCCCTGACTACCGTGGAACCTCCTGACTATGCGCGCCGTGTCTAGAAGTATACGGCCTTCTAAATGTAAACTTTGATCCAGGCATCTAGCAAGTGTCTTGTACCCTTACCATGAGTTTACAGTGACCATACTCGCTAGCGACAGCGTAAACGATGTGTACTATTCTTCATACAAATCATTTACGCTGTCGCTAGCGAGTGCGGTCACGTTAATAGGTAAGGGTATTGAAAGTATTTGTATGTTGTCAAGAATTTTCGATATAAGACCGTTCGTGGAAACAACTGTCAGCTGAATTTTTTAAATCTCCCAAATTTTACAAGGGGTTTACTTGGTTAGTCCAGTGGATAGCCTGCCTGCCTGTTTTTGATTTCAGGTTTAATTATAATTTATAATACATATGAAAAGATGCATAAACTTTTGTGCGATGTTCTAAGTAGCATTCTGTTGATTATCTGCGGCCTTAAGTATTGCCTAGTGATCTTAAAAAATACCGTGATAGCTAGACAGCTATGACACTTTTTTTGCAATGTCACTGTGGTCACGATTTCACCATTATCTGGCTGGAAGGACCAACGTAAACACTTACTAAATTTATTACTTACTACTTCTTAAATTTAAACTGTACTGTCACTTTATACTCGTTCAATGGCCTCACAGACCTCTTATTTGTATATCTTCTTCGGGAAAATAACGATAGCACGTTTCAGCAGAAGTAACGCCGCCATTCACTGACTAATTGGGTGCCGGAAGAAAACAACTCTTCGCTTCCATCTTCCAGTTTGAGAACATTTCATATTTGTTCTAGTTTCCCCAATTTAGGCACCCAATAACTCCAATAAGGCATGCTTTACAAAGCTTTTTGAAGAAAACGCTTTCAATATTCGGAACTTCATACAGCAAATAAACGACACGGGCACTTTCCTTACTCTCTGCGAGCGCTTCAAATATGATGTTTGAGGAGGAGAAATAGTGCAAGATTCTTTGAAGGCTATAGCATATAATTTATTGGCGTAATGTATTGTGTGTCATATAATTGTTAGTCATTTTTTGAAGATGTCTATCGATCCTATTTTTTTTATTATTATTATTATATACTATGTAGTGATAGTGATTCTAGATTATTGTAGAATTCATCTGTCTTTACAGTAGCCGGCAAACTTCTTGAGCATAACCTTGACTGCGCAGTAGCCGATTTACATACAAATGTGCATGCGCATATCCGCCATTTTTGTTCTAAAAGTTTGCCGGCAACTATACCCTAGGTAAATATATTGGAAGTACGTTCGCACTTTTAAATATCCCGTTAACCCGGCTGCAACAGCGGTAAGGGTGACGCCAGTCGAGCGTAATTTTGTCCAGTTTTGAGCCGCGTAATTTGGGTCGCGCCATACTTAGTGTGATCACGTGACATGATGTAGGGCGCGACCGAAATGACGCGACTCAAAACTGAAAAAATTACGCTCGTCTGGCTTCACCCTAAAGCACAAGCTCTCTCTAGGTATAGTAATATATCGCTGTTAAATGCTTGTTCCCAATATCGGGGGAATGTACCGACAGGATTGGGATGAAATTCCGGTGTCCGCGGCGGCACTGATTCGCGTTCCGGATGCTGCTGCACATTTAGGTGTCCTAGATAGGATACATAACTGTGTCTATCTGTTGGGGTTGATTGTTTTCGATACTGGTTTTTCCTGTTTTAGTAGTTACTATGGATCAACAATACGGTATACGACTATAATGAAACTTATTTATTTATTTATTAGGTTTGCCAACAGGTACAATACTATATAACATACATAGAAACAAATGCAGGTACGAAACATGTTAGAGTATTTACCCAATTACAGGCAAACACAATATGCGTGAGGAACAAAAATTCGCTTACGTTAATAACTGACTTTGAGTTCAATAGGTAACATAGGAAAAAAAACACTAAATTTAATGAAAATTTACAACTATACTTAAAAGACTAAAGTGTTATATTTAAGTATACACTATTCTAGGAATAGGTAGATAACTATATAGATGCATTATGTCATTAAAACCACTGAACAATTAAACATACAATCAAAAATACACGGAACCGAATAAACTACACCTTTTGGACATTTCACTATTTTTAATTGGACAAAAACTAAAAAGAAGACGTGTTTTGACTGCTGATTTTTATGACGTCACAAGCCAGTATCTTCATAGAAACTTCATATTGACAAATCGTTTTTGACATTTCATAGAGAGTAGCTGATTTGAGCTGTCATCAAATACCTTATTTAAGACGACTGCTAATGCCATTACAACCGCAACCACTTAGGGTGCGTCTCGACTGAAGCGGAGACATGCGGAATCGACCAATCACAAAATGGAAGCGTAACTGAGATACAGATTTCAACTCAGGTTGTCAGCTCTGATTGGCCTAATCCGCACGTCTCGGCTCTGCGCCGCCTCAGTGGAAACGCACCCTTATATCTCACTTTTAAGAGCCCACCCATGCAAAATTCGTCAGATGAATGATCCTAGATCTCAACATCCATAGTGATTAAAAATCTGTCCCTTGTAAATAAGAAACTTAAACAGTTTTTCTTCAATCTTGTCAACGTGAAAACACGATTGATAATAATTTTCTGGATTCTTTTATTTCTCAAACATAGCCCCTTTTTTAGATATTTTCGGTTGGATCTTCAAAACCCTTCCGTTTTTAACAATGTTGTTTAGCTTAATAGATGCACAATTATAAGTTATCAAAAACTGAAAAACTATTTTCAATATAAATTGCATACGTTTATGACACAACTCAAAAAAATATAATTTGTAGTATATAGGGAGAGAGAAAGAGAGAGAGAGAGAGAGAGAGAGAGACGTAATCTTACACCGCTAACTTTAAAGGACAGATTTTGCTTTCTACTACCATTTATTTTTAGATAACTGTCCTATACAGGCTTTTTGCTGATTTGCTGAGCATTATCCGAGCGACATACCGTGACCACGACACCTCACTGTTTCCACCGTTCAGCTTGTCTGGCTTTTATCATTTGCCACACTTGGAATTCAGACATTTTCCTGTTCCCGTCTGATTTTTGAATTTGGTACATGTTCATTGCGAATTCATAATATGCGCGGCTGGCAGCACTCGCTGGGTTATTGTTTCCCCTATGGACTTCTAAATTCTCACCATATCATTCACATATTCTTAAAAAGGATGATGACTAATGTTGAATTATACAACGTACTGTAATTATATAAAAAAAACATATCATTATGTTATGAAAAAAAAAACTGACTGTAAGAAAATTTCACGTTACTTTTTTAATCCAAGACGGTCAAAATGGCAGTTTTTTTTTTCTGACTCTGAGCACTAAGTAGTTGCGGAGATGCCACGACTGCGCGACCAGCGGCGCGGCGAGCGGTTGAGCGAGAGATCCGAGCGCGGTGGCCATATGAGTGAGCGAAATAGACGTACCGCGCGCCGCGCCGCTCGCCTCTAAGACCGAAGTCTACATCTCCGTTAGTCCCATTTTGTACCAATAAAAGATTGTATTCGACATCGTCAAAAAAGTCTAAATGTCTGAACTGAAAAAAAAGAACTAAGTATCACTAATCGTTCCTAATATTTCTGCATTAGCCATATGCACTATTCATCCGTAATCACATTTTCTTTAAGTATCATTGAGTCCTATTTTCTAAAACATTTCACGAATAATATAAAAAAGAACGTAAATAAACAACAATAAAAAATACAAAATCCCATTTATTTCATAAAGTACGACTCGACCTGTCACGTAAATTTTAAAGAACACGATTTATTTAAAGAGCCTTAAATAAACCTATACCAGGCACGGACGAAAAATTACGTCAATTATCTTTCGAAGTATACCGAAATGTTCCAGCAATCCGGGAAAACTCTAACATTTATTATACAGAAAAACAGGAAAAATAAGGACGTTCCACAATAATGTATTTAAATTACAGAATGGGACAGCAGGAGACACGGAAAAGCATTTGCGGAAAGATTACAGCCGGAATTATACTGCTTTTACGAGAATTCTGCGGAAAATACTGTTAGTACTTCATAATAGTTACCAGGAGGTGACTTCTGAGTACCATTTTTAAGAGGCGTTTTAGGCGGGCGAATTCTTATCTTGTCTGTAGGAAATGTACGATGTGCATTGAACTTTTTTAATGTTACTATTTCGCAATCGAGCCCTTAAATTGAGGGCTGTTTGCTGCCTATTGTGGAATTGATACGAGATTTTAAAGGCGTTTTTCAACACACTCTGTACGGAAAGATAGAGTCGTAGGATTTGTGGGCATGCTAGTGCTATTTTATGGTTTTTGCTATGCTGACAACACTAACACTCTTTGTCAGTTATATTAAGATAACGAATGACCAGTATATTTATGTAAATTGATTTTATCTCTGAGACTAATGGACTGTTAAATAAGTACTAATTTCATTCTCTTGCCGCACAGACTACCTCACCTACTGAATAAAAAAATTTCTTATCTACTCGTACCTATATTAGCATAAACCACCATACAGTCGATTCATTATTAATTTATCCATCATGCATCGGTACGTTCAAATGTATTAGGAATGTTTTCCGTAAATTATACGAATTACTGAGGTCCGGTACCCAAACTGCTTCGTTTAATATTTCGTTTCGGTGCTCTATGTGGTTAAAATAGCCAAGTTAATGGAAAAGAGACAAGTAGAGTTCCGCGTGCTACCTATCTGTCATTCGCACACAAAAAATATGTTTGTCCCCCATTATCGTTCAATTGACAACAGTAAAACAGTTGTCACAACAGAATCAATCAATCAATGTAATATTTTGATGCCACTCTTGATATGTGTCTATATGGGCGCATACCCAAACTCCTGTTCTACGGCGTATCAGGGCGCCGCGACACATTTTGAGAGCCCCAGATTTAGGTTGGTTTTCCCAATTTTCTATTGCGAGAGATTTTCATTATTTAAAGTACATTTATCAACTCGATAGTCCTCCCATTCAGTTTGATATGATAAGGTTTACAAAGATAATTATCAACGATCTCTCATTCCTAATGAACTTGCTTCCCATAATCCACTTTTTCGAATAGAAAACGGCGTATGTGCCGTAAAACTCGAATACATCATCTTCCTTTTCAATAATGCACAGAGCTAATCAAATAGAAACATCTTAAATACATTGAAAAACAAAGAATACTTAGTTTCTTTTAGCCTGTACGAGGCTCTGTGGCATTAAGAAATGAGAAAATACAAAAGAGACTGGGAAGTCGATGTCCACAATAATTAATCAAAAATGTTCTTGTAAGATTAGCAATAAATTGGGAATTGGTACTAGGATTCATATTCTCAACTTTTAAGTAACATACGGGGTTTCTTTTTGTATTTGTCTGTGCTTTTTATTTGAACATTCAAGAGTTCTGTGGTTAGTTAGTTAGATAGGTATACATTTTTGGGTATTCCTTGTGCGTAATGCAAACCTGAACAGTGAACGCGTTATAAGTGAATTCTTAGCAGTTTCAAAACTCAGTCATGTTTAATTAAAATGTATATTTTAGATTTTAGATAGGTAAATTACAACAATGATTGTCAATCAATATAAAATATTTACAGTATTATCTATTAAGTACCAACATTTGAACGTGGACGGATATAGAAGAAGAGGAAGGCCAAAGAAAAGATGGATGGATTGTGTGAAAGATGATATGAATAAGAAGGAAGTAAACGACGAGATGACGAGTAATAGGGAAGAATGGAGGAAGAAAACATGCTGCGCCGACCCCAAATAAATGGGATAAGGGCAAGCGAATGATGATGATTTGGTGTTTTACAAGAAATTGACCATTTTTATTTAATAATAATAATAATCATTTATTTCGGAATTTCATCCATATCGTGTTAGTAACATATATAAATAATAAAACTTATAACTAATGTTAGTAACATAAAAATATCAAAACAAACCTTAACTAACTTAACCTAGGTGACAAATGCAAGGCATTCCATTCTTGCAAGAAAGGGCCTTCTACTCTATCCGCGACTATTGCTAGGAGGCTGTTGGCGCTGCCGCGCACGCGCCGCAGTAGCGACGCTGTGCGCTTGCGCATAATGGCGTGGAAGCCATCTGTGCGCGCTTCGGCGAACATGCCTGACGCACTGCAGTGGCGCGGCAGCCCCAACAACATCCGGAACGCGTTATTATACTGTACGCGTAGGGCGCTGTAAGCTTTTTGAGTATAATTGATCCATAGGCTGCAGGTGTAAAATGACTGAAAAGCCTTAAAGAGGCTAACCTTTACGTCATTCGTACACCTTGCAAACCTACGGATCAACATATTACTTCTAACTGCCAGCGCCCTACGCTCCCTTTCCAGATCCACATTATCGCTTAGCGTAGCGGTGACCCAGTGCCCCAGGTATTTAAATTCTCTTACTAGCTTGAGACGAGTGCCATTAAGTTTAATCGGCGGGACTTCATCCTCCAATTTTATGCCTTTACCCTTAAAAACTAGCAACTCACTCTTAGAGGCATTGTACTTGAGGCCATGGGCCTCCGCATACCGCTCACATGTGCTAACTAGCGTCCTCAGGGCACTGATTGAGGGGCTCAGCAACACCATGTCGTCTACATAACTGATGTTGTTCACAAACTTCCCATCGACTGAGCAGCCGACCATAGTGCTACTGAGCTCCTCAATCAATCGATTGACATAAAGGCTGAAGAGCCTAGGTGACGTGAGCCCCCCTTGCCTCACCCCGCACTCCAGCCCATATGCATCGGATAGCGTATCTGCCCACCTGACAGCATTGGTCTGGTGGTCGTACCAGAACCTGAACAGTTCGACCAATTCTCCGGGCAGTGACGTATCTTCGTACAGTTTTTGCCATAGTTTACTATAGGACACCAGATCGAAGGCCTTGGACAGATCAAGAAAACACGCAAAGACCGGCGTTTTCCTGTCTGTGTAGTATTGAACTGTGTGCTTTTTAAGACAAAGAACTGCGGTTTCGGTAGACAAGCCAGGTCGAAAGCCAAATTGTGCATCGTTAATTGTTACGTGTTTTTCTAGTTGTTTGTCAAGCACACCGTCCAACAATTTTGCTACAGTAGTAGCCAACGAAATGGGCCTATAGTTTTTTATGTCAGAGGTGTCTCCTGTACGATTCTTTATTATAGGCACCACCACGGTTTTCATCATCTCTTCAGGTAAATAGGTATGACTGACACAGAAGGTGAAGAGCATGGCAAGTACTCTAGGTAAGTGTACTCCAGCATGCTGCAAGTGTTCAATGCTAAGGAAGTCATGTCCCGGCGACTTCCCTCGCGTCATGCCCTTCACCACTGATGCCACTTCCTTAGCCGTGAATCTCACCAAAGGGCCCGCAGGTAAACACCTCGCGGGAGGTGATTCACTGCACGCCCCCAGGGGAGACTCAACTTTAAACTGCTGTCTAAAAAGATTAGCAATCCGATCAGGCTCGCTAACGCCCTCCACGCTCACCGGCAGGCTCGCCCTAGGATTCAGTTTGTTTGTCTGTTTCCAAAATTTTTTAAAGTTTTTATTGGAATGATGTGTAGCTAATATGTCCATTTTAATTTGCTCAGCATTATCCTGACACCATTTAAATTTTTGTTTAAATATTTTCCGTGTTTCAACCATATTAACAAACGCGTCACCGGCTTTGGGTTAAGTTCGGAAGTTATTTTTATTATTTTAACTATAAATAAATATGTTTTACGATATTAAAACTGTAAGAACATACATTTTACCACAGAACTTTATATTTACAATAGAATAGGGATGAATTTACGTATATAAAACAAAATTAATAAAAGCGTCAATTAACTTACCAATCAGCCACAATGTTGAATGAAAACCATAAGATGCATTGCGGTCATGAACAATATAAATGAACGAAATAATAATGCAACAGCCCTCATAACAAGCTAAATCGTGTCCATTATTTGTCCGTTCGTCCGGAAAAACTTATGAGATTAACCGCTGAGTGAAATATGCTGCCACAACGAACACCATTACTCTGGATTCCCGCCGAATACACAAATATGGCGGCGTATTTCCCACCGTACGCCCACCCGCGGCGCCACCATCTTCGCAAACTGATCTTTTCACTACGCGACTACGTTAGTACATATTTTCGCCACCGGTATTAGTAAGTTGGTACGGTACGTGCGTTCGTGTCTATGGTTATATACTTTTTGTTTTAGTCGTTGGGGAATTACGAGAGGTTAGGTTTTTGTAAGCGATAAATGAAAAACTATAGTGTGATGCGTGATCAAAATACTGACGCGCCAGTACAGTCCGTGACCTTTCAGATTGGGATTTGGGTTTGGGTGAAAACTGAGAGGCTCTTTTCAGGATCTGTTAAGAGCGAGCGAGACGGGTATAAAACCCGAATCACATTTTGTCAGCTCACACCCTGCGTGTATTCAAATACATTGTTTCTTTATCAATTTTAATCGGATTTTTCGTTACTTTATATACTTACCTGTAAATAGTAAATGTAAGATTTCAGTAGGACAAAATAAAATACCTACGTTTATAATGGCTACGTTTATAATTTAGACCCGAGAGGCGAGAGAAATACTTATTCTCCTAAAAAGTATTTCTTCATTAAAGCGTATTATAACTTCTTGAAAAGATTTTTTAGACAATAGGGCTTTAAGTTCGCGATTCGGCTTGGGATTTCCTTAATGTTTTATGAAACAGGACGCCGCTTTAATTATAATGAAACGGAAAAAATAGTAAATTAATTCTAGTTAGTGGCAAAGTAGGTTTGGTATTAATAAACAATCTTGAATAAGGATTCCTGTTCCTGTATACCTACATTTTTTTTTCTCGATTAGCATTTATTTAATAAAAGTACTAATCAAACCGATACCTTCTTTGCTTTAAAAACGCCCTGGCCGCCTTCTGGTACAGGGCGTTAAAAAAAAAAGTGTACACGCATTTTTATTCAGAAAATGTATTATTTTATGCCCATACAAGCGTCAACCTCATACAATAAATGTGACCTTTTGTAGGAATAGAGTAAATATTATAGTTATAGATATGTAATGTAGTAAATATAAAAGATCTGCGTCACAGCGTTTACCGTCATATGTGCGATGTGTACACTAAAACTGCCATTAGAACTTTTATGTCCCCGGGCTCGTTACACCGTTGCTCGGTGCCTGTTGACCTCTTTGCCCTCATGTCGGTTTCGGATCGTCGTCTACTTAAATAGTGTGTGGTTAAAGTTAAAGTACCACTGGAATAGGTACGGTATTTGATGTCAGCTCAAAACTCTTTAGGAAATGTCGAAAACTATTTGTTACAGTGAAATTATTCTACCAACAAATATTTGACACTTGTCTGTTGACGTTTGTAGTGATGTAACTAAGACATATGGTGGGTCAAATTTATCGATTATGTAGATAAGACTAATATGATCTAGTAAGAAAAGAGAGTTTTCCAGAGGGCTCTTTTGCGAAATGTATACTTAATGCTTAATTTCACGCGATGTACGTCAGAGCACTCTCACTTCAGATAAAACACACTTACAAATAAAGCTGGGACCTAGGAGCCATGAGCCAGCACTAGTAAAGCGAAAGCATCGATAAGTGACATACAAAGATCAAAGCACAGAGAAAAATCTAAATGCGTAACCTGGCAGAAGACACCGGGAATCGAACCCGGTACCTCCCGATTATCGGTCCAACGTGTTAACCTCTCCACGAGCCAACGTCAGATAACCTTTCGAATTTTCCCTTATGCTTCGTGTGTCGATCTTTACATTGCTTATTTTAAATGCTTTATACACGATGATTTTTAATCGGTGATCAGGTACCAACTTTTCTAACTCAGTATATAAATGATGGCGGTCACGTTGAAGTCGTAATTACATGAACACAAACTTTTATTTCTCTTTGATAATTTTTATTTTGAAACCAATTTTGTGACCTGGCGGAAGAGACCGGAAATCGAACCCGGTACGTCTGGATTACCGGTCCAGCGTGTTAACTCCACGATCCAACGTCAGATAACCTTTCGAATTTTTCCTTATGCTTTGTGTGTCGATCTCTACATTGTTTATTTGAAAGGCTTTACAACTTAGCTTACTTATATAAAAAAATTGTGGTGTATCACAAATTTATCGATAAGTGATTTCATCGATATACCAACCCCTATCCGATGTCCATTGATAGCTGTCATGCTAAAAATTAACACGTTCACTGTCTGTGTCCCATATGTGGGGTCACGGCAAGCCTCTATTACAGAGACATAAGGTTCACATGTCAAACATTGAACGTGTTAATAGAGCGCATCGCTAGACACAGTGGTGATATCTCCTGTCATTAGAAGCGTCAAAAATTTCAGGTTTAAAATAGATTTTAACCCGCCAGATTAGCCAAAATCGCGGTGTAATTCCGTCATGAAATTAGACAATCTTCGTTGCCCTCGATCCGGCACGCGACGTGTCTCCATACTCTCCATGCCCGAATTATGCGCCTCTGCACTCTGTGTAAGTGACATAGATACAAATATCAAAGCACAAAGAAAAAATTAAATGTGCAAACTGGCGGAAAAGACCGGGAATCGAACCCGGTATAGTTGCCGGCAAACTTTTAGAACAAAAATGGCGGATCTGCGCATGTACATTTGTACGTAAATCGGCTACTGCGCAGTCAAGGTTTATGCTCTAAAAGATTGCCGGCAGCTGTACCTGATATTTCCTATCATTAGAACGCCAGATTAGCCAAAGTCGCGGTGTAATTCGTCATGAAATTAGACAATCTTCGTTGCCCTAGATCCGGCACGCGACGTGTCTCCATGCCCGAGTTATGCGCCTCCGGGGGCTGAATTAAACATCCCCAAACAAATTAAGAGAACATTGCGTTGCGGACTACGTTATTATATGTATTTCAGTATTATGAGCGCGAAATTGGGGCAAGAGACAGGGCTTAAACAAAAACGTGACTACGCTGAGGTATAATATATATATATACTAGCGACCCGCCCCGGCTTCGCACGGGTGCAATGCTGATAAATTATGCATGTATTATACATATAAACCTTCCGCTTCGATCACTCTATCCGCATCAAAATACGTTGCGTAGTTTTAAAAATAAGCATACATAGGGACAGACAGACAGGGAGCGACTTTATACTATGTAGTGATATATTCGACGGGATCCCCGTCTTGTATAGACAAATGTTTCATCGAATGATTCATTTCATGGTCATTTTTTTTCCCTGAAGTCATAGTTTTTCCATAAATCTTGAAAATGTCATTCTATATGTTAGGTTAGGTTTATTTTATAACAATCGAAAATATTTTATGGTATAAAAATAATAGGTTGGATTGAGTCTCATAGGATTCAGGTTAATTATACTGCGCAGGAAAATAGACAGCGCTCTCTTTATGTGAATTTAAGTATACGTAGATTGGTGCATTGCAGTGGTGATTCACATGGTCCTTTTCCCATTTCACTGTTTAATTTGGATGAATCGTCCATACATCACAGCGGAAGCGGCCAGCTAAATCACTGCACATATCGGGTCATCTCGCTACCGCTGCGCTATTGACACGTGATGCGCCGTGCGATACTATCATTAACTCGAAAATTGTAATTACGAATATTAAAATCCCGAAAACGCTGCGATTTTTTTCATTTGCCCGAAATTTTGTGTGCCCGTAATTTCATTTCCCATATTATTATTTTCCCAATTCTCATTTCGTCGCAATTTTATTTCGCGTATGATTCAAATCGACACTTTTTAAAATTCCGAAGTATCATTTGTTAACTACTTTTTATGCCGAAAAGTATTAAGTCTGAAATATTATTATCCCGCTGTATCAAAAAATCGAAATTGTAGCATATTGGAGCAAATCATAAATGCATTGGTTTGCCATTTTATTTGGGGCAAGTCGGACATGCTTTAGAAGTAGATTGATGGGTTACGTATCGTTATAAAATATCTAAAGTTTAAACTCGATATAGACCTGCGCGGCTCGCTCGCTTCGCTCGCTCGTTAGGGTCGCAGTTCAACCTAACACTCCTCCTCGCTTCGCTCGTCGTCGTACCTAACCTAAGCCAAGTCGGACCTGCCTTAGAACTAGATTAATGGGTAGCGTACCGTTATCGAATATCTAATGTTTAAACTCGATATAGACCTGCGCGGCTTGCTCGCTTCGCTCGCTCGTTAGGGTCGAAGTTCAACCTAACACTACTCCTCGCTTCGCTCGTCGTCGTACCTAACCCAAGCCAAGTCGGACCTGCCTTAGAGCTAAATTAATGGGTTTTTAATCGTGACGGTAAAATGATATTACGAAAAATGATACCTATTTCGATTTTACGTAGCATCGGAATTATGAAAAGTTGGTTAACAAAGCATTTGTCAAATAATAACCTTGACAATCGTTCTTCTGGTTATCGAGTTTCGGGAAAACGTTAATGTGGGAATACAAACTGGCGACATTTCAAAAGTATGGTAAACAAAGTATATGCATTATAAGAATTCGATTAACCGTTTTCGGACAAGTGAAAATCGGACAAGTGTGTTTCGGAACATCGATAGGTTACCGCGGTATACATTATAGGTTTTTTTAAAAAAAAGAACGTTTCATCAAAATTTAATTTCATCGAAAAAAGTTTTTCCTAAAACCATAAAATATTTTGGAATGTTATAACACAACCCTAACCTAACCTATAGGTTGACATTTTCTAGATTTGCGAAATTTATGATTTTTGAGGATAAAATTGTCTATGAAATGAAAATTCTATGAAATGAAGCATTTCATAGAATTCTATGAAGTGAAGTGTTTTTTTAATAAAATAAGTGGATCCCGTTCAAATGTCTAACGTAATGGGTCCAGTCCGGTTAGGCATTGAACGTTATCAATTCTGTAGTTGGTGCTACACCATAATGATATCAATAAAATAAAAATAAAAAAACAAAATCATTTAATATTTTTATTTAGATATGATGTCACTCTAGAGATAATTAATTAGTTTTCCCGTCACACGATACGACACACATGGCCATTACGACACATACGTGTAAGTGAGATTTTCTACTTTCACTGGCCAAGGCAAAACGTAAAACTTTAGACAAACCACGAGCATAATTCGTTAAGCCCCAGATATCATATTTATGGCCCTTACATTCGGTACACCTGCGACCTGGGACATTCACGAATTTTGCTGCTTTTGCTGTAAAATTGCTGTCCCCTATATTCATAATTCTGTTGGGCTTAATTCGATTGATATTGACATCCATTTGGTCGATGTGACAGCGATATATCAATTTTGAGCGACATAAAGTGACAATGACATGTTGCTAAAACATATCGCTAATATCATTAGAAACTTTGAATTAAGCATTATTTTAGGATGTAATTTTGATGAATCGTCCACATATCACAGCGGAAGCGGACAGCTAAATCACCGCACATAATGGGTCCTCTCGCTAACGCCACAGATACGCGCCGGCCGATACTTTGTGAGTTATGTGAGTCGTTTATTACAGGTTCAAATGTTTGACGGGATGTATGATACAGGCTCAAGGCTCGGTGTCATTGGTCGCTAACTCGGTTGATTTACAATGTGCGGTCCGCGTAGGCGGTATAATGGCTAGTGAAGCTATAATTTACAACTTTTCACTTTTTTAACTAGGCTATTTATCGATATTACCAAAATATTACATCACTACCTACATAGTATAAAACAAAGTCCCTTTCTGTCTGTCTGTCCCTATGTATGTTTAGATCTTTGAAACAACGCAACGGATTTTGATGCGTTTTTTTTATTAGATAGAGGAAGATTTTATGTATAGGTAATACATAATTTATCAGCATTGAACCCGTGCGAAGCCGGGTTGGATCGCTAGTTTTCAAATAAAGATTAAAAAATTAAATATTACATTTTTACATTTCGAAAATATCCCAATTTGTGATTGAAAAATTCTGTCATTCATTCATTTACTGCCAGAGAATCTGACTGTACAAAGAGGTAACGCCGCCAGCATACTGGGGACCATGCCGCAGGCGGACCTTTTAGAAGGGGTATTCTTATAACCCCTGTCATTCTTAAGACCCCTTTTGTAAATTATATTATAGGTTATATAGATTAAGGCTTTATACTTATATTTTTTATTCCTTATTGTACTCATCAAATGTTACCATTCAAAATAAATAATAATAATAAATATCGGGCAACCTCACACAAATCGATCTAGTCCCACAGTAAGTTCTAGTAGGCTTGTGTTATGGACACTAGACGACTATACACATACTTATATAGATAATACATACTCAAATTTAAATAACATCCATGACCCAGGCACAAATATTCGAGTTCATCACACTAATATTTGCCCTTGCCGGGATTCGAACCCAGGGCAAACCCAGTTGCTTAACCACATTTACTTTTATATTTAAAATTTTGTAACAATGTTATGTTGTACGGAAATACTACCGTAACCAGAGCATAGCGAACAGAATAAAACTTTTATCCTCAACAATTTCAGTAAGAAATCTGGAATTGCACTACCGGAAGTGCAGCCATTTTGAGCTGCGAAAGGAAGTTATTACGTGCTACATGTCGCCGTAACGCGGAAGCTGCAAAATGGATTCTTCTATCGGTTTTCCGTTTTCGTGGGACCTTTAAATTGTATTTATTACCTCGGGCGAGTCTGATTGTAAGAAGAGTTACAATGAAGATAGACTTGAATTTTCACGCGATTTCTCCACGAGAGTGAATCATCATATTATGGTACGATTATTTGTGATTTTGATTGGCGTTGAATAGTTTTATTTTATGTTAAAAATGCCTGAAGTTCATTGATCCTCATAGCTGTAAGAATATCGAAATAAAATATAATTTCACGATCTTCCAAAAAAAATATTAAGCGTATTGGTTTATCTTCACTTTTCATTATATCCTAAGCTAGAAACTAGAAAGCGCATACTTTCCGAGGCAATAGTGTATTTCTTATTTTTCTCAACTGGCCAGTTGCTTTCTCGGCGCCATAAAATGGAAATTACGTAACAACAAAGGAGTTCCTTCAATCATTTAAATTCCGTACAGAGTATACAATGGTTCGCGCGCAAATAATGGAATCCCTTTACTTCCTAATTCTTAGCCCAATCAATGAGTTTATTTAAAATTTATAGCACTAGTCTGTTTAATAAAATAGAGGACTTAATGCCGCAAGGCATTCTCTACCAGCCAACCGTAGTTCACTGGAACGCACATGTGTAACAGTCTTTACACATTAGGCTCATGTGGCATGTATGTACCTACTCCTTTATTTTAAATTCATATTTATAAAATGGGTAGTTTGCACAAACGTAACTTTGACAGAGATTTTTTTATTTTTCTCGGTCAACCTTTGACAACAATAACTGTAAAGCTACCGAAACTTCAGGGAGGCTCACATAATTAATATACGCAATATAATCCGCTTAAATTATTTTATTTCAATCAGTTTACGTAATTTAAACGTTAGCATGTTTTTAAATTCCCGAAGTCCAAGAAAGGGGCGTATAATATTATCTTTAACATGTGTATTATGTAAGTCTGTTGTGTTCTGGGTCGTAAACAAGTAAATGATTTTTTCTCAAACATGCTCGGAAATGTATGCGTTAATGTCCCGATATGAGGACATGAAGTTTCTCGTTTATGGCTCCCTACATTACTTCTTGGCCTAGGCCAAAAAAATTGGTATGAAAATCCATTATTGTCCGCTGCTCTAACTTTTTAAATTTCGTTAAATTGGCAAAGGAAAAATTGCATACAGCCAACCACCACTGCCATCTGTAAGCATACTTGCGATATAAAAAAAAAAACAAAATCTATGGTACTATATTTATGTGCGGTTAAACATGGTGCTCAAATAGCTGGATCAAATAACATATTTAAAAAATAAAAAAGGCAGCAATATGAACAACTTTTTTTCTGCTTATTCGTATTTCGTAGTGATAATAATATAATTTTAACAGACATAAAAATTACTTCTAGTGATGAGAGTGACGGGGAACTTATGAACAAAGGATGACGGGGAACTTATGAGGAGGCAAATTTAGCCATGCAAAATGAATAATATTTTTTACTTTTTTCTCGTAGCATATTTTGTTTTTTTTACTTGATTATCTATTAGTTATCGTAATTTTAATATTTCCTCACATCGTTTGAGAAAAGCACTATACAAGCTTCGGCCGGAACAGGGATTTCAGGACTCGTTCTATCTGGCCTCGTCTTCGACTCGGCCATCTACCCCAAACTCGTCCAGCAATCCCTTACTTCACGGCCTCTGCAGTAATGTACTATTTATTTTGTGTAAAAGGTGACTTGATCGAGAATGTTCTTAGCTATTAATTAAGAAAATCTATTCAGCGATTGAAGCCTACCATTTTTCACCGGGGTTTTACTTTTTTTTTAATAAACAGTTTTACAATTTAAAACACGGGAGCTTCATGTAGTAGTGGCGAGATGGCGTGGTTTGGCCGGCATCAGACTTTTTACAGTGAAGGAATCTGAAACGCGTACCTTTTTGAGCCTTATTGTCAACGTGACAAGAGCAAAAAAGGTACGTGTTTTAATTTCCTTGACTCTACATAGTTACGGCATCGACAATCTTGAAATCGCAGTAACGTTTAACCAACCCGTTTATGATTGCGTTGAATTTGACCTCTTCGTTAACCGGTCTATTATCTCAATGAATAATGCAAGTGCTCGGCGTTAGTCAAAGTGAAATATTAATCTGAAATTAGAAGAGCCTTTTTGTGTTGCGTGGGAAAAGTTTGCCCGCGGCATCCTTGTGTTTTTAACGGTTCCGCGGAAAAATCTTACATTTTAACTTCAAAGGAGGCTGGAAGCCATGTAACCACAGCGAAAGAAAATACCGGAATTTTATAGGTATTACAAAAAAAAATATATTTGGTGTTTTTTAACGGTTTTATTTAGCTTGCCCTGTTTGTTTATTTATTTGTTTGGGTCAAATGTCCCTGTATCCCTCAACATCTCAAAGAGTATTGGTATCCTTGGGATTGACATCACCAGTGACGTTCAATTCCAAAGTCATTTAGAGGATAAGGCAAAGCTGGCATCTAAAAAGCTTGGTGTACTGCACAGAGCGAAGTACACATGGAGTACTCTAGTCACCTCTGGGCAGGACCCCCGCATACCAGCTTAGCCCTTTTGACTCGGTACAAAGACGTGCTGTGCGAATTGTTGACAATCCTAAACTCACAGACGGAATCGAGCCTTTAAGTCTGAGGAGAGACTTTGCCTCCTTGTGTGTGTTCTACCGTCTTTATAATGGGATGTGTTCTGAGGAATTGTTTGACACGCCCACGGCTACCTTCTACCACCGCACTGCTCGCCATCGGCAGGGTGTTCATCCTCACATGCTAGAGCCTAAATGGTCGAGAACTGTCCGGTTCCAGTCGAACTTCCTACCGCGAACGCTTCGCATGTGGAATGAGCTCCCTGCCGAGGTTTTCCCCGGGGGCTACAGTATGCGGTTCTTCAAGAGGGGAGTAAATAGGTTCTTAAAGGGTCGGCAGCGCGCGTGTGATGCTCCTGGCGTTGCAAGCGTTCATAGGCGGCGGTAACTGCTTAACATCAGGCGGGTCGCATGGTTGTTTGCCACCGTCGTAGTATAAAAAAATGTAGTAATTGAAATTTGACCCCTTTCCATTTGACGGACTGATCTAAAATTTCGCACGCACCTTTAGTTTTGACAGTAGAATGTAATACATTCCGTATCATTGTAAATTCAAGATGGCCGCCGATACGAAAATGGCGGATTACATATTTTATCACGAGTTCCTCAATATGTGTATCAAATGAAAGGGCTTGATTAATAGAATAGAGTTCTCTATGAAAATAAAAAGAAATTACTATTTTTTGTTACTTACTATCAAAAGTTACTTTTGACTTATGAGACTGATAAAATCTATTATTTATTACATATATTTTAAAATTGATACTGTAGACATACCCGTTTATAGAGATTCGATAAAATAAAATTGGACACTTTAGTACATATTTAGAATATTTTGTAGATTGAATATTAAAAATATACTTTAGTACCTACATATATTATTAATATATTTATAATAATTATTGAAAATTACGTAAAAATTCAATGAAATCAGGTCTTACGTAGTTTTATATTTAGCTTAAAAACTTAGAATAATAACGCCTAGAAACGTTTTAGAAAGTTCACGCGCAACGGTGAGGCCACTAAAAGTTAGCCAGAAATGGCTAAAAGCGTCGATCGGCTTGTCAGTTGCAAGGACACGTGACAGGTGTAAAGAGCTCCCGCATTTTCAATTATTATGACGGTTTGTGCAGTGATAGGGTGTCACAATGCATCTGATAAAAATGATAAACATGCTAAGACAACATTTCACTCGTAAATATTATTCTTTAACTCGTATTTTTACGTAAAACAGTAATCTAAATCTCATATTTTCTATAAGCGGCATGACAACGTAGTGTTTCCAGTGTAACGGACTTTTTTACCCATAATTTGTGTCCTGATAATATACTGACCTATTTTTGGGAGCCTATAATTTAAAATACAAATATGAAAAAAATAAGGAGATTAATCACTTGATTTTTATTATCCTTTTATTTGACTTGCCTTGTATGTTAGAGTATGTCTGGGTCAAATATTGCAAATCAAATTTTAATCGAGTTTAAATTTTGTACACCTGTTTAAATCACGTGAGAATGCATTATTATGGTACTACCAAGCTGGTCTGATGATGAGGACGGAAGGAGGCCATAGTTAGCTCCTAAATTACACAAAAACACAACGTGTTAGGGCTCGTCACAAATGTCTTGATGATGAGTTGACGACTGTGCAAATAAAAGTGTTACGCCGGTGGATTTGGTCAAAAACTTCGAACGTCAATTTCAGTGCTTTAGAAGCGTTTTCAGCTGGCTGAAAAGTCATTTCAGGATTTGACCATACCTACTATTTACGATTTTATTTATTTTCAAGTGACTTTGCAAATAAAAAAAAAAAAAAAACCTTTGTATAATGTATTTAATAGTGTATGAAGCCAACAACGGGTCTATGATTCAATTAAAATTTAGAATGTAACCAATCACCACTGGCATGAGTATACCCCCAATTTCAGGGAAAAAGTGATTGCGCTAGCAACATTATTGCTGTGTTTGTGTGCGTATCGGCGCGTGTAAATACGAGTTGTTCACAACTACATGAATCCATTTTATGCCTCACGTGTGGCGCCTCGGCCGGTTGAAACTATCCTTCTAGGCGTTATTATTCTAAGCTTAAAAAATACTACGAGATTAGTTGTATCCTAATTTCCTAATATTGTTAGTATTCATTGAACGCCCAAAATTAAATGATACTCAGGGCTCGCCAACCTTTCGAATATCGGAACAATTTTATTAATGTTGTAATTCATGGTGATTTCGTACGAAGTTACGTCGTTTTGGGAATTAACCTTTATGGAGGCGATCTCACTGTTTTGTGAGCAAAAGGTCGTAATTAATGAGAATGTGTATTGAGTTACGTCGTTATTGAACTGGGTGTTTGTGGAGGCGATCAGATGGAAGTACCTAATATGTAGTCTGTCAGATGGACGCCCACTTACTTGGATACGTGGGACAGTTATATTGATGTACCTATATTATATAATATATTCTATTGAATGTTGCTAGGGTACAGTAATAAATAGAATCATTATAGATGTAATCACATATTTATTACAGTGTGTTTTACAGTTCGAACCGGGCGAGAAACGTTCAACTGTGACACGCAACTCTCTCGCGCGAGAACTAATATCTATCTCTTTCATCGCTGTACTGTGAGAGAGTGACAGACGATTCTATGTCGCGCGACAAGAGTAGCGAGCGTAGTTGTGCTAGTCGGGCAGGTGTAGTGTAAGATGTATGGTGTAAGATAGATGGATTAGATAGTCAATCAGGACAAATAACATTCTGGCCACGCAGTTGATGCAAAGCGAATCTACATTACATTCACTCTATTGAAGAGAAAAGCCCCAAGAGATCTCCTGTGAGATAAACAAGACACAGTAATGGCTGCCGTCACTGGACGGCGTGCCTATCAAACCAAAGATGCAAATTCTTAACCAATTGCTGAAAGTCTTCGGGACAGTATTGCAAATATAAAATTTTTAAAAAAAAGGACAAATAATCTGTCAATTCTGTAGTCTATGTAATCTATGGACTATTTAACAATCATAAATAAATGCCACCAAACGTCTCGTAATCGCTACGCACGCCGTGCTATTTATTTCTGTTTTTTTTATTAAGGGGGTCCTGAAAAGTGTGCTTGATTTCCTAAGGGGTCCGTGGACAAAAAAGGTTAAGAAACGCTGATGACCTGATTATACTACTAGTCCGTTAAATAATCAGGTCATATAGTGAGGCAACCAGTCTATATGATGTTTGATAATTTTATCTAGCTATGTAGATAATGTTTATAAACTTTTGTGAGACATATATAAATTATATGAGTTACCCCGCCGCTGTACAGGTAGGAGTCCCTGATGAAGAACTCCATATGAGTTCGAAACATGTCGGGCCGTTCCTGACAATTTCACGTGAGTATAAACCGGTTTATACAATAATTATTTATGTATTTAAACTTTTTTGCGCAAAATAATAGTCAGTACACATGGCGTATGGCATTCTCTACCAGTCAATCATAGGGCCGAACAGAGATGCTTAAAGTGGGTCTAACAGCGCATGTATCTATGTAGATCTTCGATTAGTAATAACAGGAAAATGCTGCAGTAATTTCCAAGTAAACACGGCCTTATCGCCGAGGAGCGGTGTCGTCCAGACAGTTTACGATGTAATCCATCACATTACAGCCAAGTTGAGGGCGTCTGGGTTTTATTGCCGTGTAAGTGTCAGCTGGTCGAGACACGTTTGCTGTTTGGTGACCTGGATATACGAGTATGACACATTTTACTTTATAGACATAGCTAGCCATACATATACACACAGAACACAAAATAATTATGTATAAATTTTATTATTATTAAGCCGAGAACGGCAAAGCACTGGTTTTTCTTGGAAACAAAAATGTAATGACAATAACAAAAACAAAACCAGATTACAACGAGAAAGATTACAACGTTACGAAGACGTCGTTGAGGAGTTTTGACGTGGAAAACTACGTCGTTTAAATAGTGAAAATCACATGCACGGCTCGTAAATACAACTGACTGAGCGAGGGAAGCGTCGCCGTTTAAGCTTGGCCAAAAATTCATCCGTATGTCCGGATGTTCCAGTTCTCTAGTTTTCCGGCTGTTCTCGCCTAGAGGTCGCATTTCTCAGCTGATTCATGAGATTTTGTGAGTAGGTTCGATAAGTAGTCTTTATTCAGTTTAAAAAAAATCAGAGGCTCCCGCCGGGAGAAAAACGTTGAATAAATACAAATTTCAGCGACTTTGACATGAACTTGCGGGGCGGTTTTGGGTTCGAATTCCGGCATGAACAAATATTTTGGTAACACACACGGATAGGTATCTGTTTCTGGGTCGTGGATGTTTTATAAGGTGTTTTTGGAGTAGTAGGGCCTCGTGCAGGGTCCGTCCGGATTGTTACTACCGTAACGTCTTGCCTGCTAACCCATCGCCAAACATCAATGTTCGCATTGTTGTGTTTCGGTGTGGGGGTAAGATAGCCGGTGAAATTACTAGCATAGAGGCATTCTATCTTCGTCCTCCGGGTAGGCAAGCACTTGTGACTCCTCTGGTGTTGCAGGTGTTTATGGGCGACGGTAATCGCTTTCCATCAGGCGATACGTTTGCTCGTTTGCCCCCTATGACATAAAAAAAAAAGCATTACATAATTATTACATACGTTAGTTATGGATCACTTACGTTACTTAGTTTGGGATGTCATCAATTTGTCTAAGACCCTTGTCCGTCTCAATATATTTTTTTATCTGCTGTATCCAACGCTAATGCGTAAATAATATTATAACATAGCAAATATAATCCATACTTGGAAAATGGACAATATTAATAAACATCAGCAAATATTTTCTAAGCAAAAGTCTTTTCGTTAGCATTTTATTTGAGTCGCCCAGAAAATAGAAGCCTTTCAAAAGAAATGTATTTTTCATGGAGTAAGGAAAATATACAATATTAAAAATGCATTACTTTGCTAAATAAAATGATGTTTTAATATTAATGCTCTCTCATGGTTGCTTTTAATTATCTGTAAGTTATCTTTGACTTATAATTTTTAGGGTTCCGTAGTCAACTAGGAACCCTTTTAGTTTCGCCATGTCCGTCTGTCCGTCTGTCCGTCCGCGGCTTAGCTCCGTGATCATTAGTACTAGAGAGCTGAAATTTGGTATGAGTATGTGTATGTATAACGCCGACAGAACGGTAAAATAAAAATTAAAAAAAAAAAATTTTTTTTCGGGTACCTCACGAACACCTAATGTGGGGGTGAATTTTTGTTTTCTTTTCAGCACTGGTGTGTGGGGTGTCGTTGAATAGGTCTTGTAAAAATAATAGGGGTCTCTTAACATAATTTTTTGATAAAGTCAGCAGTTTTGTAAATATTCGCTCTGAAAACAAAAAAAATAGTGTCCCCCCCCCCCTCTAACTTTTCAACCACGGGTCAAAAAAAATTGGAAAAATTCATGTAAATGAGGCCTTATAAGTACTTTCAATGAAAACTATATTGAACAAAATCGGTCGAGCCACGAGTCTTAGACTCGTGGTTGAAAAGTTAGAGGGGGGGGGACACTATTTTTTTTTTCGGAGCGAGTATTTACAAAACTGCTGACTTTATCAAAAAATTATGTTAGGAGACCCCTATTATTTTTACAAGACCTATTCAACGACACCCCATACACTAGTGTTGAAAAGAAAAAAAAAATTCACCCCCACTTTAGGTGTTCGAGAGGTACCCGAAAAAAATAAAAATTTTGAATTTTTATTTTACCGTTCTGTCGGCGTTATACATACACATACTTTCACCAAATTTCAGCTTTCTAGTACTAATGATCACGGAGCTAAGCCGCGGACGGACAGACGGACAGACGGACATGGCGAAACTATCAGGGTTCCTAGTTGACTACGGAACCCTAAAAATGTGTATTGTGATTTCAAAAAGTACTTTAATGAAATATAAGGAATATTAAGTAAGATATTCATCGATACTTTCACAAGTTTTGCGCTTTATTACAAAAAAACTACTTCAATTACCTTGTGTTGGTATCCCACGTTTCGGCTACCTTGTCGCAGTTATAGTAAACGCATTACTACATTTTATTAGTATTGCAAAAAAGCGACCAAACTAAAAAAAAAAAACTCTTGTTGCTTTCTACATAACTGTGATTAGTTACGAGTATAGGTCTAGAATCGACCGTTCTCCAAAGTCGAGCACAAATTGCAACGCATCATTTTAGTTAAGTACGGTCGTGCTTTTATCTCTTCTACTTTTTATTCTTCTCTTTTATAAAAACAAAGCACGCAAATAACAAACTCAGCAATCAACATTCGCAAATTAAGAAAGATTAAGCGCTTCCAAGTTTGAAGCGGAGTGCTTCAAATCACCGGCAGAAACCGGTTTGAACCGACAAAAAGCAGTTCGGGCCGGTGCCAAGTTTTCAAACTGCTGAAGGCGTGACTGCGTCGAGCAGACGTGGATGCGGTAAAAATAACGTGACCATTCGTTTTTGGGGATGTCGAGGGATATTTCTATAGTGTTACTTAAAAAGTATGTTTTAGGTAAAAAAATAGGTTTCTATGTATAATCACACTAATATTATAAGGGCGAAAGTTTGTGAGTCTGTTTTTGGGGTTCCGTACATAGAGGGTAAAAGCGGGACCCTATTACTAAGCCTCCGCTGTCCATCCGTTTGTTCGTCTGTCATCAGGCTGTTTATCATAAACCGTGATAGCTCGACAGTTTAAATGTTCACAGATGATGTATTTCTGTTGCTGCTACAACAACAAATACTAAAAACAGCGATAAGTAAAAAAATACGAATATTCCTGGATGAGCAAAATCGCCTTCTATCTATATCTGTCGGCCACAGATGTCCACTGCTGAACATAGGCCTCCCCCATAGGTCGCAACAAAGTGCGATCCCGTGCAAGCCGCATCCATCGACACAGTCAAACGCCAGTCGCCTTCTAATATATATATATATATATAAAATGATGGATCGGAGATTTCCTACTCGTGACGGGGAACATTGCTGTTGGATAAAGGGGACATTTGGATGTTTTATAAACTTTACAGATTTTTTCTCGTAGGAATTTAAACCAAAATTTGAGCCAATTCTTATTTTGTTGTCGAATTCTTATTTTCACAGATTTCAATCAATGGTCAGTAGATAAAGTTGCTTATTCTGACCATGGTAAGCCCAAGCTATGTCTTACAAATTAATCCATTGAGCTACACAAAATGTATGGCAGTTTCGTAACTAAACAATTTGTGTAATACATTTCGAGTAGCTCAATGGAGAAAAATGTTTAGGACAGCGTGAAATCGACAACAAAAATAAAAATTGGCCTTATTAGCGATTTTGTGAAGTTTGTTTGTCGTATATGGTAATTTCTACATGCTAATAGCATTCGTAATTGCAAATGACGCAAACTACTCTACAGAGTTAACTTCTCGTTTTATGATAATGTTCTGGGATCTAATTTCATTAGCTTCAGCAAAAAACAAGAAACTTTGAGGTAAAAACAGAACACCTGTGCAGGTCTCGGGCGCGTTTTTTTTGCATAAGCCAGAAAGGTTTCTACAACTTTATTTGCAAATGAAATCAGGACTGTCCCGCACAAAATAGGATTTTTGGTAGCGTTATCTAAAAATAACGCAAAAAAACGTTTTAATGAAGACGGAAAGGTTGGCGATCGCTGACGCGTTGTGTTCGGGTTTTGAAATGTCAGCGCTTTTAATGCTGGGTGAGGAATTAAAAATGGCCTCTTTCATTTGTTTCGGCGTTCGTTTTTTTGTTATCTGCTTGTGTTGCGGTGGAATATTTTTTGTGAAATATATTTACGGTAATTTTTTGCTAGGTTTTTGCAAATGCGGAAAAAACGATACTTCATTGAATAACTAACACAATATTATAACAAAGAATAAAGGTATACAAAAAAATACATGTTTTTTTTATTTTGATGTGCATTAGAAGTAATTGTAAATATCAACAGTTTGAACTCGCTACCTTAATTTAGAAAAAAACCTAAAAATAGGATTAGAAAAAAAACCTTATTTTGGTAGCTTAAAAAAGCCTACTTTAATGAAGTAAACATTTGTGTATTGTGTATAGAATATAATGCTACCTTAGAACAAGGAAGTAGGGCTTACATTTTAATTAACCAACAGAAGCTGCTTAACAAGAGCTTAGAAAGCTTGAGAGCTTTTCAAGCGCGCTTGCGCCTGAGTGGTTACCTATAGAGCACAAATAAACTACAATCTCTATGATAACGATATGCCTTGTATGTGAACACTTTATAGTTCGCGACCCGCCCCGGCTTCGCATGGGTGCAATGCTGATAAATTATGCATGTATTATACATATAAAACTTCCTCTTGAATCACTCTATCTCTTAAAAAAACCGCATCTAAATCCGTCGCGTAGTTTTAAAAGATCTAAGCATACATAGGAACAGACAGACATACATCAGAAATCAGGTTATAAATACAATAATAACAGTAATTACATGTACAAAGGCGAACTTATCCCTTTATCTATTGTCTAAGTAGGTAAGAAATAGTTGGCTATGTTCTGAATAAAAGATCTGCACCTGCCAATTTATGCTGTTTCAGACGCGCAGTTAATGAAATAAATAGAAAGTGTGTTACTTTTAAAATATACATTTATATATATATATAAAAAAACAGATATCGGTCATAATTGAGTCTAAAAATATACAGCTCGATGCACTTTTTCTTTTGCATTGCACTTCAGGATATCCTATCTTGTAAATCCTCTGTGAAATAGGAGCTAGTTCAGTCTTAATGCGGCTATCATACTGTCTTAAATTAGTCAGTCACGAGAAGGATGCAGCAATATGTGAGACACGTATGGAGATAACTCCATCTCACTCCATCGTATTGCTGCATCCCTCTCGCCAGTGATTAATTTAGGAAAGTGTAATAGCTGCTAAGTTTTCAACTACGAATCGGCATGACTTAGAACAACTCCACAATCTTACATGAAACGTGTGAGTTTTACGGCTGAAAAGCGATCTCTTCCAGACGTATCCATTAGCTCGCAGACGGCCTAGATCCGTCTTTTGTGCTGAGAATGGCTTTTACCTGTGCTTCATTCGGAGTAAAAAGACTGTAAAATGCCCTGAAACTGTTGCGCTTACGGCTTTCTTCTTCTGGGTGATTCGGAGTTTGTTCCGTCTGAATGCAGGCAGTTCGTATCTTGCTGGCAGTTTTTTCTGGAGTTAAAACGGTATTAGTGCTACTGCGTTTGATGGACTATGGACTTTCTTGTTGCTAGGGATGCTAAATAGTTGGTCATTTAATAAGCCAAGAGCCTGGAACACCAACCTTTGCTTGGTGGATTTTTGTTTGGACATTAATCTGGATAAAATTGGAAGGCATAACTTTATACTGTTACATTTTGGTTGTTTAAAGTGAGAAGACTAGCTCTGTGAACTCTAGATTGCGCGAGCTTGTTTCATTTTCTTTCTTTTTTTTACATTTTCATATACTTAAACTAAAATCGAAAAACAGAATCTACGAAAAAAATTTATAATTTACGTACCTACACACAAAATTTCATGAGAATCATAAATCTTTTTACTCGAACTGAAAGTTCACAAATTGAACGACTTATTCCAAAACTGCCAACATCTCTAAGATTTTCATCAACGTTTCTCAATTTGAAAACCATGTGAGGTGTCAGAATGCTGTTCATAAAAAAATTATAAGTATGGCAACATTTTGTTCCCTGCCCCCTCTCACTCCTTATACCTCATGAGCGCAATGTGCGCTATAATAAATGCGTGATTAAAATTACAATTATTCGTTTCCATTAACAATTTGGTGCCGAAACCAGGGTAAGCAAGGTACCTTTAGTTGCAATTCAAGTTTTGTCTGTCTCGCTCGCTCTTACGCGATCCTCTCAGTTTTCACCAAAACCCAAATCGCAATCTGAGAACTCACGGACGAACTGAACAACTTCCCTTAAAAAAACAAATATTACGCTCTTTATCTGACTTAAGACTCAGTCAGTGCTGAGCTCTCGCAACGGATCTAAACTTCATTTCGCCGACGTTTTTATCATATTTCATTTCTGTGAGATATCTCGAGAATCATTCCTTGTCCGAGCTCTCGGCTTTGATCTTGCCGGGGGCGTGGTTTGTAAATAAATTCGTATATATGTTTAATGCGACTGTAAATTATAGATTTTACATTTCACCATTTTAACTCTAGAAATAAAAATAAAATTGCTATTAGAAAGTTTCGTGTTCGTAAAGTATTTTAATCATTTTTAGGCCAATGTATTCATTTATATAACAAGTTACCTGATCATATTTTAAAATTAGCCTTTCCATCTCTCAAAAATTATTTAAAAAAATCTCTAATGTCAAAAGCATATTATACAGTAAAGGACTATCTGACAGACAAAAATGCATGGCCTGAACCAGAAACCGAGTAACTGACTCCTTAGATTGTACCTGACTAGTTTAAGGGACACAGTTCTAATAAGAAAGCATATCAAACGTACATAAATTGTGTTAAACCTTCATACTTTCTTGTAGTTTCTATATTTTATTCTTACACTAGTCCTCATTTATATCTTAGAATACACTTTTAATATGTTTTCTTCGAGAACTACGTATAGTTAAGTTCATTACTGTAATAGTTACCTAAGTACTTATCCTTTATGAAAAAATGACTGACTGTTGAGTTTCTTTCGGCGTTTCTTCTCAACAGTGGTCTCCTCTTGTGAAATACCGGTAGACTCAGACATGTAAAAGTGCCCTTGTGGCCGACTTGCAGAATAAAGTTCATTATTTCATTATTTCATAGATATAAATTGAGTTTACACTCAGATAGAGTAAGTAATAGGCGTGCGGACATTTTTGTGAGGATGTCAATCGATTATATTTTTTATTGGGATCAAATGACTATTTGGGACTACCTGAGACTGCTCTAAAAGTCAGAAATGACCGTCAAAGTTCAACATTTCTGATGAGAGCACTAAAAACACTCCATACAAATGGCGTACCTGCATATGACGTCATGTGTGGATCTGCTATCAGTATTTGTATGGAGAAAATAAGTAATTTGCCATTTTCACCGTGAAAAAGTGCGTTTAAGTTCGTGGTTGTCGTACAATTAATGTTTTGTTAAATTATGAGGATTCTAAAAACAATTTCAAAATTTATTTTGGCTAAAAAAAAAAACACCTTCGTACCTTTGAAGTCTGAATTAAAAAAAAAATGTTTTTTTTTTTTTTTTTTTTTTTTTTTTTTCTTTGTTTCATGACATACTGAGCTAATTTTATTCATATAACTACATTGTTCGTTGCTATAGCATAGCCTAACAGGCGTCGGCGTCGGTCCGGCCCAGGGATAGTGGCGCTCCAAAAAGCTTTCATATGGCAATAACAATATGTCGTATATTTTTGCATTTGCATTGAACAAGTGACAAGATCTCAGCCAATATTGATACTAAGAATTCCTAATTTTGTAGTTATGTTCAGTTTTAGTAGCATTTTCTATATCACTCATTGAATGAGGGTCTCATGATGGCCAGCTACCTGTGTCGGGGGTATTTTAAAGCTTTTAGGTTATTTTTTATTAAGTTTCTTACACGCGCAGTGGATGTTACGTTTGTGATACGGGACTTTATGAATCTTAGTTTAGGACTACTTCGATAACAATATCTCCTAATTCCCTTCTTTTTTTTTTTTTGACGTGACAACGTCTTAAATTAGGTTGCGCTCGGAGTCACTCATGAAAAAGTGTAACGCCCGCTCACGTCTGTTACGATGAGTCACCGAACGAGAGAGAGGCCCGCCGGACCGGCGAATGCCTTGCGTCTCTCTCCCACTCAAACATGATCGGTCCGCCGCGCGTTGTCACGTAAAATCTTCGCCCGTAAAACCGACTACAGGCAACCAGTTTTTTTCTTATTGTGTAAGACTATCTCCTAATTTTAGTTTTCTTGTTGCAGACGCGCAATGAAACGTAGACGAACCTAGCATGTCGGCCTCGATGCGCTGCCTGCTGTGGCTGCTGCCCCTCCTCCCCCCCACCCTGGCGTTCCTGCTGGACAAGCAGAACCCCTACTCGCAGTTCCGCAAGTGGAACGCCGCGCTCAACGGAACCCTAGAGCTGGAATTCAAGACTGACCAGCCAAATGGGTTGCTACTGTATACGGATGACGGCGGCACTTATGACTTTTTCGAGCTGAAGCTTGTGAATGGCGCGGTCCGGTTGAGGTACAACTTGGGCGGTGGCGCGCAGATTATAACGGTCGGAAGCGACTTAAACGATGGTCACTGGCACAAGTTACAGGTGAGTTTATTATTATCATTGTGTCATATTAATTTTATTGTCATTGTCTTTATTAGTATGTCGCACTCATTCACGGGACAATGGTGTCCAGGACTTTTGGGAGGCGTGCACGGAGCCGAAGCCAACGTGCAAAGGCCCTTTCGACAATTTAATGAAATTTAAGGGGTACACCATGCGGATGCTACCCCTGCCTGTGTCATGGGACGCACACAGAGATGCAAGAACTATTGTGATTGTATGGAGTCTAAACACTACTAGGGTCATTATTATTTTTATTTATTTTATTTATTTATTTGTCCCATAAATTAACACTTTACAGCCAAGCTACACGTGTTAACAGGAGAGTAAGTATACATAATAGCGATTCATTTGTAACATAAAAAAAAAACTTAAAAATCATTAGAATTAAAAACAATGGACAACAACAACAACGGTACAACAGGCCTATGTTACATGATGGAGCTTGGTGTGGAAATAGACTCCAGGTACCGACTGACAACTATTGGAACTGGCATTATCATTGTCATTATCATTGAAGTGTCATTGTCAATCACTACTACTCAATTCGCCGGTAGGTAAACAGTAAACAAAGACGTCTGATTGTGTTCACTGAGATTTAATTAGTAACAATGTCACCAAAATCAAGATGGCCGACTCGGGTCTCAATTATACCCGTAAGCGGTTGACTGATATCAGGTTACAGTGAATTATTCATTTGTTTACTACTAATTTGTCAGGGCGTTTGTAAATATAAATAAGAGCCGGTCAAGTGCGAGTTGGACTCGCGCACCGAGGGGTCCGAGGGTTCCAAGCAAACCATAAAAGTACTGAATATTGCTCTAAAGAAAATATAAACTGAATTGAGGGACATACGAGTACCTACTTTGTCGTTGGAAACCGGTTGTTCCCATACATCAAGATACGTCGCGGGTGGTTTACCAACTGCACATAAGTTTATAATCGCTTTTTGTGATGTAACTAAAAGTATACGATCTTAGGATGATTTCGTCTTCTAAATTTCTACTTTTTCTTCTAAATCTTTAAGGTGCCACTAATTTTGGAACCATTTAGCACCCGTAGTCAAAAACTGAAGATTATTAGATTTTTCTTCTAGAGTATCTTTCAGAATAACAGTTCTAGCTAGAGTTAAGAACAAAAGTATCAGCTTTTGTTTACCCGAGGACGAAGTGAAACTGCATAATGTTATTTAATTACTTTCGTTGGTAGTTGTCGAGTCCTCGGCTGCGTGTGACTAGTTCAAAAAATCGACTTATCCCAACTTTTTGTGATAATGTGAATAATTGTAAAAGTTTATATCACCGATTTGTTTATTTTTTCATTGAGATGAAATCGTAAATAATACGGTGTAAAGCTTTGTTGGTTCTCCACTGACGGAGAAATTTTCTCCGTCAGACAAATTGGCTTTTACACTGACATACACAGCGGGCGCCTCTGGCTATCTTCCAGACTGTTTGACTCATGCTTCAATAATTTTGCTTTTCGGAATGCCTGCGGCTGGTGAAGGATAGAGAGAGACTTTATTGAGCTTGTATTGCGCCAGATAGACCTAGGGCTGTCATCCGTCCGGGTTTCCCCGGATTTTTCCTAGTTTGGAACCGTGCGGGGACCGTCAGGTGGGGTTTTAATTTTTTTTTTACGTGAATGAAATATAAAACTTTTTTTTTTAAATAATATTGCAATTCCGATTGTTTATTTAATAATTTTCGGACACGTTAGGGGAAAAAAAGAGATTTACGCCAAATGTCCGGGTTTTTCTAAGTCTTTGCCGAGTTCGGCGAATTTAGATATGGCAGCCCTAGATTGAACGAAAGACAGAAATGGACTTCGATTGTGCATTGAGGCCAACATCTGTGCCTGTTCAACACAATTACACTTTTATTAAACTTGGCAAATTATTCAGCAGGCCTGTGATGGTTGCTTTTCTCAAGCGATAAAGTCACAAAGAATCCGTCGCGTTTTGGAAAATGCAAGTGTGAGTGACAGATGCTTTGTCACTTATTTATCACGTGATAAACGGAACCACCATAGGCCCCCGGGTGTTTTTAAATGAATCCTCGGATTTCCATTTCATTTGGCTGAGCATTATTGAGAACTTCACCTCTGTTTCCCAAATACTTATGCGCCTTCATCATCGAACCATGTCCAGATAATCCCACATGAAAAGAGCAATGTCAATGATTCTAAATTATTTATGATGATTAAATTAGGTTTGTTTTATAACAATTCTGAAAAATGTACTGTAGTAGAGGATCCCTTTAAGAACGACATTCACCGAGATGTTTATTTGATTAAATGTATTTTATATTTAATTTAATATGTCAATAAATATATTGCATATGGGTTGCCTAACAAATTTTAGTCCAGGGTATGTTTAATTAATGATTAAAAAAATTTTTTTTTTAAACATTTGATTATTAGATAAATTCTATACCAATCGAAAGTATGAAGCCCATAGAATATGCAAACGTTAGGTTGCCTATTCTTTTCCCGTCACAATTATCGGGTAGCCAGGTTTAAACTGGTAAATCTATACTAGCATTTTGCAACGGTCTGATTATTGAATTGAAATTAAATAACATTAAAGATTATTTTATTATGAACACGGTGGTATAGGGTTGCCTGCGAAAAATCTGTCCAGAATTCCGGTTGACGAATTTTGAAAAGTAAAATATTGCAGCGAGTGAATGTGTGCGACTGAGAGGTCCCAACCAAAACCATCCCATACGATAGAAGAGGACACACCATAGCAGCTGTTTGAAGTCCGCCCATTTAAAAAAAGAGAGTGCGCATGCTATTTGTGCTTGAAAATGAAAAGGATAGCGATAGACTCGTATATGCTGTGCATTATTTTGGAGTAGATTGTCGCTATAGATACAATAAAATGCATGGTATAATAATATACTCCGCCTGTTACTCTCTTCCGAGACTCGCGAACCACGTGACTGACACAAGCCTACGTCATCATGGTGTTCAGAGATTCTCATACTTTTAAATGTTGGAGAATTTTAACCAACGGTGAAAAGTGTTTAAACGGCATTAATTTTAAGTGATTCAAGTAGAAACATAGGTAGTAGAATAAAACAAATGTAATGTATCTAATCTTTCGGAGTTTCTTCTCAACAGTGGTCACCTCTTGTGAAATGTCGATAGACTCAGACATGTAAAAGTGCCCTTGTGGCCTACTTGCAGAATAAAGTTCATTATTTCATTAATTAATTGATAAAAAAAAAAAGTTAAATAACTATTTCTCTATTTTAATAATAAACTTCTCCAAAATAATGTACAGCATATACGAGTCTATCGCTATGCTTTTCATTTTCAAGCACAAATAGCATGCGCACTCTCTTTTTTTAAACGGGCGGACTACAAACAGCTGCTATGCTGTGTCCTCTTCTATCGTATGGGATGGTTTTGGTTGGGACCTCTCAGTCGCACACATTCACTCGCTGCAATATTTTACTTTTCAAAATTCGACAACCGGAATTCTGGACAGATTTTTCGCAGGCAACCCTATACCACCGTGTTCATAATAAAATAATCTTTAATGTTATTTAATTTCAATTTAATAATCAGACCGTTGCAAAATTCTAGTATAGATTTACCAGTTTAAACCTGGCTACCCGATAGTTGTGACGGGAAAAGAATAGGCAACCTAACGTTTGCATATTCTATGGGCTTCATACTTTCGATTGGTATAGAATTTATCTAATAATCAAATGTTTAAAAAAAAAATTTTTTTAATCATTAATTAAACATACCCTGGACTAAAATTTGTTAGGCAACCCATATGCAATATATTTATTGACATATTAAATCAAATATAAAATACATTTCATCAAATAAACATCTCGGTGAAGGTCGTTCTTAAAGGGATCTTAGACTACTGGTTTTGTAGTAATACGTTACATACCTAGGGCGTCGAATTAGTGAATGTCCCAGATCGTAGGTGTTTGTGGCTCAAACCGAAGGTGAGGGCCATTAATATGCAATCCGGGTTTTTTTTTTTATTACTGCTCGTGGATTGCTCCCCGCTTAGTGAGCAGTAAATCGCACTAACGGCCTAGAATGACGTAAAAATAAAATCGCATTTGTGCCGCTATATGAAAAAACCGTAATTGCTCGGTAGCTTTACGGCTATAACCGACATCGTGTTGCTAGGCTGTTGGCAGCGCACTGCCCCAGCGCCTAGCGTGTGTGAGCTGGCGTGCACGGGCACTCGAACCAGCGGACGTGTACCTAGCTTGACAACGTCGTCTGTTTGTCATAGGTCATGTCGTCAATGTATTGAATCATTGTCGGTTTCTAGTGTGTCCTTTTGCCCCACAGGTGGCCCGACGTGACGAGCACACTTCGCTGGCGGTGGATGGCGTGTCCCGCAGCACGACGTCGCGCGGCAAGGAGTTCGCGTTCGGGAAGTTCAACACCAACTCCGACGTGTTCGTCGGGGGCATACCGCCGTCGTGAGTACTAGCTTTTTTATAGAATATCTGTGATATTACCATAAAAAATTACTACAATATCTGTGATGTTACCATTAAAAAAAATAACTACAATATCTGTGACATTACCATTAAAAAATTACTACAATATCTGTGATATTACCATTAAAAATACAACACTATCTGTGATATTACCATTAAAAAAGTTAAAACAATATCTGTGATATCACTATTAAAAAAATATCTACAATATCTGTGATGTTACTATCAAAAATACTACAATATCTGCGATATTACCATTAAAAAAGTTAATACAATATCTGTGATATCACCATTAAAAAAATATCTACAATATCTATGATGTTACTATTAAAAATACTACAATATCTGCGATATTACCATTAAAAAAGTTAATACAATATCTGTGATAGCACCATTAAAAAAATATCTACAATATCTATGATGTCACTATTTAAAAAAAAAACTACAATATCTGCGATATTACCATTAAAAAAGTTAATACAATATCTGTGATAGCACCATTAAAAAAATATCTACAATACCTATGATGTCACTATTTAAAAAAAATACTAGAATATCTGTGATATTACCATTAAAAAACTGACAGAAATATCTGTGATATCACCACTAACAAAATATCTACAATATCTATGATGTTACTATTTAAAAAAATACTACAATGTCTGTGTGTGAAAAAGGACAAGAAAGGCCGACCCCAAGTAGATGGGAAAATGGTCAAGGAAGATGATGATGATGATGAATATCTGTGACATTATTATTAAAAAAATACTACAATATCTGTGATATTACCATTAAAAAACTGACAGCAATATCTGTGGTATTACCATAAAAAAAAAAAATTGATTTTTAACGTTAATATTTTAAAATTATAGTATTTCTATATAAAAATAGGACTTTTTATAAAGAGAACTCCCGCGAGCCTCAGACATATAAAATACATACGAAACGGGGTTACTCACGTCGTAGAAGTCGAATATCGCTCGACATATTTCGAATCGGTACGCGATCCATCAGCAGGAGCTACGATCAGTAGCGGCGGCCAATCGCAAACTGCGCGCTGACGCTCTCATCACGTGGCTGCTAGATACGGGCGTCATCACACATAATGTCAATTGATAACATTTCATATTTTTAAGACTATCATTTTATTACTTTTCTGAATTCTGCTTAAAAAGATGAAGTAATCTCTGTTTTTATTTATTTTCTGAGATGATTATTTATTTTATTATTCATTTATAAAAACATACTCATTTTTAAATGTGGCAACACCAAAACCAGTACTTAATGGAACGGTTACTTTAGTCGGCTTTCTTATTTAAAAAAAAAAAACTTAATACAACTTGGTATGCATCTGTCATCTGTCAACGTCAAATAAAAAAAAAAATCGCTCTTTGGTTTAGACAACAACCTTATTCAGACCGTATTGTCTTAGATTGCAGTTATTTGATGTATTTTCTTATATTTCTTTAAATACAGAAGAATAAATTCAAAGATTTTTTCTTAAGGTACACGACATAAAGCCCTGTCGATCTCTATATTAATTTCCACCTGTTATAAATATGAAATGTTGTCAATTGTCGGGTTGCACACAACACTCACTACGTCACTTGCTAATGTCTCGTCCGCACTAACCATCGACGTAGTATTCAAAACCGCTCTCCAGCACGGGGCACTGACATATCTTTTTCATAAAACCATCTACGCTTCGCTCGGAGTCGCTCTTGCTCAATTAAAGTACAATTTAAATTCCGACCGCCACTCGATATCCGCCTTAACATCTGTCGGCTGCGGCCAAATTCAAATCACAAGTCATTACGATCGTAGTCACCATTTAAATTATTTTAATTGCGTTGCAAAAATCTAAGGGAATTTCCGTTTCGTACCAATTAAATAAAATGCCCGAATCGTTTCGGCTTTTTACTGCTCTTAGAGGGAATTATGTTGGTGAATTTCCAACCGTATGCTTTTAAGGGAGAGTTGGAGCTTGGTTGTTTGAGATTAGATGCTGAGATGTTATCTCTAGAAAATACGGCTGTCGGTCTGTGTATCTCGTGCAATGTTTCAGTGTCGTGCTCTATGTATAGCAGTAGAGTATAAAAGCTGTAGTCTATGGTATTAAGGGGCGAGCACACTGCGATTTTGTTGCAATGTAGTTGAACTGGGTATTAAGTGAGTGAGCACATTGCAACATTGTGTTGGGATGTAGTGGATTTAGATATTCTGTTTACGTCAGTTTGCTCGGGAAGTGTTTCTGACAATTGATTATTGCTTGGACGTTGGCAAACGTTACTAAGAATGAATTATTAGACTACACTTTAGTACGTGTGACATGAAATAATGAAATATAGAACTTTAATCTCTACCGCCGATCGACTCAGACATGTAAAAGTGACTTACTCTATTGCATGTCTGAGTCTATCGGCATTTCACCAGAGGGGACACCTGTTGAGAAGAAACGCCGAAAGAAACTCGGGTGTTGTTTGAACTGTTATAGAAGTATTTAGCAAAATAAGAAACAGCATAACTTAAGTTGTGGTTTATAGCATAGAAATAAGATTGCGAAAATTCATTGATCGCGTCACTATCACTTGGTATTCGAAACACACTCGTTTCTTTTCAAATAAACTTTAATTACGAGCAACCATCATTAAAAAAAGGACTACCGATTAATGCTACTAACGACTTTAGGTACAGGAAGACAAGAGGCTGAAACGCTGCCTTAAAACCGATTTAATTTGGAAGATAACATTTTAAATCTGTTTTCATGTTTATTCTCTTTTATTGCAAAATTGTAACGTGCGGCAAATAAAGCAGCTTGTATAATAAATAATAATCTACTTACTAATATACTAGAATACAATACAAAATACATAGATTTGTAAAAAGAAGAAAACCCTTGTTCAATTATTTTGGGTTAAGTTCATGTTATTTAGTCTGTAATGTAGCATGCGGCAATTGTGAAGGGGCACGTATAATATACGGCCAAGTACGAGCAACAATTATAGAGGCAGTTCTCCAAGATTGACGAGTGCTTCATTAAGGTTGCTCTGGCTTTCGGCAAACTGGATGGTAGTGAAAAGTCTTACTAAAGCTCTCATGAGCCATCTAATATAATCGTAAGTATTTATTAACTGTGGATAAGCAAACATAATTTTACACAATAAATACAAACAGCCTACAAAATACAATTAAATAATCGATTGTCAGCACTTGTCAATGTCAGATTGTTGAAGTTTTGACACTAAGTTATTAACCATTGAGATTGTATTTAATTGAAGAAATTAAATTATTGAACAGGATCAATCTTTATCCTATATTTTAAGTGGTATTAACATTTCTTGTTTTTATATATATTATAAATACAAAGGGTAAATAAAAAGTCAAAATTTTGAAGTGCAAGTGGAAAGTCGAACCCACGACCTCTGTTTGACTGGAGCAGTGCTCTCTTTCATTGTCGGTTCGATTCCCACTTCAGTGGATTGCGTAAAATTTTGGCTTCTTATTTATCCTTTGTTATATAGAAATTAAATTAATTGTCTTCCCAACAATTTACCTAACCTATTGTGAAGGGGCACGTATAATATACGGCCAAGTACGAGCAACAATTATAGAGGCAGTTACGCAAGATTGACGAGTTCTTCATTAAGGTTGCTCTGGGCTGTGGGCAAACTGACGACGCGGTTGGCACAGTGGTAAAGCAGCTGCCTACTGAGCCTTCGGTCCTGGGTTCGAATCCCGGCAAGGGCAAATATTTGTGTGATGAACACGTATATTGCCACTAAAATAAAACCTATCTTAAAACCAGGCGGTAATAAAAATGACCCGAACCACTATAGGCCTATTGCGCTTTTGCCAAGTGTTTCTAAAATAATTGAAAAAGCAATGACAAATCGCATATATAATTTCTTTGAAAAATATGATATTTTTGATAAAAACCAATTTGAATTTAGGAAACGACAATCTGCGACACTTGCAATCTATAATTATGTTCAGGAAATACTCTTATCTTTGAACTCCAAAAAATATGCCGTAGGGCTACTCCTAGATATGTCCAAAGCCTACGACCGAGTTTCACACTCTGTATTACTTTCCAAACTCTACGGTATGGGCATTCGAGGAAACGCGCATAAATGGTTAAAATCTTATTTACAAAACCGTACGCAGTGTGTGCAGATTGATTGGCTGTATAAAAATTCGGGAGAAATAAAGGCCGTAACGTCTCAAATACGGAAAACTACCTGCTCAATTCCGCAGGGAAGCGTAATCGGATGTGTCCTATTTCTGGCTTACATCAATGACCTGCCCAAAATTATAAATGCAAATAGTGTCATGTTCGCCGACGACGTCTCCGTACTGCTAAATTGCGCAAGCAGCGAGGAATGCAATGAACGCCTACCGGAAATAGCCCAAAACATAACAGAGTGGCTTGAAGAACACAACTTGGAAATTAACCTTCAAAAAACAAAAATTATTCAATTAAAACCTATTCAAAAAAAGCCGTTGCATATATCATTACAAATAAATAACAAATTAATAGAGGAAGTTAATGAATTCAAACTATTAGGTATAAAAATTGATACAAGTTTAAATTGGAAATCACATATCCAACACATAAAATCTAAATTATCAAGCTTTATATACGCTTTATGTGTATTAAAATCCAACACAAACATGCATACTGCGTTATCTGCTTATTTTGCTTTTGCGCAAGCATGGCTACAGTACGGTGTGATTCTCTGGGGGGGCAGCGCCGAGGTCCACCAACTACTAGTCATGCAAAAGAAATGTATCCGAATACTTACCAACACGCAGGTACCAGACAGCTGCCGTCCGCACTTTGTTAAGCTACAAATCCTGACACTACCTTCCATTTACATTATGGAAGCGGCACTTTTTGTTAGGAAGCACTCGAATTTGTTTACCAAGCAAGTGTTCAAATCACAAAGACGAAACAATACAACTAAATTAGAATTACCAGCTACAAAACTAGAGATGTATAAGAAAGGCCCTTATTGCCGATGCATACAAATAGTAAACAAATTGCCAGCGATACTAAGAGACGAACCGAAAGACACAGTATTTAAGAGGGAATTAAAAAAGTTGTTAATTAACAAATGTTATTATTCCATTGATGAATATTTAAATGATCAACTCTTGCCAAAGTAAAATTATAATAAATTCATTTATTTTATTTTATGTCAATAGGTTAAATAATTAATATTATCTATTTATTTAATAGATTAAATTGCAAAGATGTATATTAAAATTTAAAAAGTAAAATTATAATTTATGTTACAGTAATTATTATGAAATGATGTGAAAAATATTTAATGAAATTCCAATATTAATTATGTAATGTTACCAATTGTATTGAAACCTCTTCCGCTGTACCTAATTAAGCACCTGCTAACACCCACTACTAACTGCATTGCTGTGCCCTAACAGGGTTCATGTTATGGACTTAACCTTTTAATGTCACATCTTATGTACTACATGATAATGCAATAAAGAATTATGAATTATGAATATTTGTGCCTGGGTCATGGATGTTCTATGTATTGAGGTATTTATTTATCTATATATATATATATATATATATATATATATATATAAGAATGGAAGAGATCGGTCTCTAGCGATAAGACCGCCTGTTGTCTAATGCCGTAATATTTTTCTTGTTGGTGTGCAAATAAGTATTGTTGTATTCTATTGTATTGTATTGTATTGTATTGTATTGTATTGTATTGTATTGTATTGTATTGTATTGTATTGTATTGTATATATGTCGTCGCCTATAGTAACCCATAACACAAGCCTTCTTGAGTTTAATTTGAGACTAGATCGATTTGTGTGAGGTTACATAAATTGGCCCATTCATAAATTATAATTAAGTTAACAATAAAAATATGTTATTGCATTAATATAATACAAATTTTAGTAAGATAAACAATACTTAAATTATTTTGTGTTACACTTTATTTGCTTTGTAATGTAGCATGCGGCAATTGTGAAGGGGTACGTATAATATACGGCTAAGTACGTGCAACAATTATAGAGGCAGTTTCCCAAGATTGACGAGTTCTTCATTAAGGTTGCTTTGGCCTTTGGGCAATTTGGCTCATAATGAAAATGGCTGAAACTCCTTTATGATACCTTGGCGTTTACTACCTTTTAGATATCTTGTTTCTGTGCAATATAGGAGGCTGAGGTTATCTATGTGGCTCATAATGAAATTGACTGAAACTCCTTTATCATGGCTTGGCGCTTACTACCTTTTTGATATTTTATGTCTATGCTATCTCAAAATATAGGAGGTAGAATTTATCTATGGTGTTTATATAAGTATCTTAATATCTTAACTAAGAACCATGTTAAACTAGATGGAGTGTTTATAGGAATACGTTATATTGTTACTCTGATATCTTTTGTAGCCAAAACCACAAAATAAAGACACTACAGAAGCCGCACTCGTTTGTTGTTCGCCGCTTTTGCAAAATAATTAGCCTGCTAGTATCTGACTAGTAATATTGAATGACGGGCAACGTCGTTGGTTCCAGCATGTTGTGGGGCGTGTCATACTCCTAGGGTTGCCTATGCAAACCAAAACGGAAAATATATAAATAATAAAAATATAATCGATGCGTTGGCTCCGCTTCGAGCGTGCTGACCTAGCTGAATAAAGGCGGAGTGATGGGCGGGCCACACAATTGTGACCCGAAATTCGTAGGTATATTTCGTGACACGCGACGCGGAGTGAATCCCCCTTGCCAACACGTAATACAGTCCGATAGCTCTCAGATTGTGATTCGGGTTTGGGCGAAAACTGAGAAGTTCGTATCTGTATCGCGTAAGAGAGCAAGACAGAATCGCATTCTGTTATTATACTAATTATATTGATAAGTGATGACGCGATTGAAATTCACTTAATTGAATGGCACGAAGTTAAATCCTTATTCAGTGCTAACCTCGACTCGTTAAAATCGCTCGTAACTTTATAAACATTACCTTAAAATTCCTTGACACAATTTCTCGGGTCTCGTCTTTAGTTAGCATACTCCCGCTTGCAAAATGACGTAACGAGATGAGACAGCTTGGTCGCTTATGGCCTTTCGTGCCCGATAAATTGAGGATAAGTCTCCTATCTAAAATGACGGAACTCATTGGGACAGCAACGACGTTTATGGCCTTTCGTCCTCTATATATTGTTAGGTCACGGATTTAAAATGACGGAACTCGTTAGGATGATTACGTCGTTTACGTCCTTTGTCCGAGGTTGCTCTGTCAGGCTAGGAAACGTTCCTGAAGGAATAAAAGAATCTAAAGAATTTCAGGACTCATTTATTATACATAACTAGTGGTCTGTGAGTTGATTTCCCGAGTTTTCAAGCCACACTTCGCCATTTTGAAAAAATAAAACTATGTATCGAACCTATTTACCAGATTTCATGAGAATCAGTTGAGAAATAGCTACTACTTTGTATTGTGCAATAAAGTTTAAATAAATAAATAAATTCCAACATACTATAAAGTATAAATATATACACATAAATAAATATATAGGGTAGTTATAAATTTTGCAGCCAATTTATTTTTGTGGGTTAGGTTAGGTATAGGTAAGTATAAAATTCTATAAAATATGTATACGTTTTTAGCTGCCTGGTTAAAGACATGTCGTATTTATCACATGTATCGACAGATGGAACTGTCCCACAGCGCCCGAGTCTCCCCAAAGGAGATAAATAAGCCTAACTGCCCCACGCGGAGCGCGGGGCGAAACGGTACGATATGTATGCTCGATAAGTCAGCGCCTTTCGTTTTTTACGCAAAATTATTTAAGCAACGTTTTGGCTGTGTTTAATAATGTTTGTTTTGTTTTGAACCAGCTTTATTTATTCATTTATTAATTATTGCTCTAAGAAAGTCTTCAAAAATAAAAATTAAACCTGAAAATAATAAATAAATATTAATAATATTATTGAATAAAATAAAATTTTGTGAATTAATTTTATAATATTTATTGGTGTTAAATAATGAACTCACATGTAAAATTCTGTAATTTTATCAATAACTATCTCAATGGATGTAATTTTTTTTCAATTTTTTTTATTAATATTAGCACCTAGTTTAACAGTGTGTTTTAACCACTTAATTGCTTTTGGTAACTACGGCTACCTGTCATCACTCTTATCTATACATATAAACGGACAAGTCCTGACTAACTGTCTGACTGACTCACTCATCAACGTAGAGCCGAAACTACTGAACCTAGGAACTTCAAATTTCTGGAATAGATCTAGTATACGATGCAAGCAAGCACTAAGAAGGGATTTTTGAAAATTCATCCCTTAAGGGTGTCAAATCGGGGTTGAAAGTTTGTATGGAACTTACGTAATTTGTGAGTTAGAGTAATAAAACTTTGTGCATAGATTTTTGGTCTAAAAACAAGAAAACTGATTTCAGGATTTTTGAGAACTCGTCTTTTAAAGGGGTTAAATAGGAGGTGAAAGTTTGTATGAGGAACTTGGAATTCTTTGAGTAAGAGAGATAATATTTCGTGTACAGCTATACAAAGTAAGAAAACAAGTTTCAGCATTTTTCGAAATTCATCCCCGAAAGGGTTTAAATGCACAGCGAAACTTTGTAAGAAAAACGTGGTCTGTTTGAGTAAGGAGTGCATTCTTTTGCGTGTAGACTGATCATAAAAAACTGAAAACATGTATTCAAGCGTTTTTGAAAATTCAACCCCTAATGGGGTGAGGGGTAATTTTTTGAGGAGTGGGAATATTTCGTGCACAGGTTCTTATTTGCAACGTAAGAAAACAAGTTTCAGCATTTTTGGAAATTCATCTCCGAAAGGGGTTAAATGGAGTGTAAAACTTTCTTGAGAAACGTGGCTTTTTTAGTACCTCTTTTGCGTGTAGACTCTTCACCAAAAACGTTGAATATTGATTTCATCGTTTTTGAAAGTTCAACCCCTAATGGGGTAAAGAGGGAGGTGAGTTTCAACAAAGACCTTGAGGTTCTTGAGTAAAAATGGTAACATTACGTATTATTCTATACAAATTAAGAAACCAAGCTTCAGCATTTTTGGAAATTCATCCCTGAAAGGGGTTAAATGAAAATGGAACTTTATGAGGAACGGGACGTTTTTGAGTAAGTGGTGCACTATTTTGCGTGTAGACTCTTCATCACAAACTGAGAGTATTGATTTCAGCGTATTTGAAAATTCAACAATGGGTTACGCTGAAAGGTGACAGTTTGTATAAAGAGCTTGGAATTTTTTGAGTAATTAAGAAAATAAACTTAAGTTTTTTGGGAAATTCATCTCCAAAATGGGTCTAACGGGAGGCGAAAGTTTGGATGACAAAAGATGAGATTCTTTTCGTAAGTCTGGTCATATTCCGTGTTAAAATAATACTTTCAGAAATTTTTGAAATGTACCTGTATTGTCTGAGTAAAGGGGGAAGATGAAAGTTCATGTAAGGAATATTTTCGTGTATAAACTCTGCATTCATTTTTGGAAGAGATAACTCTCCTGGAGTGGTTAGAAACTTTATAATATGCAAAACGTAGGATTGAGTGACAAAACTTCGTGTAAAAAAATGCATTGTTAGGGTTCCATACCTCAAAAGGAAGAAACGCAACCCTCAAAGGATCACTTGGTTGTCTGTCCGTCTATCGAATAAAATGGAAATGAAAACCATATAAGTACTCAGGACTATAGTCCTTTGAAGTTGTTAAAATAACAAACTTCTAAGTTATAACGTAAAAAAAAGATCCGACTGTTTACCTATGCCACAACAAACGTCGATACTCTCAAGGGAATCAAAAATTATAAGGTACTTAGATATTTTCAGTTTAACTAAAACTATGAATTTGGCAAGTAATACCGTGTCTTCCTAGAAGTACTTATAGGGAGTAATCTGAAACTATACATTTCTAATTAAATAAAAAATAGTCTGTAATTTTAAAGTACGTAAAACAGTTTTCCAACGGTAATGTGAATTTTGCTAATGAGTACATTTTATATTTTCCTTAGTAATGTGCAGTGTTTTCATAGTTCGTAAGGAACCCTCTGTGCGCGAGCCCAACTCGCACTTAACCAGCTATTTGTATTAACTAAGAATACTGATTTAAACGTTAGAGGAAATTCCTATCCTTAAGGAGATTAAACTTTTGACTATGATTTTGTTCGGTTCATCGGAAAATGAATTGTCCCATGTGTATACCACGACGTGATCTAGCAATATATAGATCAGCTACCTAAAAGCTATGTATGCGCGCAGATTTCTATTAGTTGTATTATTTTAAGAAACAATAAAACGGGTAGAAAGTTACACAGATAACGTTTCTAGACCCTGTGCGAGCGAAGCCGCGGGTAAAAGCTAGTTTTGTTATTTAAATAGAGTCCAACTCAAAATTCGAAGCAATTGAGTGGCTATGTGCGCCAAACTGTGAAACAGTTTGTTGGCGTCGCGTTCTGACACTACAATTATTGTGCACAGTAATGCTTACTTACTAACTACTTAACTAAATACAAACATGTAATATGCAAACGAAGAATCAGTCGCCATACCAATGTAGATTCTATAACGTTGCAATAGAGTCCTTTTACTAATGGATGGTAAATGAAGTCTGCGTTGGTACCTACGACACACGAAATTATTATAAGTGCAAGTTACAAATCTGGAGTAGGTACATTTAGTAATTATCATGTAGTATCTTTTCAATTTACTTTATTTTATTATATATTTTAGACATTGCCATTAGACATTCTCTAACGTCAACGATTGGGTTAAACAGAAACATAACCCGGGTAGCAAACAGGCTATATGTGTATAATATAGCGATTATAACTTTAAGCTGTATAAGGTGCTTATGCAGACTGTGTGCTACTTGGGAAGGGTTACTCTGCCGTGCTACGGTAAAAAGCAGTATCTTACTATGAAATCCACCGCGTTAGTTGCACCGCCTACAATTTTTCCGCTTTGCCCTAAGGTTGACTGGTAGAGAATGCCTCATGGCATTAAGTCCGCCTTTTGTACGATAAGTTTTCTTTTGTGCAATAAAGATTAAATAAATAAATAAATAAATAAATCCATACAAAGATACGACCTTTTGAACGTAGGATAGCAGCTCTTATTTGACAATCGTATAGTGCCGTCGCGACGCGTCGCTCTCAATCTCCTGTCAAACAATATTTGAGTGAGTGGGACGGCACTATGCGTCAGTCGAATTTCGAACATCGGAGTAGGCCTGTTTTATTGTACAGTGCCCTTAAAATGTGGAAATTAGACCCAGAGACAATTAAAATAACTTCAGCGTTTATGTGTGGAAAACAAACTTTCTCATGATCATGAAGTGAGTGCGGTCATTTGTTATAATCGCTTATGATCGCCAACGGTGGTACTAATGTACAGAATGAGTATACGAACGGTTTAAACTCACGTAAAAATTGTCAGGAACGGCCCGACATGTTTCGAACTCATATGGAGCTCTTCATCAGGGACAGCTATCCGTGCTGCTACGCGACTCACAGCCCATTCGCGTAGCAGCACGGATAGCAGTTTAAACCGTTTTTAGGGTTCCGTACCTCAAAAGAAAAAAACGGAACCCCTATAGGATCACTTTGATGTCCGTCTGTCTGTCTGTCAAGAACCTTTTTCTCAGGAACGCGTGGAGGTATCAAGCTGAAATTCATATCAAATACTCAAGTATACTGTATCTTGGAGCTGTGAAAAAAACAATTTTCTAAGCCAACGCAAACAAAAGATACAGCCGTTTATGCTGCAAATTTTCGACACTCGCAAGGGAATCAAAACCTACAGCGTACTTACCATGAACTCAGCGTACTTATCTTGAAATTTGGTACGAAGCAACGTCTTATACACACAGGGGCAACCCTAGTTCAGGTTATGTAAATTATGAATTTATTTGTTTTTTAAGTATAGAATTTAACCGTCACCTCTGTACATTATGTTTTATCAATAAATTATTATTATTATTATTATTATTATAGCACAGATTAAGGATAAATGGCGAAAAGCATAATTTTTACTTTTACTTATATACAGGTTTGTACGGAACCCTCGGTGCGCGGGACCGACTCGCACTTTTTACAGAATGAGGTTCCTATTACACTTAATCGAAAGTCGAAACCAATATTGCTTAATCGTACACCTCGTTAATTCGTAGAGGCTCTACGCCGTAGCGTAGCCCGTAGCGCTGATAGCGCTCACTTAAAACGATGTATCTTATCACGGAAACCAAGGCGCTTACGTCGTTTTGTCAGGGACGGTATTGCTCGCGCTGTGAAGCAGTGGCGTGCACAGAGTTTTCCGACAGGGTAGACACAAAATTTTGAGAACCTAATAACTTACAGAAAAACTGCGGGACAGTTTTTTTTCTTCGTCTTCTCAAATATCAAGCAAATCGACCATCTCTAAATAATTTCCTCTATTAACTGACGACCGCAAACAATAAACAACACCACAATTATCACAATTAAAATCATCCATTTTCAGTCAACTTTTAAGAATACACTAAAAACTTTGATTCGCTTATTTACTAGTCACCATCATACGTAATAATCAAAACATGAAAACAAACAATAATAATGGCGGTAACAAAAATACGACAAACTTAAATAGTACTGTTTTTGCGCTAATTAAAGTTACAAAAAAGGGCCTTTTAAAATTCGTTACATAGTCAACATCGGAAGTTCGAATCTACAAATAATAGCTAAGGAGAGAGCGAGACAGGCTACCCGTTCGGAATTCTTCGCTTAATATCGGGCGTCGCGGTATTCGCGCCTCGCTCGCACGAGCCGAGTCGCGGGTCGGAAACATCCTATCCTACTTCCGTAAGGAAGTAAAAGACAAGAGACAATGTCTTACTTCTGTATTTGTGTGCGTGAGTTTTGTTATTGTGTGCAATATTTTTATAAGAACGCACACACACGCGATCCGTGTTACCACGAGGCACACAAATATAAATTTAGACAGAAAATCGCCTGTCTTTACCGTTACGGCGCGCAGCGGCGCTAGTGCCGCGGAATGGTTCAAGTCAACCTCCACGGAATCGACCAATACGTACGTAATTTTGGCGCACCGACTCGTTAGATGGCGCGGATCGCAAATTGATTATTTTTGTACATTTGTTTTATATAATTTTATAAAAAGGTAATGTTTGTAACAATAAATAATATATTTCATTTCTGTAATCAACTAGGGTAGGCAGTGTCTTTTTGTCTTTATAAGGTGCACGCCACTGCTGTGAAGTGCACGGTAAGTGGTCCCAACATGTTGGATCTATGTTAGTAATTATGTTGGTGTTATCTTACACTGTGTCAGAATTTAATAGGTAGGTAATTATTATATGGAAGTGTTGATAATCTTGTTAATATCTACTACTAAGTGTGTTGTTTTACACGTTAAGGCTTCTTATCCATTCAAAAATGCTGATTGTTTTATATATAGAGGAGATATATAGAGGATATTATCAATGTTACTAGTTAGAACAGGGTTATTCCGATTCATTGGTAAATATTTGAAACCCACAGTTTGAATTTTTCATTAATAACTTTTGTTTCAAAAACTACTCGAAATTGACAAAATTCACGCAGAAAACTGTTTCTTTTTTTTCAATTTTGTTTTCGACTGCACGCATGAAAGCATGAAATAGCTATGTTACTATCTAGAGCTCAGGGAAACGTATTCACTTTAAAAAGTTGGTTGAAATTATCAATATATTTTTCATAATGTGAAAAAACATAAATTTTAAAAGGAATAAGGCCTTTACCTTTCCCTCGGAATACCTAAAGAAAAGTATGTAGGGCCCTAACTAGGAGCTTGTACGTGACTCGAGGCTCGAGGGTAATGGGTCTAGACTTTATACGAACCGTGTCAAGGATTTCTACAGATAATGGATACGGGATTATTATACGGACCAGGACAGCCAATCGCCAGCGGCCTTGGATGAAACCCGGAAAAATACTGCGACAATCGTTGAAATCGGTCAATTGACAACATTTAATGCTGCTTTCATTGCGTGCAGTCGAAAATAAGTTGAAAATTACAGATTTTTGCGTGAAGTGAAACAAAAATTATCCATGAAACATTCAAACTGTAGGTTTCAAATATATACCAATAAATCCCAATATAGCCCTATTCTAGCTAGTAACATATTAAGAAAATATTAATGATAAAAATCAAAATTTCTGTTTTGTAACACCGGTAGCGGTAGCGACCGCCGCGAACTGGTTCAAACCGGTTTGGCGCGGAAAAGCGGCCGCTGTCACGTTCCCGATGCTTTTTGCTTCATTACCGGGAGGAGTTTTTAATTGGTGCTGTTTACTGGTACTGGCAGTTTGTTGCCCCGTTGTTCATTAATTTTAATGCTGCCTTAAGTCGCATCTATTCTTATTTCGTAAAAGGCTACTCAGTTTTTAGGGTTCCGTACCCAAAGGGTAAAAACGGGACCCTACTACTGAGACTTCGCTGTCCATCCGTCCGTCCCTCTGTCACCGGGCTGTATCTCAAGAACGGTGATAGTTAGACAGTTGAAATTTTCGCAGATGACGTATTTCTATAGCCGCTATAGCAACAAATACTAAAGATAAAATAAAATAAATATTTAAGGGGGCTCCCATACAACAAACTTACAGATAATGGTACGGAACCCTACGTGCGCGAGTACCCCTCGCACTTGGCCGATGTTTTTTCTATGAGTTAGTGTTATGCGTCTTCTGTGGACATCATACAAAAAGTGAAGAATTCTAAATTCTAATTTTCTTGCTTCACCTTATTAGTCATGTATAAAACCGATGTACGGTTCATTTTATATACTAAGGGTACCTATAAAAGAAGTGGAATAAAAGATAAAGATAAGATTATTTTATTTATTAATCGACACGTCCGATATGTATGACGACAGAATATTAAATTAGCTTTGGCGTAATATAGTGCTTAATTTCACGTGATAAAATAATTTAATACCCATAGGTACCGGGCTTATGCCCGGTACCTATGGGTATGCTGATGACAGCACAGTTGTTGACAGATACACATCCAGCGCAAATTCCAAGAGGGACGAAATCCAGTCTTGTCGAGAGGCGATGGTGGATCGATTGAACCAAACTCTCGTGGCAGTGTCCGAATGGGGAGATGCCAATTTAGTTGGATTCAATGCCATCAAGACTCAGGCGTGTCTGTTTTCCGCTAAACGGAGTCCCTTTGACCTGACTCCCACTTTCCAAGGTGTATCCGTTCCGATTTCAGACCACCTAGAGCTTCTTGGGATGACCTTATCATCCAACCTGAACTTCGGCCAATACATTGAATCCTTGGCTACAACTGCAGCAAAAAAACTTGGGATCCTATCTAAGGTGAGACGGTACTTCACGCCGAGACAGCTGCTTCAATTATATCAGGCGCAAGTCCGATCATGCATGGAGTACTGCTGCCATCTTTGGGATGGGTCCGCCAAATACCAACTAGCCGCCTTGGATTCAATTTACAAACGTGCGAAGAAGCTCATTGGCGACCCTGCCTTAGTTCAGGAAAAGCTGCAAAACCTCGAACACCGCAGGAAAGTCGCCTGTTTATCGATTTTCTACCGGATACACTTTGGTGAGTGTGCACTAGGACTGCATGAATTAATTCCACCGTCTCCGTTCAGACAATACAGTACTCGGCGCGGACTTGGATTCCACCCTTATGTTGTCGATATACCACTGATTCGTACGAAACGCTTTGCGTCTACTTTCCTTATGAGGGCAGCTAAGGAATGGAACTCTCTTCCTGCGCACCTGTTTCCTGAAAAATATAACTTGGATCTCTTCAAGTCGAGAGTGAATAGGCATCTTCTAGCCAAGCATGCTCCATCTTAGGCCTTATTGTCACTTAACATCAGGTGCAATCGAGGTTAAATGCATGGCTATTTTGAATAAAAAAAAAAAAAAAAAACGTGATAGCTCAGGAGACAGAGCACTACTCCGGATAAGTAGAGACCGCGGATTCGATCCCCATCTGCAATGTTATATTATTATTTAATATTGATACAGAGGTTTCTGTATCGTAATTATTAAAAAAAAATCGTCTATTGCCAAATTAAATTTTTGAAAACTCTATTTCGGGCGTCACGTCACTCCAACTTCGCTGTTGCTGGCGACACTTACTCGTAATAAAACTTTACTTTCTTTAGAAATATTACTTTCTTAAGGCTCTTTATCCGTTCAAAAATGCTAATTGTTTAGTCATTTTTCTCTATGATCAAACATGTTTCTTAACATATTATCAATGTTACTACTTAGGGCTATTGCGATTTATTGGTATATATATTTGAAACCTACAGTTTGAATTTTTCATTAATAATTTTTGATTCAAAAACTACTCGAAATTGACAAAATTCTGGCAGTAAACTGTTTTTTTTCAACTTATTTTACACGCAATGAAAGCATGAAATAGCTATGTTACTATCTAGAACTCACGGAAAACTATTGTTCACTTCAAAAAGTTGGTTGAAATTATCAATATGTTTGTCATAATATGAAATAAAAAAACTAAAAGGAATAAGGCCTCTTAACCCTTAAATGCATGATTTTTTCTTTTTACATACATACGAGATATTTTGTGCTTGTACACTGAGCCAATTAAGCAAAAAAAATTTTTTTTTTCCTGAACGTATAAAAGAAAATTTCTGAATTTGTCAAACATAAATTAAATTTACAAATATTGCTTATAGATACGTGAAATTCGTTACTCAACTTAGTATCCGTACAATGTTTAATATATGAAGAAACACATTAAATAGTAAAAAAATGTATATATACCTACCTACTGATCATAAAGACTGCCAAAACACTCATAAAAAAACCACCGTTTTGCGAGACCATAAAAAGATGACGGTAAGTTTTTCAAATTTACGCCTTCTGGTTAATAAACAACTGTTACTCTTTTTTTTAATATACAACAATCAACGTGTGACGAAGAAACATTAAAATGGATTAAATTTCCTTATGAAATCACTCTCAATAACATTATAAATATTCCTACTTTTAAATAAATTTTAAATTCGTTGTTATGTAAGCTGCATCTTACAGTATGCATTTAAGGGTTAATAAAACTTTAGTATATCGCCCGCCCCATTGCCAACATAGAAATATTACAGTTTCATAAGGCTTCCAATAGTTTTCCATTGTTGTGTTGTCATTGGCACGCCTGACTTGCATTGAAAACACGCGCAACTGGAGTATTTTAGTCGTATCTCATTTTATTGCTTTAGAAAAAGGAACCTTAGGTAGCAATAAATAAACTGCACATTTAAATTGCGCTTGGACATGTGATGGAATATGCAGTGAGAAGTGCAGTGCACTGTCGGTCAATGACCTTTGCCTGTGTATCCTGGTCGGTTTTTTATCTGTGTACCTTTGTATACGATGATATCTTGATATCTTTGTTATAGGCCAGTAACGAGTGTGGAAAATGGAAATGGTAGTAAATATCGAACCTGTAAAAAAATACAAGCTTTCATAAAGATATAAGTGATAAATTGATAATGACAGACATTGTATGTATGTGGCGTTAGTTTATTTGATTGTTTAATAAATATTACTAATTACTTTATCTATCCAAATATCATGAACCCTTCATGATACGTTCAAGAACCGCACATTATGACCACCATAAAAATAGACTGTTTTGTTAGAACAAATTTCTTATCTATAAAAATGTTATTATTGCTAAATAATAACATCGATTTCGATAATATTATTCATTCAAATTTTGAACATCTCTGAAAAACAAAGTAATTTGATTTTACCTTTATTCTAATATCAGTCGAGATGACATTTAGTTAAAAATGAATTGTCAATTTGCAATCAAATTTGACAAAATGTCGCACGTAAGTAAGTAAGGTATCGAACGATACGTTAGTTGGGCCGACTCTAGTTTGTCTCCGAATTAAAAAAAAACTATGACAGCTGTCAGAAAACTTCATTACCGCCATTACCGGGTAAAATTTGTCATAATGTGCGGCTCCTGAATGCATCATGAAGGCTTATGATATGTGGCTAGATAAAGTAGTGTATGTGACTGTACATAATAAGGCATTAAAACACTCGTGTGATGTTATTATGAAACTTGCCTTCGGCTCGTTTCATAAACCCACACTCGTGTTTAATACCCTTGATTATGTACAGTCACATAAACTACTATTTTGATTTACATTCCGAAAATGTTGTCATAATAGTCATGTGTCCGTGGACACGTTAATGAACATCTAAGACCCCGCTGTAATTTTTCTAAATGGCTTAAGTATATATATTTATGCGTTTTTTTTAACTGACTCGACAAAAAAAATCCTATATGATTATTGACCTTGCTTACAGACATGTAAAAGTACCCTTGTGGCCTACTTGCAGAATAAAGTTCATTATTTCATTATTTCATTATTACAAAATTTCACGAGAATCCGTTGAGAAATGCGGCCTGAATGCGATAACAGTCGGAAATCCGGACGAATGGACTACCGGACAGTGGATTTTTGAAACAGAGATGCCTCACTCGCTTGGTCAAAAAGAAAACTGTTGAAAAACTAGGACACTGCAACTCCACAGTATATATACTAGGCAGCAACTCTTTGTAAGGAAACTTTGAGCAAATGCGGAAGAACTGGCCCCGATAAGTTCTGTTTGCCGCAGATGGATGGGCTTTGTTCTAATTTCTTTGATTCTTGGCCTTTTTAACCTATTTCGAAAAAAAGGAGGTTCTAAAGTCGACGTGTCTGTTGCTTTTTAACCTCCGATGAAAGAATAAGGGTGTTATAAGTTTAACATGTGTATATGTGTATCTGTGTGTCTGTCTGTGGCATCGTAGCTCCCAAACGAACGGACCAATTTGAGTGCCGTTTTTTTTTTACAATATATTTTTTTTTATATTATATTTTTTTTTTACATTCATCATTGTTGCTAACTGACTACGACAGTATATACACTGTTAAAAAAACTCCATTCTTGATAGAATGGAGATGCGATGATGATGTTTTTTATTAACGATAGTCAAGCATTTGACCTCCATTGCACCTGATGTTAAGTGCCAGTAAGGCCTAAGGTGGCGCATGCTTGCCTAGAAAATGCCTATTCACTCTCGACTTGATGAGAAAATGTGCGCAGGAAGAGAGTTCCACTCCTTTGCTGTTTGGGATGTGGGAACTTTCGACGTTTTCAATAAAGAACCACATTGAAATTAAATTAAATAATTTATTCAGTGTAGGGGCAGTAATTTGAGAGTTCATAGTTATTTATTCAGTAAACAATATACATTGCATTTGAATATTTACATTAAAACACAAATCAGGTACACTTTAACAATCTAGCTTATATTAGACTATTTATACTAATAATTGATTATACCTACTATTATTTATACAAGTTAAAATAATCAACAATAAATTTAGTCCTATATTAATTACACATTCTAAAATCTATTTTCTTGTCAAATTTTACTCAATAATATACAATAAAATAATAAAAAAAACAAATCAAATTTTTTTCTCGCTTAACAAAATAGGTAGTTACAACAGATATAACATTACGTGTAAACAAAATTGACTTGTAGCGGTTCTGGCGACAGATTGGTGCAATGGTGTCATGGAGCACCTGGTTTTGTACCTACCCTTGTGTACCCTTCAACGGCCAAGTCACACAACATTAACTATAATAATAAAGAAATCGCAGTAAGGAACCTTAGACTTGGTACGACTTTGTCTAGATTTCATTACTTTTTAGAGATAAACAAGCAGCTCCATCGAGACTTGGCTAGTTTTTTACAGAAGTTTTTTGTTTTTGGTGGGATTTCACTTCTTTTTGTAGAAACGTGGGCATATTGTTTTATAATTATAACAACCTGCTAATTAACCTTAGCAAACCTCACAAAATAATAAGCGAAATCAACGAAATGCAAATAATCCTAATCCCTAGCAAACGTTTCCAAGCGCAGTAGAAGAATGTCGTAAACGACTGTAATGCGGCCGGTTGCCACTTCGCCATATATCGTTATCGTTTGTACGATTCCTGTACAGGATAATGTACGGTTTCTACCCCTTCATGTACCCGTCTCTCTTCCTACTGGGTATGGTAGAGTACACGTCCCTGGAGGCACGGAGGAATATTTATTTAATTAAATATTTCTTCTAACTTAGCCGAGGTCATGTAGAAAATCCGCAACTTCTTTCGCAAATGCGTATACGGGTCCCTCGTGTTGCCACCCTGCTCAGGCGTGACCGCCGCCGCGGCTTTTTCGCCATCCCCCTGGCCAGGACTCGTGCTCTCGCTTCGTCCCCCTTGCACCAAGCCCTATCATCACTCCTGAATGCTATTCTTGATAGTGACAGCCAACTCGACATTTTCTTCACCCTAGAATCTAGATTTTTAACCGCATCATGTCGTTTTCTAGAGGCAAGAGTGACCCCGAGCTCTATTTAGGTAGACAGCATAGCCTCGTATTTAAGTTAAGTACCTAGTGGTTTTCGTATAGCGTAAGGAGACACGGGTATAATTTTAATAATATATATTTTGTTATTAACTGAATAATAGTATGTAAGTTGACATAATTAGTATTGTAGAAATAATTAGTTCACATAAATAATGTAGGTAATTAAATTTGTAACAATTAGCACGTAAGGTTTAACTGTCAGTGTTAAATTGTAATAAATAAATAAATATAAATACTCAATTTTTAATCACTGAAAAGTTGACAAATGTATAAACCTTTCGCGGTGTACGTATAACAAACATATCGAGCCGCTCCTGACAATTTCATGTGAGAGTAAGCAACTTTATACGATAATTACGTATAACAAACCCATTTAACATTGTTACAGACTTGTGTATTTGTACAAGTCGTAAAAAGATAATACATAGAAACAATTAAAACTAGAATATATGTATATATATATAAACTTAACTAAACCTAACTATAAATAAATATATATAAGATTATCGGAAAAACAAACGTAAGCGCGTTTTAAAATACAGTCAGCGCCATCTAGCGACGTGTGTAGCGACGCGGGTATCACCGCCACTCTTATTCCAATGCATTATATTTTGACCAAATTTTGAGCGAAATTAATATGTTAGTGTAATTTGTTTATTTAATTTGTGTAATGTTCGAGTAGAATAAAGTTAATCGTTCGACTATTTCTTCTTGTAAACTTGTAAGTATAAGTATAAAAGCCAGTTTAGTCTTATCCAGAGTTTTCCTTTAATTTTATTTATATGCGTATTAAAAGCAGAAGGGGAGGCATTCGCCCAGCAGTGGGACGCTATAGGCTAGATTAAATTAGAAGTGTGTCCCACTACTCTGGATTTTTGCAATGAGAGTTGATTTTTTTATGTACCAATAGTAGAAGGGGGCATTACCATATCTCTAATACAGCTGAGACCAGCTGAGGGTTCTTCATCAGATAAATAATAAAAAATGGTTGCCTGTAAAGTTGGTTTTACGGGCGAAGGAAGATTTTACGTGACAACGTCTTTTTCTGGGTAGAATATTTATTTGTATCATATCCATTCACAATTTCCCTAACAACATTTTAAGTGTTACTTTCTGAACGCACCCATCACATGTGTCATTAATGTCATTATAGTGTCATTATTTTACATGTTTTAAATCTAAATATGCGATAATCAGACTATTATGCATGTATGTTGTCGATTCCAAACCGTTATTTAGTCTAGATCTACATGTAATTATTCTAAAAATACCGAACCGACGGAACAAACATCATATGTTTGACAGGTAAGTACGAACAGTTTGTATTTGTATGGGAATATAAAATTTTCTTTTTTATTATTTTCCACTCATTTATTCAATATTTTCTCACCGTTTAAACCTTCCCTTGACTTCCACGAATATTTCAATACTAAAATTAGCCAAATCGGTTCAGCCGTTCTCGAGTTTTAGCGGGACAACCGGCCCTCTTAACAGACGTGAGCGGGCGTTACACCTTTTCATGAGTGACTCCCAGCGCAACCTAATTTAAGACGTTGTCACGTCAATAAATAAATATCGGACAACCTCGCACAAATCGATTTAGTCCCAAATTAAGCTCTAGAAGGCTTGTGTTATGGGTACTAGACGACGATATACATACTTATATAGATAACTATATACTTAAATACATAGAACAACCATGCAAAAATATTCGAGTTCATCACACAAATATTTGCCCTGGCCGGGATTCGAACCCGGGACCGCCGGCTCAGTAGGCAGGTGTCTACAAACCGAGCCAAACGCGTCGTCAAAATACTTCAGACCTTGGATTTTTGACATCAAATGAAGCGGCCCACCAAGTTGAATATTAAAATACTTAAACGAGTTTACTCACGTCGTAGAAGTCGAATAACGCTCGACATGTTTCGAATCGGTACGCGATCCATCATCAGGAGGGACGATCAGTCGCGGCGGCGGCCAACCGAACACAACAACAAGTTGAATGTTTTTAGGGTTCCGTACCCAAAGGGTAAAAACGAGACCCTATTCCTGAGACTTCGCTGTCCGTCCGTCCGTCCGTCCGTCCGTCCGTCCGTCCGTCTGTCACCAGGCTGTATATCAAGAACGGTGATAGCTAGACAGTTGAAATTTTCACAGATGATCTATTTCTATTGCCACTATAACAACAAATACTAAAAATGAAATAAAATAAATATTTAAGGGCTCCCATACAACAAACTTGTTTTATGGTACGGAACCCTTCATGCGCGAGTCGGACTCGCACTTGGCCAATTTTTATAGTTTTCTCTTTATGTGGCCATTAAACCCTAACTCTGTACCAAATTTCAGCTCTCTGAATTTATGGGAAGTACTAGTTCTTTACTGATGATCATGAGTGAGTGAGTGAGTGAGTGTCATAAATGCGAAACTTTGCTTTCGCATAACTTCGGAACTAAATGACCTACAGACTTGAAATTTTGGAATTTAAGTATGTGATTATAGCTTATTGGATGACGAAAATTTCTGCGTTCTGGTCTTATCCAGAGCTTCTCAAATAGGGGTCTGAAAATGCGGCGAAATGGTTCCAGTAAAGGATGGTACGGCAGTGTTTGCTTCGCGCTCGACTTGGCGGAGGCACTGCCGTGCCCCCCGATACCAATTAAAAATAATATGAAAATTAAGAAAATAAAACGTTCTAATCTGTTCCGCGACGGAACATTAAGTAAGTAGGCCACAAGGATACTTTACAAGTTTGAAGTTGATTGTGAATCTAGTATTTCCCAAGAGGAGACCGATCTTGAGAAGAAAGCCGGAAAAACCTCTATTTTTTTTCGTAAATCATACTTAAAACAACCATTTACATTTAGGGTATAACTAAAATATACATTGGTACACGTAAATGACATGTATAGATTCTCCAAATCAATGTTAAGCCAATAACTACATTTATACAAGATTTAAGTTAAAATATTTGCACTAGGTTTCTCCAAGCCATTACATTATACTACACATGTTCAATTTTACCTAACGGTATTTGGAAAACCCTGCTTAAGCACCACATGTTTCACTTTTCTCCCTGACACAAAATGGCGACTCTAAGTACAAAAACTCACGTACGTAAGTCCTTTTTACCCAAGGAAGAAATAAAGAAGGGAGGTAACTAAATGTGACACACGTGCTCAGAGTCAGTATTGAGATGTTTTCCATATACTTCCATAACGACACTTTTCAGCACTTAGTCATTACTACGTTCTGTGGGCCCATGTCATGGCCATTTTGAAAAAAATAGGGCAAGTGCGAGTCCGACTCGCGCATGAAGGGTTTCGTACCATAATCTATAACAAGTTTGTTGTTATGGGAGCCGAGTATTTGTTGTTATAGCGGCAATAGAAATACATCATCTGTGAAAATTTCAACTGTCTAGCTATCACCGTTCTTGAGATACAGCCTGCTGACAGACGGACGGACGGACGGACGGACAGCGAAGTCTCAATAATAGGGTCTCGTTTTTACCCTTTGGGTACGGAACCCTAAAAAGAATCATTAAATAAATTCTAACGAACCAATCTAAGCACAAAATTTCATGAGAAATTGAGAAACAAACCCGTGAGATCTACGATTGTTTCTCAATTTCTCATTGGAAATTTTTGAAAATGGCGAAGATATGAGGGTTGAATCGTCTATCTATTTATCAGCCACAGACGTCCACTGCTGAACATAGGCCTTCCATGACTCGGCTCAAAGTGCGATCCCGTGCAGACCGCATCCATTGACTCCCCGCTACCCGCACGAGGCCATCCGTCCATCTAGTCGGGGCCGACCCACGCTGCGCTTTCTTATACGTGGTCGCCACTCTAGGACTTAGCTGCCACAACGGCCGTCCATCCTCCGGGCTACATGGCCTGTCCATTGCCACTTCAACCATGCAATCCTGTGAGCTATGTCGGTTACTTACTTTAGTTCTTCTGCGGATATCCTCATTTCTGATTATATCGCGCAAAGAAAACGTAAAATATAAATTTCAGCCTTTCGAAAGAGTTTTGCGAGATCTTCAGGCCATAGCGAGTCACTAGTTTATCATTTAAACCGACATCGACAAAATGGCACTTAAGTTTTTTCTAACCTAGGATGGTCTAGGTAACTAATGTGACATACGTGCTTTGCCTCAGTATTGATATGTTTTCCAGACACTTCCATAACGACATCGACTTAGGCCCGGTCGCTCCGCCTGTTACGATACTAAATAACTAAATATCAGACAACCTCACACAAATCGATCAAGTCACAAATTAAGCTCGAGAAGACTTGTGTTATGGGTACAAGACGACTATATTACGCTTATGTCGCTTATATAGAGAAATATATACTTAAATACATAGAATAACCATGACCCAAGCACAAAAAATCGATTTCATCACACATAATATTAAACTATCTGAATATATTACCTGATATATTCTGAATACTGACAACAGGATGCTGGAAAGAAATTATAGTGCGGAGAGGAGAAGAAAATCTCGAAAATTTTATCGTAGTTGGGAAGACAGATAGTAAACGAGCTTCTGTTATTTTGTTTTGTTAATAATGTTATTATTTTGGACCTAATATTGGTTTAATGAATATTTAATGATCGCGCTCAAAAGTTTGCACATTGGAAATAAACATATCATTATAAGACCTAATAACACTGTGGAGCAAATAAATGATTTAACTTTGAGCTCGTGGGCAATCTCCATCCAGATGCACCGATCAAGTAAGTAATGGACACGTTTTCCTCCAAGTTTTACTCGGCTGTAAAGGAAGCAATGAACTGAACTCGATAGAGGCACATCATGAACTCATCAATTTCAAAACATTGTTAATAGGACAACTGATCAAATTATAGGACTTACAAGCAATATTTAAATTATAGGACTTAGATTTCACGAGAATTAAACAAGATTTCTTTAATTAACTTTAGTTTATTCGGCACACGACAGCATTCCGATACAATACCACAGACACGACAAAGACGGTGGCGACACCTATGAACTAGATAGCTTATAAAAAAAAATAACAGAGACACAGGTAAATCCCATACAGCCAGACATTAAATAAAATTTCATTCCAATACTCCCACTAAATTTTATAAGAGTAAACTACATAACCTGTCTGTATACATTGATTTTCCTGCGTTACAATTGTAAATACAAAAAAAACTTAAGTGAAACTAAGTACCTATTAATTACATCAGTATCTATGTATGTATTATATAGCACATGTAGAAAAAAATATTTAATACACATAGCTGACAATAGCATAGCTTCTCTTTTACTTATTATAGTAAACAAACATAAAATGTTGTGTTAAAAAAAACAAACATTCCCATTTAGGACTCTTACATTAGTCTGACATTACTGATAATATTTCATCCCTTATACATTTAAATGTATGTGCAGGTAAAGCCTTGGTAAAGATGTCGGCCAGCTGATCAGAACTCTTCACATACTTTATTTCAATTAACTTTTGTTTAACCTTTTCTCTAATAAAGTTAAATTTAATATCTATGTGCTTTGTTTTTTTATGATACACTGGGTTATTTATGAGTTTTATAGCACTTTGGTTATCTATACATAGGATTGTGCAATTTTGACCAACATCAATTTCTTTAAAAAAATATCTTAACCATAAAAGATTCTTTGCGGCTTCACAACCAGCCATAAACTCAGCCTCTGTTGTTGATAAGGCAACACAAGATTGTTTTTGACTTGCCCATGATATAGGCCCACTATTTAACATAAAAATATATCCAGAGGTTGACTTTCTTGTGTCCAAATCCCCACCAAAGTCCGAGTCTGAATAACCAATTAAGCTTTCTTTACCTTGATATTTTATACACAGATCTTTAGTATCAATAAGATATCTAATTATTCTTTTAAGCTGAACCACATGACATGGACCTGGGTTATTAACATATCTACTTAACAAATTGACACCATATGAAATGTCTGGCCTAGTGGCCATAGATAAAAATAATAATGATCCTATAGCCTCCCTGTAGGGGAAAACAATCCGCTCATTATCATCATCATTGACATAATTGCTCACTTGAACATTTACATCAATAGGTGTATTACAAGGATGTGCTGTACTCATATTAAACCTATTGATTAACTGCTCAATATACTGTTTCTGATTAATACATATGCAAGAATTAGTTTTGAAAATTTCTATACCAACAAAGCGAGTCAAATCCAATTCTTTAATTTCAAAATGTTGTCTTAAGTAAGTTGTTATCTCCTTTAATACAACATTCGACTGGGACATAATTAGGGCATCATCGACATACAAAATTAACCATGCCTTAACATCATTAAATTTACCTACAAATACACAGTTGTCTGCTTGTGATTGAACAAAACCAAATTTTAATAAAAAATCTGTAAACATACTGTTCCAACAACGGGACGCTTGTTTTAAGCCATACAGGGCTTTTTTCAATTTACATAATGTATTTGCAGGGGCTCCCACTCCATCAGGAACCTCCATGAAAATATCTTCTTCTAGCTTTCCATATAGGAAGGCAGTTTTAACATCTAATTGTCTAATATTCCAATTATACTCAGCAGCAAGAGACAACAGTATGCGTATGGATTCATACCTCGTTGTGGGTGAGAAGATTTCACTGTAGTCGACGCCTTTTATTTGTGTAAATCCACGGGCACAGAGCCGAGCCTTGTACCTCTCAACCTGACCATTTTGATTAGTTTTTATATTAAAAACCCATTTTGATGTTATAGCTCTTTGATTGTTTTTCTCAACAAATGTCCAGGTGTTATTTCTTTTGTGAGCTTCAAGTTCCTCTTGTATGGCCTCCAGCCACAGCTTGCACTCCGCACTATTTATTGCATCTTGATAAGTCAGAGGAATAGTTGCTTCTACTAAATTCGCCTCTAAAGAATCATTTCTACGAGGTCTCAGCGTGATATTTGACCGAGCTATGTCATCCAGCTCAATTATTTCCTGTGATGGTTCATATGTCTCATCATTTTCATCAACAGCAGTGTGTGTGCTGTCATCGCTTCTATAACTTTCATCACTTTGTTCTGTGTCATGCGTCACCTCTAATATCAATTCTCCTTCTCTATCTGGAATTTCTTCGTGTTCATCACCAATAAAAATTTTGGCATAATTCCTTTTTAATTCAGGGCTCTTGTCTTCATTAAAAATCACATCTCTTGACACTGTTATGGTTTTCCTTTCTGGATCATACATTTTATAGTTAGTATGGTCATAGCCTACTAACATCATCATACGACTCTTACTCTCTAGCTTCTTTCTTAACTGGTCTGGCACGTGGACATACCCCACACAACCAAATACTCTGACATGATCCAAGGCAGGCTTTACACTACTCCATAACTCCAATGGTGTAATGTTTGGTGTTTGGCTAGATGATGTGCGATTTAACAAGTAAACAGCACAATTTACCGCCTCAGCCCATAAACAGAGTGGCACATTCCGGGCGTAGAGCATAGATCGGGCACTTTCCACAATGGTCCTTATCTCTCTCTCTGCTCTACCATTTTGCTGTGGGGTATACGGGGCAGTCAGCTCATGCGTTATTCCCTCACTGTCAAGATATTCCTTGAAGTCCCTACCAGTGTACTCTCCTCCATTGTCCGTATGCAAAATGCGTACACTATGTGAAAAAATGTTTTTCACTTTAGCATTGTATTTTTTAAAACACTCTAGTACATCACTTTTGTTCTTTATAAAGTACACATAGCGAAAACTTGTGGCAGCGTCTTTAAAAATAGCAAAGTATCTCATACCTTGTACTGATGGTTCGCTGAAAGGTCCACATACATCACTATAAACCATGTCACCTGGATTCACAGATCCTCTTTCAGATTTCTTGAATGGTTGACGAGCATGCTTGCCATAAGCACAACCTTCACAAACAAATTTGTCACAGTCTGATAAGTCCACACCAGTAATCACATTATTTTTACACATTTTTTCTATTTCTCTCACATTCAAGTGTCCCAAACGTTCATGCCAAGTTTTAAGGTCTAATTTTTGAACAATGTTACACACTGGGTTTTGACTGGTTCTCACCTTCAGTTCATACAGATTATTACACTGTAGAAACGCACACATCACTACTTCATTGTCCTTGTAGATCATTGCCTCACTACCTGACTTGATAATTTTATAGCCTTGTCTGGTCACTACTCCCTCAGAAAATAAATTTCTTCGCAATTTAGGAACATAAAGTACATTTTTCAGCATGCTTTTCTCCCACTGCCCATTGACACACTTGCTAATTAAAATATTGCCATAGCCAGCAACTTCTAATATTTCTTGATTTCCCAATTTCAAAGGTGATCCTGTGTATTTATATAATTCTATAAAGTTCTCCTCCTTGTAGGACATATGGGCAGAAGCGCCACTATCCAATATCCATTTATTACTCTCCTCACTATCCTTATGGTTTGTGCTAGTTATGTTGAACGCTAACATATTCTTGTCACCTTGCCTTTGCTTCTGGTTAGGAGCTCGACAATCTCTTGCAAAATGACCTCGCTTCCCACATTGATAACATGCGAACCGATGTTGTTGTTTCTCATTGGCATATTTCTCTGTTTTAGCTGGTGGAAATGACTTCTTCTTTGCACCTGATTTAGCCACTAGCAATGCTGTTTCACTATCCTCTTCATTTAAGCTAGCCTCTTCATCCAGTAAGCGAGCTGTTAAATTGACTATAGTTTGATTTTGTGGAGCAAGCGACATCCACGCCTGACGAAGGGACCTAAACTTAGGCGGCAGGGTACTTAGTATTTTGGTCATGATAGCTGTATCGCTTATTTTCTCTCCACATTCGTTCAACTGTTTCGCCAAACTTTCCACTTTGGCAATATGCTGAGCAATGTTATCTCCCGTTGACATCTTATACTGATAAAAGCGTTCATGTATGATCATTTTTGTGAGCTCCGACTTTTGTTCATAGATTGTTTCGAGCCTAGTCATTACCTCGAGCGCTGTCTCACAATTTTCAATAAGCGCTATTTGACTGAAGTCCATTGCCGATGTCATTAGAAACATCGCTAATCCATCGTCCTTATTCCATTGTGTGGTGTTTGTTTCTGGTTTTGGTTTAGTTATATCCAATCCTTTAGCACGTAACGCGCATTTAATTTGGAATTTCCACTGCTTGAAATTGGAGCCGTCGAATTTATCAAGCTTGCCGACCTCCATTTTTAGGTTAGGCCTGGTCGTGTGTGACACAAAGCAAGTTCCACACTTTTACTTCAAATTTTCGCTGCTCTTTGTTTATTATCGTGTGATCACTCCAGGGCGACGTCCTGGGCCCATAACCACTTAGATTTCACGAGAATTAAACAAGATTTCTTTAATTAACTTTAGTTTATTCGGCACACGACAGCATTCCGATACAATACCACAGACACGACAAAGACGGTGGCGACACCTATGAACTAGATAGCTTATAAAAAAAAATAACAGAGACACAGGTAAATCCCATACAGCCAGACATTAAATAAAATTTCATTCCAATAATAGGTCGGCACGGAGCGCCTTCCAAAACATACGTAACGTAATTCGCATATCCCTTCCCTCGTATGTTTCCGACTCAAATCCGCTATAGCCATTAAGCTACGTTTGAACCAATGTTTGCTCGAACCCTCCACCATTCAAACAAAAGACAAACGTGCCAGCTCACGGCTTGTTTCCATATTGTGCTATGCTTGTGTAGCAAAAAGACGTAACTCACGTGTTTTTCCTGCATAATTTGGCCTTTGTGTGATAAGCATTGCGGAGATTGTAATATTCAACTAACACAGTAAAGCAACATGAATTGTTGGTTCAGTAGGAAGTATAGCACATTTTGCCATACTTACCTACTGCTCTGTGTAGTCTGTGCAGGTCTACGCTATAGCTCGCCGTGGTAATGTATAATTACACCAAATTCTAGCATACATAAGTGTGACATGCGACTTTCTCGCGTGAGATATTATATTAGATATTATATTACCTATCTCTATCTGTGCACTACTGTAAGAGACGGGTGATGCTATGTTTCGATCCCTGTGTATTGGAGGTATGCACTATTGTAACTGCTAAATGATTACGTGTACCTAGTACCTATAATACACCATTTGACGCGGTTGGCGCAGTGGTTAAGCAACTGCCTACTGAGCCGACGGTCCCGGGTTCGAATCCCGGCAAATGCAAATATTTGTGTGATGAACACGAATATTTGTGCCTGGGTCATGGATATTCTATGTATTTAAGTATTTATTTATCTATATAAGTATGTATATCGTCGCCTAGTACCCATAACACAAGCCTTCTTGAGCTTAATTTGGGACTCGGTTGATTTGTGTGAGGTTGTCTTATATTTATTTAGGGTGCCCTCTCACAGCGAGCATTTGCCATGTAATAAAAATAATGTATTTTTTTTCGTATAAAACAAACGCTTTGTTTTGTTACAATACAGGCGAATGCTCGTGGTGAGGAGCACCCTTAGATGTGTCATTAAAAAAGAACCGGCTACGTGTTAGTCGGACTCGCGCACCGAGGGTTCTGTACAAACACTTATCCCATCTTAACTGACGGGTGAAATTAAGTTTGCACCTGTATTATAAATGCATGGCGCCGGATACAAATGAGGTGCAAAGTTAACGCAACCGATCACGTTTGTTGTATGGGAGCCCCCTTGAATATTTATTTTATTCTATTTTTAGTATTATTTATTGTTATAGCGGCAATAGTAATACATTATATATGTGAAAATTTCAACTGTCTAGCTATTACCGTTCATGAGATACAGCCTGGTGACACACGAACTGACGGACAGCGAAGGGTTAGTAATAGGGTCCCGTTTTTACCCTTTGGGTACGGAACCCTAAAACGTGGAAATCAGCCGCTGTAGTTGCAGCTCACTGAGACTTTTCCTTCCTTCCTTTTCTAATGGCGCAGTAGCAGGCACACCACGTTTGTCGCATCACTTTCGAAGACCGTTGCCTCCGCGCATATAAATAGTTTTATTTCATACTTCTATTTCAACTTCCTTCATTAATTTCATTCCGAAGGGACCGGTTTTTTTTTATAATAATATGTGTTACACAAATTGGTCACAGCCTTTTCTTATACAGTTCTTCAAAATGTATAATAGTGAATGTATGTATACCTAACAGAATGTTTCTAGTTGCATACAAATAATTTGATTACTAATTCAATTGCTTTGATCGATATTCAAATAGGTTTACCCTTAATAATTATAAAAACGGTTTAACCTCACGTAAAAATTGTCAGGAACGGCCCGACATGTTTCGAACTCATTTGGTGCTCTTTATCAGGGGCAGCTATCCGTGCTGCTACGCGACTCGCGACCCACTGACTGACTTGAGTTTATACCGTTTTTATAATAAAATAAATAAAATAATAATAAATATCAGACAACCCCACACAAATCGATTTAGTCCCAAATTAAGCTCAAGAAGGCTTGTGTTATGGGTACTGGACGACGACATACATACTTATATAGATAAATATATACTTAAATACATAGGAACAACCATGACCCAAGCACAAATATTCGAGTTCATCACACAAATATTTGCCCTGGCCGGGATTCGAACCCGGGACCGGTATAACCGGTAACCGGTACCGGTAACCGGTATGACCGGTATAATTATGTATTACCGCCAAACAGCAATGTTCGCATTGTTGTGTTCCGGTGTGGGGGTAAGATAGCCGGTGAAATTACTAGCATAGAGGCATTCTATCTTCGTCCTCCGGGTAGGCAAGCACTTGTGACTCCTCTGGTGTTGCAGGTGTTTATAATAATAATAATAATAATAATTCTTTATTTCCAGATAACTATGATCCATACATTAGTTTTTAGTAAAAAATACTTATACCTATGTTAGTTTAAAAATAATAATAAATACGTTAATACATTAAAAAAAATTGGGCGACGGTTATCGCTTTCCATCAGGCGATACCTACGTTTGCTCGTTTGCCCCCTATGACATAAAATAATCATAATAATAATTATTATTAAAGATGTCTCACGATAGTTTTAATAATATTAGGTTTACCCTTGTTCTAAAGACAAACTTTTGATCGAATTTTCATAAAAAAAATTGGAAGTGGCACAAGTTTCGCCTCATTATGTAGCCTTAGGGCAGTATGGCAGGCAGCCCACGTTTGTCGCATTACTTACGGAGACATGTGTTACCTCCGAGCATGCTGAAGGTTCTCTTCGATTTAGGGTAATTTGGAAAGAGTTTAACGCTTATGTGGGACGGGGAAGGTAAAACGCACAAGGTTATTTGACTTATTTGCTTCTTATTGCATTAACATAAAAGTTTTTTGACCTAGCTAAAAAAACGACATCTCACACACCGGTTTAAACTCACGTAAAAAATTGTCAGGAACGGCCCGACATGTATGGTGTAGTCCGTTAGGCGCGTAGTAACACGGATAACTGTCCATGAAGAGCTCCATTTGAGTTTATAACATGTCGGGCCGTTCCTGACCATTTTTATGTGAATTTAAACCGTTTTTATAATTATTAAAGATTTCTTGATAATAATTATTATGACGTATTTGACGCACACTAAAAGTATACACCATGATTCTTAATCGGTGATCAGGAGTAGAAAAATATTAACATCCAGCTAAAATTAAACTTAATAGGCGAGGTCTCACGCAATTACCTCACTGTTTAATTAATTAAAAGTTAAAACATAATTAAAACGAATAAAATAACCACTAGATACATCATCCCATCCAGCATACATTATTGAAGTACGATACCTACGTCATGTGCCATCGCTTTGGCGGGAAATTTAACGAAATTTTCTACGACTGTTTATGTAATGACAATGACAATGACAAGTTATTACTCATAAATAGTCATTGCCATTAAATTATTAAAAAGGTTGTAAGCTTACAGATACAGATTAGTAGGATGACAAGGAATTTAAGACAAAATTGGTTTCAAAATAAAAATTAGCATAGAAAAATTAAGTTTTCTTTCACGTAAATACGACTTCAACGTGACCGCCATCAATTACTGAGTTAGAAAAGTTCGTACGTGATTACCGATTTAAAATCATCGTATATTTATTAAATTAAAACATTTTACGGCATTGAATTCGTATTATCAAGGAGCACTGTTTTACCCCGGATTCAGGTCACGGTAACACTTCCGCGGGTTTTTACCGCGACGTATTGTCCCGATGGAATTTCCCGCCGTTATTAAAGTTGGGATGAAGTGAATGCGGCGGATTTCCCGGAGGATAATGCTTAGATACAGCAGTTTGTTCGGTTTAATTTCTCAGCCCCCGAGTTACGATTGAACTCTAAATGAAAACAGAAATATCAAATGCTAAAAGGCATCATAACTTCCTCTGCACGGAATGAAAACTCATAACCGTGTTTTTTTTGGCGACGCGGTTGGCGCAGTGGTTAAGCAACTGCCTACTGAGCCGACGGTCCTGGGTTCGATTCCCGGCAAGGGCAAATATTTGTGTGATGAACTCGAGTATTTGTGCATGGGTCATGGATGTTATTTGTATTTATCGTTTTACTAAGAATAAATCTTTATATGGTCTATTTTTTATTCGGAATACTAAACTGGCGCCTTAAGAGGTTTTCAAACGTTTATACTTAGTTGATACAATATAGTTATGAATTTAGCTTATAATTGGTGTTTTGCTAGATGATTTTCATGTTTAAAATAATTATTAGAGATGTCTCACGAATGTTTTTATAATATTATTGCCTACGTATTTAAAATTAATTCAATACCAATTATAATTAAATAAAAAGCTAATTGAATCGATCCAAGTTAATTGAACAAACAGGTTAGACAATTTATAGGCCGCTATGCCAATTATTTCAATACGATATTCAGTTTAAATTCCAACAAATTGTAACCCTTTAAATGTTACAAAAGATAAAACGCCGAACGTTTAGGCGGGCGATTAAATTTCCAAATAAGTGTCGATCTATATCGAGAACAATGAAATGGAATTTTTGTATTAATGACGCCATATTTCGGCGCCATCTTGTTTCAAAGTGCTTTTCGGTTTTCCGTGGATTTGGACACAGGCGGTGAGAGATTCTGCCACATCAGAATAAAACATTAATAATTATAATGCCAGGCAGTGCTTGTCGACATCACTATCGCGCATGATGAGAACCTCGTGAAGGCCGAGAAAGACAAACTCAGCAAGCAATTCGACTTGACTCACGAGGTGACCTCCATGTGGGATGTTGATTCGACGATCATTATCCTGATAGTCGTTTCGGCGAACGGTCTTATAGGGAAGAGTCTCGACAAACACCTTATATGAGAGACTCTCGCTTAATGGCTGGATCAAGGGTCAGATTCAGAAGGCGGTACTCCTGGACACAGCGCGCGTTGTCAGGAGAGGTTCCTATCTCTTCAACCTTAATTACTGGTAGCCTGGGCCCTGCCCCGGTACCGGCGGCACTCTTGGGTCCCTAGGTTAGGATTTTTAGAATGATTAGATAGATATGATTTATTTATTTCATAAAATAAAATGTCAGTATAAATTACGCTAAGACAATTTACATGCATTTATACTATGATCATCAAAAATAAAAATGGGATAATATAATAATAGTAAAAAAAATGGGCAAGTATGAGTCCGACTCGCGCATGAAGGGTTCCGTACTATAATCTATAACAAGTTTGTTGTATGGGAGTCACCCTGAAATATTTATTTTATTTTATTTTTAGTATTTGTTGTTATAGCGGCAATAGAAATACATCATCTGTGAAAATTTCAACTATCTAACTATCACCGTTCTTGAGATACAGCCTGGTCACAGACGGACAGACGGACGGACGGACGGACAGCGAAGTCTCAGTAATAGGGTCCCGTTTTTACCCTTTGGGTACGGAACCCTAAAAAAACATAACAACTGACTGCAACAAAATATATTTACATGTTTTTATATATTTTGTAATTTCTTTATTGCATTTTACTTTTGATACAATTGTATTGTAAAGAAACTAACCTAAGATTGTAAATAAATAAAGGTAACAACTTTCCGGGGCAAAACGGGCGTCCTACCTATTGGACCACTGAACGAAGAGCCGTTGAATTTTTCAACCAGTAGCTTCTTACATGCCTTAGTTTAGCATTTGTTTAAGGGGACATAATTTGCCCTCCGCATTTCGAGAATCTATTCAACGTATCACTGCCGAGGTGTCATACTCGTTTCTCCAGCATTGTGCGCTCGGCGACACTGGCTTGATATCGGGTCGTGACACGCGAATGTCACTGTCACATGACATTGATATCTGCGCGACAGCTGACTTCTGCGAAATGTAGTGGTGGAGAAAGAATCGGGTATAGGTCGAAAATCGCTGGTAAAACCTTAATAAGACACGAAAAGAGAACAACTGTAGAAATATTTATAATGTAATATGATTTGTAATTAATTAAGAATTAGCATGGAAGGTTTATCTGTTAGTGCTAATGTAAAGAATTAACAAATAAATAAATATGTCGTCGTTGTTGTTAGCAACTAAAATTCACTAACCAAATACCTACTTAAAATAAAGCTCGTATCTCAGTATAGATCTACAAACTACATACGAGGTTTTGAAAAGTAGCGACAGACATTTTAATGAGTTTTGGTTGCCACTCGGCGATTTGAGGACCATCTACCTATACCTCACAGATCTTCACCAGATTTGAGATGCTTTATCTCAAACAAAAAAAAAAACCAAATCGGTTCATAAATGAAGGAGTTCTGAAGTAAAAAAGAAACAGAACTGAATAGAGAATCTTCTACTTTGTAAAGTCGATTGAAAACTGGAATAGGAAAAACAGAAAATGCGCTTAGTTTAATCACTTAATCAGTATAATTTTTGTCTTGGAACTAACCTGTCTTATAAGAAGACAGGACACTACGAGTATTTCACGAATTAAATTACCAATATCAAGTAAATATAACCTTCCAATTAAATAATGTACCTCCAAGAACTAAACTAATCGGTAATCCGTCAGGAAAAAAGTCACTAACTAGGCCTTTAGGGCTCTTAGTTTAATTGCTTAATATCCTGTCAATCCTGTAAAAAAGTGTTTCTTCATTTGCATTTTATTTCGTTCTCGTCGAGATCTCTCTCATCACTTGCACCAACACATAAAATTGGAGACTCAATTAAAATTCCCGAGGCGTCTATCCCACTTTTATAGCAGTCATTCCGGGAACTTACGAGTTTCAACGTGTTGATTTGTGATTAGTTGCTTCGTCATTCAGTTTGATCGCGTTTGTGTTTAAATACGGAACTGTTTGTTGACATTGCATCTATTTTGTTCTTCTGATGCGATGCTCTCTTTTCTTTCCGGATGATGTGTTCCATCAAATCAATTTAGAGTCGGACCACAATGACTCGTCCAAGCAAATGAACTGTCAAACACATAAAAACTAAGAATGGCAATGTTTTGTATTTGACACAGATGACAAGTTGTTGGTCGGTAAGAGTAACCAACAATCTTAGTACTTGCATATTTTTGATAAAATAAACATATTTATTTGATCATCCTGAGAAATGCAGGCATGTTTTAGAGTTAATTTAATTTCAATAAAAGCTAATGTTAAGTTAATGTTTTGAAATACAGTATGTAAGCTCACTAAATACAAGGTAAAAGTCATCCAAAATATCTTATTTTGTAAATACTTTTTATTAAATACTGATCAAAGCATAACTTACCAAGTTTTTTTTATTATATTAAATGTGCTAGAATATAATTCTAGTTCAAAGATTAAGGATAATACACAAGTATCAAGACTAATTAACGCCCTATCTTCAGTGTTGTCATATACCGATTTACAGATAAAAAACTAAAATTGCTGGGGCAATGATATTTTAGCCAGACTAAAGTTTGTTATGGGAATATGAATAACGGAAAATAGCGGTGCAGAAATTTTTGTTTGCAGACAGATGATTATTGTTCGATAATGGGCATTATTTTGTAGTGTCTCACTGTGCATATTATTCAGAGATATTGGTGGACTTGCGCTTTTTTAAATGTAGTTTAGCAGTCCTTATTTTTCAATTATCTCCTGCTTTGTTATGATTTCATTGTAGCTACATCTCCTTTCGTAGACCAAATGGAGGCTGCCCTCAATACGTCTTGGTGCGTCAAACCATCCGTGCACCGAAAATCCCAAGTTATGTATATGACTCATCCCTAAAATTTGCTAGTATGAACCTACCAAAACGAACATTTAAGAACAGGCCGAGAAAGGACAGAATTCAATTAAATAGTCCCGTCCAGTCCATAAATATGTATGTGTATTAATATTTATATCGTAAGCCTGCGACGGAGATAAACGACTTTCCGTACACCAGGGGGCGGTGTTCTGAGAAGTTTTCTGCCCTTGCAAAAAAATGTAAGTGCTTAGATTATCATATTAAAAGTCGGCCTTTTCACGTTCTGTCTTATACTAAGTCAGCGGATTTATTTTTCTCATTTGTTTTTAATGTTATAAAGTACTGGAAACTAGATGGATTCGTTTTTAGGTCATATTTATTTGGATCTTATTAAACGTTGTCGCTCACAATGGGCCTCATAAGAAGGCTCAATGTTGGAGCGAGCTATGCTCGGAGTTTCCTTGCGGGAATTCGAAATGCTGAGATACGCAAGAGAACCAAGGTTGTAGATATAGCTCAGACAGTCGCCAAACTTAAGTGGCAGTACGCTATACGTACTTATATAGATAAATACATACTTAAATACATAGAACAACCATGACCCAAGCACAAATATTCGAGTTCATCATACAAATATTTGCCCCGGCCGGGATTTGAACCCGGGACCGCCGGCTCAGTAGGCAGGTGTCTACAAACCGAGCCAAACCCGTCGTCGTCGAAATTCGGTGTAAAATTTTACCTTTAAGTAATGGCTTCTCTATGTTTAAATTTATGGTTAACTAGCTGCGCCGCGCGGTGTTACCCGCTCATTCCACGGGAACACTACAGTTTTCGGGATAAAAAGTAGCCTATGTGTTAATCCAGGGTGTCAGCTACCGTCATACCAAAATTAATCAAAATTGGTGCACCAGTTTGAGCGTGAAGAACAAACATACACATAGACACACTTAAAAACTTTCGCTTTTATAATATTAGTGTGATTTATTTACTTCATTGTTGTTACTTCATTTGTATTTTGATAAAAAATGTCCAGTATTAGACAGAGGCTTGTGGATGTAAAAAGATTGTTTTTTGCCGAAGCCTTTTTTAGTTCAGACAAATGAGTGAAATGGCATTGAATCATTAGCTAGCTTTTATAAGAAAAGCTGGAAAATGCTAATGGAAAACCTGGAAACTAATTTTAAATATTGACTCGAAGGCAAACGTTGTGAAGGACGTTTGTTAAGTAATTCGCAACATTTTTCGTATTGGGTTGTAGTGTAGAGCAAGAGCAAGAGTAGAGTATTTTTCGTAATGTCTACACCTAAGGGCCTTATCACACTTGCGATTTGCGAGCGTATTTTCTATACAAATAAGCGACGCGGCGTACACGCTGCGCGATCGCCTTCATACAAAATACGCTCGCAAATCGCAAGTGTGATAAGGCTCTAAGACAAGAATCTCTCCGCGCCGCGAGCCGCGCAACCAACATATGCAACGGCGGGCACTATGGTCTCCGGTGCTTCTAAGCGCGCAGTAGCACGTCTGGCACCAGCAGTGCAAAGGGTCCGTTGGACCCGCAAGCTTACATGAGAAAAAAAAAGGGCACTATGGTGTTTAGTTTCACCTTTTTTTCGCACGTTCATAGACACTCGCAGCGCATACGCGTCGGACGTCGTCCTCTCGCGACCAATTACGCTGCAATATACACAAAAATTCAATAAATTACATTTCTCAGGTGGTGTTTGCAATGATCAAAAGGCAGAGACTTCTTTAGTTTTTTATTCTATGACTAGAACGTGCCCGCAACTTCGCCCGCGTACGTTATCAACCGATTACAGCGAAGAAAAAAGTAGTGTTACGATTTAAACCGGTACTTTATTTACCGTAGTCGAGTAAAAAGTATCCAGAAACAATAACTCCTCTCCATAGAAAACTGTTTTTCAATGCAATTTTAAAATAATTATAAAAAACCGGCCAAGAGCATGTCGGGCCACGCTCAGTGTAGGGTTCCGTAGTTGCTCATCCTTAACAATAAACTGCTGTTTTAAGCCCGAGGTTTACGTTAAGAAATTTTTTAAGATCTATAAAAAGGTCGTAAACGCCCTAGAAACTGTAATCACTTTTTAGCTTCTGGAAGTCAACTTACGACCTTTTAAAGAAAAAATATGAAATTTGGCGATAACTCAAAAACGGCTCGACCGATTGTGTGCAATATAGTTTTCATTGAAAGTACTTATAAGGCCTCATTAACATGAATTTTTCCGAATTTTTGACCCGTGGTTGAAAGTTAGAGGGGGGGGGGGGGGGCACTATTTTTTTTTTGTTTTTGGAGCGAATATTTACAAAACTGCTGACTTTATCAAAAAATAATGTTAAAAGCCCTATTATTTTTACAAGACCTATTCAACGAAACCCCACACACCAGCGTAGAAAAGAAAAAAAAATCACCCCCAATATTTAGGCGTTCGAGAGGTAACCGAAAAAAAAAAAAAATTTTTTTATTTTATTTTACCGTTTTATCGGCGTTATACACATACTCATAGGTACCAAATTTCAGCTTTCTAGTACAAATGATCACGGAGCTAAGCCGCGGACGGACGGACGGACATGGCGAAACTATAAGGGTTCCTAGTTGACTAGGGAACCCTAAAAACGGTTTAAACTGATATTTTCAAAACTATTGTGAGAAAACTTTAATAGTTATAAAAACGATTTGATCTCACGTAAAAATTGACAGGAACGGCCCGCCATGTTTCGAATTCATATGGACCTCTAATCAGGGGCAACTATCCGTGCCTCTTATGCATGCGACTCGCGTTCCTGACAATTTTTGCGTGATTTTAAACCGTTTTTATAATCGTTAAAGATGTCTCACGATAGTTTTAATTATAAAATGTTATAATAGTATAGATATTAAAACGCTCATTTCAATATAAACACAGTATATAATTCGATATGAGTCAGATGCCCACTATATACATAATATACCTACATTCAGAGTTAAAAGAGGGATCAAACTTTTGATATGCTGCTCAGATAATACAGAAAGGCTTAGCTTTATATTTAGCTAATAAAAGTCTGTTATATCCTTTTTTAACCGCGCGGTATATCGATCTATATGATATGAACGCGTGATTCAAACGAATTCAGTATTTATCAGACTTTGATGAACGTTCATAAAGGGTTGAAGTGGATATATTTTCGCATGAAATATGACAATTTCATTGTATCGAATGGTAATGTTGTAATAATAAGGTGAATGATTGGGACTGTTCGTGTACTTGCAATAATATGAATATCGAGGGTTTCCATTTGATCCGCACCAAAATAATACATTGATGAGTAACATGATACCTTTTGCGTTTATACCGGGTGTGACTTGTAATAGGTGAAAGAAATTAAGACTGATTCTACTCTTGAAAATAATAAATAAATAAGCATAATGGGGACTTTTAGACCAATAATGAAGCTAAGGGGGGGAATTAATCCCTACAAGACATTGAGGTATTATTTATTATAGAGCCACAGACCCGAACAAAAGTGTCAAATAAAGTGGCACCGTTGTCATGTTCAAGTAGATGCCAATAACGCTTATTTATAATTTGCAGCAACATATTGACTTCGTACAAAAGAACTCTTTGTATAAACGTTTAAGTGTCATATTGACTTAATTACTTATTACCACAAATATTTTACGTGCAAATTAACTTTTTAGCGTATTCTGACTGAAGTCTCTTGTCAAACTTGGAACATGGCACGAATGGATCAGATTTTAATATATTTACATACTAAAAATATTTTCACTATTATTTTATTTAGGTATTGTAATATATTTTTTGTTTGAACTAAATAAACTCGTAAATTGTTAATAACTAATTTAGTTACGTTTTTATTGTAAATTGTTAATAACAAATTTAGTTACGTTTTTATTTAACAACTGCATAAAAAGTTTCCGATTGAAGGGATAAGTAATAATGACATTATTTCTCCTTGTTCCAGTATGTGAAATGAGAGTAAGACAAGTGCAAAATATTGACATTATTAACCCTTTAAAGTTTGATCTTATTTGTCGGTGGCGTGGTATGCACGGCAACACACGTCGCCGTCGCCTTTATGTGTTCTTGGCGTTCAAAGGTTTAAACTGACAGTGTCTAGACTCTGTGACAAAATAAAACAATAACAACAGAGCTATTTTTTTGTAATTTATGAATTTTATCATTTTACGCTTCTGTTGATTAACATAAAATAAACATGATTATGCCGAACACACGAGAGACGAATTATTTGGCTTCAATTATTCTTCGCGTTTGTCTCTTGCTAAATGTGATCTCCATTTTTACGTTGTTGAGAATGGGAATCTTGAATAAAAAAAATAGGATAATTATTTATCTGCATAAATAAATAAATAAATAAAATAAATAAATCATTTATTTGCTTGAATAGGGTCATATTACAGGTGTTTAGTATATTACATTGGTATCTCCTAATTCAGCTGTCCACAAGACAGCATGCAAATATTAATACACTTATTAAAACATTTTTAACAGTAGTAAGTACTAATTTACAATTATTAAAATGTAACAATTATTAATTCATATTGATCATACACTAGAATGTCATTAACTACCTACATTAAAATAACAAAGTAAAAACTATTATTACATTAAAGCTTTGCAATTATATTATTATTACTTATCAAATTGATTATATTAGTCCAGTCCAATAAAATTACAATTAATATTATAATAAATTATCATGAATATGACAATACAAAAATAATTACATTTATTTTATTTAATACTTTTATTCATTATTATGTTGCAAATAATCCTTAATCGAGTAAAACATTTTAGATAATAGCCATTCATTCAGTTTCTTTTTTAATTGTTGTAGTGGTAAGTTTTTCATTTCCTTTGGCAATTTATTATAGATTTTAACACACATTACACTACAATTTTTTTTAAACAGAGCTGTTTTTTGTTGCTTTCCGATTTCAAGTCGATTACAATTTCTTGTGTTTCTGGGATATAATTCCCCTGCAGTCGTAAATAGGTGCATATTTTGTTTTACAAATTTGACAACTTCGAGTATATACAAGCAAGGTAACGGGAGTATTTTAATTTTTCTAAACATTGGTTTACAGGATTCATGAGGTGCAATCCCGCAAATTGCACGAATACATTTTTTTTGAGTTCTGAAGACTCTAATTATGTCCACTCCATTGCCCCATGTGATTAATCCATACCGTAAAATTGATTCCACGTAACCATAGTAAGCCGCGATTGCAGTTTTCTGGTCTGTCACTCTACGCAATTTATTGAGTACGAACGCAAATCTGCGTATTCTTAAACATACGTTTTGGATATGCTCGTTCCAATTTAATTTATTATCTATATATATTCCTAGAAATTTAGTTGTACTACATTCTTCCAAAGTATGTCCATTATAACTAATATTGTATGGTTGACTAGTTCTGTTAAAGCGTAAATAGTTAGTTTTTTCTAAGTTTGCCTGTAAGTTATTTTTTTCAAGCCACTTTACAACAGAGACTACAACTTTATTTATTTCTGACTCATGATCAGTTTGTGTATGAGATTTGTTGCTTGTCACTATGATTGAGATGTCGTCAGCAAACAGAATACACTTATGGCTTATGATATCAGGGAGGTCATTTACGTATATTAAAAACAGGAGCGGGCCAAGTACACTTCCCTGGGGTACTCCAAACTTATTTAGTCGGTATTCAGAATTATAACATTCTGTTTGATTATAATTATTGACCTTATTAATTTCTACGCGTTGTGTTCTATTTCCTAAATATGACCGGATCCAGCATATCGCTGGTCCTCGTATCGCACTCCTTAATTTATTAATAAAATATAAAACTATAGCGACTCCTTCGATTTTTGTTCTGTGATGAGGTGCATTTTGTAGGGACAAAGTTAATAATTCTAATACAAAAATTGATATGATTTTACATAGGATTCGTTAATTAATCGATAGAACTTAAGTAAAAAAGAATATTCCGTCCTGTTCCTTTATTTTATAGTTGTTATTTCTGTAATTTTTCACTGAAAATAAAGTCACTTTTGAGACCCGTCACGTGTCATGGTCTAAACGAGACTGATCGCCCAACTAATGCGATTTGTGATTTTGCATTAGTTGGGAAGGTGCCATTTTTTCCGTCTGATTGTGTGTCCATGTAAATATTACGTCAATGCTACAAGATCAATAACTTCTTGACGAAGCGTGCCTCTCCTGTAAAATTGAGGAAATGGCACTAGCATGGCACTTTATCTTTATGACGATCATAGTATAAATAAATGCATGTAAATTGTCTTAGCGTAATTTATACTGACATTTTATATTATGAAATAAATAAATCTATCTATCTATCTATCTAGCAATGTTAATGCTTCTCAGGTACGGAATTATCATCAGAAAAGTATATTTACACGTAAAAATACTTATTGAACAAATGTTGTTCAGTTAGGAGCAGAATCTATGTTGTTTTAATTTACTGTTTCTATAACAGGCCACACTCGGTATATTGCCTACATTATATGATGTATGAAATGAACTATGTTGCCTGAACTTAAATAGCTTCAAGTATTATTTGACAATTGAATTCACGAGTTATAAATCGAATGAATACATGGCACATTGATATAGTAGACAATACTATATTGATATTTGGGACGGAAATCAATGTCATCTTTTTTACCGGCTTTAAGGATCTAGCACCCACTTGTAGATAATGCTGTATGGTATAGAATCCTAAATGGCGGACATACTGTTAGTATACAATAAGGCATTCTCTTCCTGTAACATTTTAGTATTGTGCAAAAAAGTTTGAATAGGTAATTATTTAAATACCGAATTTGATCTTAAAGAATCGTAACAGCGCGCGCGATCCAGGAAAATGTATGGGCGCGCGACGCCAGCGCGAAACAGCTAGACGGATTTTAATTAATTTTGCTACAGGGATAGTTGAACATCCGAAGATGGTTATATATATAGATTAACACGTTGAAATAAGGTTTATATTCGTTTACAAATGTAGGTACAGTTATCAGTGTCTTCGACAATGTAGTACTTGTATTACATTATAATTCTTCATGTATTTTTGTTGTTTTGGTGGCAATCATATTTTTTTTTTTTATAGGATTTTTACCCAACTACGGTAATGAAAAAAAAAATGGTTGCCTGTAAAGTCGGTTTTACGGGCGAAGGAAGATTTTACGTGACAACGTCTTTTTCTCGGTAGAATATTTATTTGTATCATATCCATTCACAATTTCCCTAACAACATTTTAAGTGTTACTTTCTGAACGCACCGATCACATGTGTCATTAATATCATTATAGTGTCATTATTTTACATGTTTTAAATCTAAATATGCGATAATCAGACTATATATTATGCATGTATGTTGTCGATTCCAAACCCTTATTTAGTCTAGATCTACATGTAATTATTCTAAAAATACCGAACCGACGGAACAAACATCAAATGTTTGACAGGTAAGTATTTGTATTTGTATGGGAATATAAAATTATCTTTTTTATTATTTTCCACTCATTTATTCAATATTTTCTTACCGTTTAAACCTTCCCTTGACTTCCACGAATATTTCAATACTAAAATTAGCCAAATCGGTTCAGCCGTTCTCGAGTTTTAGCGGGACAACCGGCCCTCTTAACAGACATGAGCGGGCGTTACACTTTTTCATGAGTGACTCCCAGCGCAACCTAATTTAAGACGTTGTCACGTCAAAAGCTTTACACGAACGCTTTGAGGGTAACATAAAATTGTCCTAAATAAAGGACATGGGGTGAATATAATCGTGATCGTTCAATCTGGAAGGCTGCCCAGTAGGCCCGACCTCATTTTCGGTTGTATACGGCACAGTTATGAAACTGGTCCGTAGTGCTTTGTGAAGCCTATGCGAGATGGCAGGATTGACACAAAAACACTTATTAATATTTATGTTATGGAACTAGACTGAACTATTCCAGTCAACGGGCCATAACTGAGGCTGCGCTGTCTATCTGTCTGTTACAAAGGCTATGCACCGTAATAGGTAGACACTTAAAATTGGAATGATACAACCTATGCGTACTTTACATGCAGTAAATAATGAACCTTAGGTAATTTTTGATTAAGATTGCAAAAAATGAGCAGTCTTTACAAATGTATTATACTATCCTAACTTAAGCTCCTTAATCCGTTCAAAAATGCTGATTGTTTTAGACATTTTTCGCTATGATTAAACATGTTTCTTAACATATAATCAATGTTACCACTTAGGACAGGGCTATTGCGATTTATCGGTATATATTTTAACGAAATTCACGCAAAAAACTGGATTTTTCAACTTATTTTCGACTGCACGCAATGAAAGCACGATATAGCTATATTACTATCTGGAACTCAGGGAAAAGTATTATTCACTTTAGAAAGTTGGTTGAAATTATCAATATAAGTATTTGTCTTGATATGAAAAAAAAAGACTTTTTATGCTATTTTTTACCCCAAAAAAACACGGTTATTAATTATTATACGATTTCAATGTGAGCGAAGCCGTCGGCGAAAGCTAGAACAAATAATAGGCGATATAATCCGTTTAAATGATTTTTTTTATTTTATTTAAACGACAGAATGTCAGTGTCAAACGTCGGACGGGCCTAGAATATTTCTTGTCGGTACATTGCAAACCAATACAAGATGGTGGACACGTAGCAGTGGCCATCTTTGCTATTAGTGTTCGGAAATTGGCCACACGGCCCGGAAATGAGTGCGGCATTGTTGTCCCACGGGGGGCTATTTCGTCTATAATTGGGCATCTGTCTGCGAAGATTTGGATGTTTACTATTCTTAACCTATAGGTTAATCACTTTTAACTATCGTAGAAATACTTCATTCTAAACTTCCACGTATTGGGAGCCAAGATTGAGTTTTCAAAAAACCTGTGTTTACAAAAAACAAGAAGCTTTGATTTATCACACTTGATCTGTCGAGAATGAACCAGCAAAAGTAAAAAAATACATGCCGACGAAGTGAGAACTTATTAATTTTTAAATCGGTTAAAAATAAGTTTCTAGCTGTTTCATAAGTAACAGATTGTTCTAAAGTAACATAAAAAATATAAAGTAAACCCCCGTGACTTCGCCTGGGGTACCTATCATCGCCTATTTTTATAAAAGTTGAAATTCCAGGCTAGTTCTAAAGTTAGCCGCAGTTGATGTGAGAATACCGTCGCATAAAACACTTTCTATTTTAGCAGTTTTAGTTTTAAGTAGTCTAAAAACTAGACGGATATTCAAACTTGTATAATGATAGGCGATGATAGGTATCCCAGGCAAAGTTACGTGTTTTAACGGTATCGATTTCAGAAGGAATCCAACAAACTTTTTTAACTGTTTTTGTGTACAATAAAGTGTTTTTAACTTACTTACAAACATACTATCTTTCCATGGTAATAAGTGCGATTAGGTCTAGTAACTTTAACGTTGGGGAAGTGCGTTTATGCAACCCGTTTGGAGGCGGTATGGTCTATGGTCTTAGCATCCCGTCTAGCCGGGGACTAGAGTGAGTACGACGGACTACTTAACTGAGACTTCGGACTATCGTCATAAAACCACGAACGTTTTTCTATCATTTGCCCGAATTTCATATGCCATAATATATCACTTGGCATAATATTCATTTGCCGTAAATCAATTTTTCTCTGTCAGCTGAAACTCGGGATTGTCAGAAAACAGGCCTAACCTAACCTTATGATTTCTCCATGAATAGTATTAAAGAAATCCCGAAGAGTTTATGATTTATGAAATAAAAAGTTTATAGCAGATGAAAATTATGGCAAGTGATCCATTTATGACAAATTCAATTCGGGGAAGTGAAGGTATCAGACCACGAACAAATGCCCGTCCCGCCTTTAATTGGAACATCGCGGGAAGCACAGAGTGTATTGAATACATGTGCTTGAAGCATTCAATCGCGTGAGCATTCAACCGCGTGGAGCGACTATCCTAGCGTACCCCTACACAGGAATAGACAGAAATAAATAGAGCGCAGTTAGATTGATTGTGATCAATAACATAAACAGGTAGCCTGGCCTAGGTTTTGAGTGTCAATAAAAATTCCCTACTTTGCTCACGCAAGCCTGACATCGAGAACAGACTATCCACTGTTCAAAGAAGAGCTCGGCTCAACTTAATAATTGGAATTCAGGCCGTCCAATATTGCGTATGAAAATTATTTTTCTTTATGTACTCGAGCTTTTCTCCCGTATAAGAAATGTTAATTTATTTATTATTAATATAAAAAATTAGGTTTTAGGAGTCATAATTTAAGGAATAATCGTAATAGCGTGATGCAGGATCGTCATTTGTTTTGTATGGGCGCCCGTGCCATTCTGGCGCTATTTGTTTCCATAATTGCCTTTGTTCTCGCATAAAGCCAAAACGGCTGGACAAATTTTAGTCAATTTTAATTCCGGGATAGCTGTTCATCCAAAGATGGTTTTAGGATACTTTTTATCCGTCTACGGTAAATAAAAAAATACGCGAAGGAAGTTGCGGGCACGACATCACGATAAAATTGTCGTGTTCTAAAACGCAGCGTTTATTCCAATTCAATGAACAGGCTGTCCTCTCTGACCTACGCCACCTGTCTATGATTTAAACCAGTCACGCGATGTATTTTCGTACTAGCGTATATTTGACAATGTGTTTTATAGTGCTTAATATTTGAATATTGAACTTTGTTTTCATGGAATTGATAAGTTACGATGGATAATTGTTTAGAATGGATGATTCAAGATTATGTTAAATGTGATTACTATTGAAGTTATAGTATTAAAAGCTAGTGAGTATGTTGATACCTCTTTGTATGACGGATCTGTACAATTTATCCAATAAAACTGTAGTTCATTGCTTATATACAGTGTGTATAATAATAATAGCATCCGCTCGATGTACACCTTGCATTTCATTAAATTGTCGAAAGGGTCTCTACGCGTTGACTTCGGCTCCGTGCACGCCTCCCAAAGGTCCGGGACACTATTGTCCCGTGAGCGGGTGCGACATACAGGATAATAATAATAATACAATACTTTATTGCACACCAATAAAAGTTTACAAAAGGAAACAAGACAAATACAAATTATAAATAACGGTAGACAACAGGCGGTCTTATCGCTAAAAAGCGATCTCTTCCAGACAACCTTTGGGTAGTGAAATTGATGAAAATTCTAACTTAATACAGAGTAGGTGCAGCAGAAGGTGAAGGGAGCATATAATTAGATACTAACAGAAAACAAGTACGCATATGGGTAAATATACACATACATAAATAGATAAACATAAACTTACATAATACATACATCAATACAATAATATAAATAGACACTAGACATATACGAATCTTATATAACACAACGCAATACAGTCAGTGACGAAAAACAGTTTCATATATTAAACCAACAATGTTATTGTTCGAGAGATAGGTATGGGGTATGGTAGGTAACGCTAAGTTAATAATTGTTATAAATATCAGATTATAGCACTAAAATCTCCGTCCGGCTACAATATGCGGTTGTATCAAATATCCACGCTGTATATTATATATAATTTATCTAATTACCTTCCCTGTATCGTAACGTCCATGGTCTTGAAAGGACTAAAATATCCCAAATTAATCCCAAAGCTTGAGGTACCTTAATTAAAAAAAAAAATAGTGTGTGGAGGCTCTCGGCGCGGAAAACGTGAAACTTCGTAATGTGAAAATGAAAATAGGAAGGGGTAGAAATTGTAATTTCAAAAGAGAAAACCTAACAATCAATTGATATTCACAAGAGACGTACCTTGACATAACCTTAAATCCGTCGCATTGTCCGTGGGATTGTTGCATTGAACGTTTAACGCAACAGTGCTTTCCTACCCCCTCCACGGTAGCGTTAAACATTAAACGTTTAACGCAACCTTGTTGGAAGTCGCATTAGAAGTTTCACTTCAATAAGCAATTTTTATACGCGATTTAGAGCTTTGCACTTTGTTATAACTTTCCCTGAATATTTATGATTTACTAGCTTTTGGGGTGTGTAATGATCGATATAAAAATAAATGGTATAAGTATGTTTGATATAACAACATTTGATATAATTTCATATGGTATAATGACTCATTTGATATAATAAACGTTTAATTATAATTTCAAATTATCTATTTTTATTTCGTATACTTATCATTTGGCATACACTTATTTCCTATAACCATCATATGGTATAATGTTCATTTGGTATAACAACATTTGGTATAATTTCATATGGTATAATGTTCATTTGGTATATCAACATTTGGTATAATTTCATGTGGTATAATTTCATATGGTATAATTTCATATGGTATAATGTTCATTTGGTATAACAACATTTGTGTAGTGCTCGTACCTAACCTATTTTTCTGGTAGTAGTCCATTTTTTCTGGGGGATGCAGTTCACTTTTTTTTTTTCTATCCTAACCTAACCTAACCTACGTTTCTAAGTGAACTTTTGGTTTAAGTTTTTTTTAATGCGGGGGGCTTCGCCCCCCGAGCCCCCCTGTGGGGGCTCCGCCCCCCGCCCCCCTATTTCTCTATACCCTATACGTTATGCCATTTGAACGTTAGATAAAATAAACGTTATACCATAAATTCATTAGACGAAATATGCATTATACTTAAAGAATGTTATATTAAATGTTATTCGATAAAATGATCAGTATATAAGACAATAATTATATCAAATGTTGATATATTAAGTGTTGTTATATCATTCAATAATTATATCAAATGAGCGTTATACCGACTGAAATTATATCAAAAGTTGTTATAGCCATCGTTACGCACCCATAAAAGTTAGGTTATGGCATTAACTATCTCTGTTCTTTCACACAAATACAGCCGTTTCGGCGTGAATAAGTGAAAAACATACATACTGACAAAGTTTCGCTTTTATAATGAGGGATTTAGATTTTCAATTTGGTACTGACTAGGGTTCGCTTGGAATGCTGCGCGGAAGTAACTTAAAGCTTGCTTAATACTTATTGTATTATATGGTTTAAGCTAATCTCGCATTAATATGAAAGGTCAGAGTTTCTTATTCATAAATAATCCAACCTTCCGTGCCGTGAATTGTCGCGTTCGTTTAATCAGTTATAGTGCTAAATAATTCATACAGGGCTATGCGATAATGATTATTCGACTAACTAGAATGGTATTAATTATAATAGTTAAGTTTTTAAAATACACTACAAACACGTTTTGTATACTAGTACTCTGTGAGCTGTAAACCTTTCGTTCCGAAATGGCTGCTTTTTTTTGCCATACGCAACAAAAAAAATCGAAAGACTGAATCGACATAAAAATCCAATATACTTGCCCATAACCTGCTCACTAAATTTCACCAGAATAGGTTTAGAAATGCGGCCTGTAGGTGAGAGCAGTCGAAAATCGGGACAAACGGACATTCGCACATCCAAACATGTGGACATTATCGATACCTTAGTTCACACTCGTACTAATTACAATTTTTTTGCCAATGAAATTTAAACCACATGGAGTTGTGCACTAACGTCCTAATTGCAACTACTTTTTCCGAAAAGTACGGTGCTCTAAGGCAGTGTTTTTCAAACCTTTTGGTGTCATGGCCCTTAATGACCAATAAAATTCTTTCGCGACGCCTTATAGCCCAGTTTGTAGGATTAAATGTTGACAAGCTTGAAAAAATCTGCATTCCTTGTAGTCACGAGACTCGCGATGCTGATCCTCGCGACCCCCTGGATATATGCCACGATCCCCTTGGGGGTCGCGAATCACAGTTTGAAAAACACTGCTCTAACTAAGGTATCGATATGATAGAATTTTAGGGTGTATCTCCACTCCACTGAAGCGGAGTGGAGCGGAGACATGCGGAATCGACCAATCATCCGAGTTGATATCTGTATCTCAGTTCCGCTTTAGTTTTGTGATTAGAGTACCCTTAGACCAAGCTGAGGCGGAGACACTTCGCTCGCTCGGCAACTTATATTCATACATATGTTACGTTGGAAGGTATACAAATATAGTCGTTTGATGCTCGAAATAAATGTATTGTATGATTTATTGATAATATTCCATTAGTCCATTACAAAAAGAACAGAAAAGTTCAAAAAACCCAGAATGAAAAACAAAAGGCCAAGTACTCTTGCCTATCGCGATCTTTCTGATGATTTCTGATTAGGCTTCTTATCCCTTCGAAAATGCTGATTGTTTTAGACATTTTTCTCTATAATTAAACATGTTACTTAACATTTTATCAATGTTACTACTTAAAACAGTACCTACTATTGAAATTTTTTTAATTTTTTTTAATATTTGAAACCTACTGTTTGAATTTTTCATTGATAATTTTTGTTTCAAAAACTACTCGACATTGACAAAACTCACGCAGAAAACTGGTTTTCCAACTTATTTTCAACTACGCGCAATGAAAGCATGAAATAGCTATGTTACTTTCCAGAACTCAGGGAAAAGTATTATTCACTTTAAAAAGTAGGTTGTAGCATAATATGATTTTTTTTTTTTAAAGGAATAAGGCCTCTCCTGAGTTACCTTTTGACCTCTAACTAAAGCCAAGGTGAGAGTCTAGACGAAACATTAGAATGGTCGTTATTCTGAATTTGCAGTTTAGACAAATAAATGCACACATTCACTTGAATATGCAAATGTATAAAATAAAAAGCAATTGAAGCGGTGGTAGCCTAGTGGTTAGGGCATGCGACTTTCAATCCGGAGGTCGCGGGTTCGAACCCGGCCCGTACCAATGAGTTTTTCGGAACTTATGTACGGAATGTCATTTGATATTTACCACTCGCTTTTCGGTGAAGGAAAACATCGTGAGGAAACCACCTAAGCCCAATATATATTAATGCCGTTAAACTACCCAACTATAGTCCAATCATCCAACTATGGTCCAACAAAACTGTTTTTTTTTTTTTTTTATCTTCTATCAGTGATTTTATAAGTTTTTATTTCAGTTTGTTGAATTATGTTGTTCACTTTAGAGTTATTCGTTATAATTGTCATTATATTAACGAGTAATTTTCGGATAAAATTGGACCATAGTTGTGTGGACTGGACTATATTTGGGTAGTTTAACGGTACTCCAAGAAATTTAATTATAATTTTTAAGTAAGTAAATATCTTTCGTAAAATCTATTGATGTAACGAGACAAATTTGACTGACTCACCTATTCTGTGCTGACTCATCCCTTTTCATTATACTTGGAAATAGCAAATTATCATCACTTTACTTTGAGATCCCTTTTTATATTGCAAGTTTTAAAACACATTATTCTAGTTCGTTGAATCCATTTGCATTTACAAAAAAGTTACCTAAAATTCATAAAGTCATATTAGCTACAGAATAACTTAATATTCAGTTTATAATTCTATCAATAAATTACTCTGCTCTCTGTAACTGACGATTCGAAAGTGCTTGTAGTGTTGCTAGGCCTACTTGAATCCACTCAATTACTTCGAATTTTGAGTTAGACTCTATTTATATAATAAAATAAGAGCGGTGACAGGTAGCCGTAGTAGCCGAAAGCAATCTAGTGGATAGGCAAAGAATATTTTAACTTTGACTTTGACTTTGACTATAGTTATTGTAACTAACTAAGAGGTTTTAGAAAGCAGGTGTGCAAAAGGTCAAAAGTCTGTGCGATGACTAGAACTCTGACCGGTCACTGCAAGCTGAAAAAACACCTGTTCCTAATGGGTATAGAACAGGACGCAACGTGTAGGTTCTGCCAAGATTCAGAGGAGACAGCTATGCATATCCTCTGCTCCTGTGGACCACTTATGCACAAAAGAAGTATCCACTTAGGGCAACACTTTGTGCCCCCAGAGGAGATACAACAGCTCACTGCCCAAAGAATCTGGGACTTCCTGGACTCAACGGGCCTCAGCAGTGAGCTTTAAGATAGGGCTGCTACAATAGATCAATTATGGTCGATGCGGCACACAAAAGGCCCAATTGATAATAATAATAAATAATGAAGCAGGTGTGACGGGAATTATCTCGCTAATGCAATGCGCCTTCATCAGAGATTGCAGCGTTTATATTTTGCAGTGTTTATTAGGTTTTCCCCGAGGCAAAAACAGTATGCGGTTCTTCAAGAGGGGAATCAATAGGTTCTTAAAGGGTCGGCAACGCGCGTGTGATGCTCCTGGCGTCGCAAGCGTCCATAGGCGGCGCTAACTGCTTAACATCAGGCAGCACGCTTGTTTGCCACCGTCGTAGTATTCAAAAAAATGTATCTTTGCTATGTCCTCTTCCAGAGTTATGAATGATGAAAATCTGTTTGTATCAACGGATATTACTTTACCACGTTATGTTCTACCCAAATTTATATTAGGTAGTAACCGCTTGTTTCCATATAATTTTAAAGTTAAATAAGAACTTCAAAAACACGAAATATAATTATTAACGAGTGTTCGCTAACGAAACATTAAAATAAATTCTCATTAGCGCGGCGAGTGCCTCGTTTCACACCGCACTTGCCTGGGCAGCTACTATCCTATGAAGTGACAAGTTACATTATAATTATAACTTTTATAATATTAACCCTTTTTTCGTTACGTTTAAAACATATATTTTCTCGCATTATTGTTAAGTGCGAATGTATTGTGTGGGCATTGAACTATTGCATTATTATCATAATACTGGCCTATATTTTTTGAATTTGTAAAAAAAACAGGGTTTTATTTTTTTCGGTAAGTTAATTCAATTGGGAGGGGAACCAGCAATGGGTACTTTAAATTACAAAGGTGAATGCGATACAATTTCAACCGTTTGCTAATTAGATAAGTTTAAATGTTCTTCTTCTTAGTAATTATTTTGTGATATTGACTTGACATGTACCGCTAAATGGCAAAGACAAGTGAAAGTCGAAAATATAATTATGAATAACTTTTCAAAGTCAAATTCAAAGTTATTTATTGCACACATGTTGTAAATACACTAGATCTTGTTCCCAGAAATGGTTACTGAATTAATATAGGGCGCAAAAAGGTCTCCAATTATGGGCATCTCACTTTATAAGGAAAGTATTGTCAAAACTCCACTTATACCTAAAGAAGTACGTAGAGTCAAAACCTACAATAGTGCATATAATTATCTGAGCGCCAATCACATAACATTCCGGTTGTAGTCCATAATGTAGCATTATCCCGGAACTTCAGATACATTTGTATGAAAATGCTTACAACAAAGAGACATGTTAATTAAAATTTTTGTTGGTCAGATGAATTTGAAATAAGTTCATAAGTTCAGTAGTCCAAAATGTTATTTTTATCAACAATCTATTTAGCTCCATATAAGTAAATCAAATAGGGCTATTGTTCTACATTGAAACTTCACCGTGCTGCTATTAGGTATATTTTATTTCATTAACACTCTTACACCGGTTATTTTATTCTTGAATTTCTTGACAACGAATTGGTATTGCTAAATATTAGTAAAAATAGAGAAAAATATTGTTTCGTAGTTTCTGAAAGTTAAAGCCATCTATGGGAAATTTGAAAGACTAGATTTTGTTACATAAATAACTATACACAATGAGGAGATTAACCCCATCTAGTGTCAACCAGAACATTACAAAGCAGTTAGAAACCAGTACCACCGGAGGCATCTATGGTAGAATAACATAACTATAAATATAAACTTAGTCAAATATCGTAATTTGGTGAATATCAACTCAGGGTTAAATCAAAGGTTTAACAGCTATTGTTTTCCGGATATATGTGGTTCTGTAACCTGTATACCACACGAGATTGTTTTAAAACTGCATAAAATTGTAATTTTCCACCTTGTCAATCCTTGTATATCCGCCATTTTGAAAAAAAAAACAAACGATAAACTGACGTTAAAATTGTTCTATACATTTATCGAACCTACTCACAAAATTTCATGAGAATCGGTTGAGAAAGGCTTATAGGCGAGAACACCCGGAAAACTGAACATCCAATCATCCGAACATACAAAACAACTTTTGGCAAACTTAGAACAGACGCTTCGCTCACTCTGTCAATAATAACGTGCATAGATTTTTATTTTTGTAGGTTAGGTTAGACTAAAATGCTCGGTTAAGTAGATGCCAAACAAATAACGTGGAAAATTAACAAAGTTGTAATGAATGTTAACATATGCACGCCCGCAACTTCGGAAACTCAACGTTAAACGTCAACAGCTTATGCGTTCATGGCGACTGTTACCGTAATCCTTTTGACTTTGTCAAGTTTTGTTTAGAGACATTGAAGGGCTATATGCTATGGGGTTAAATGGGCTGCAGAGAATGCAATAAAAAAAAAACATTTATAACGACCAACTGGAATCGTATTGCTTACAAATATAGCTATAATATTATTATTTAAATGTTAATAACAGACATCCAGCAACCCCGGGCTATCTTAAATCTAAATTCATATTTTTAACTGCTCGGCCTGGGTGCGAGCTGCGCTCATCCCGAACTCTCAAACTCACTCTTCCTTCTCACCGTACTGGTTTCATGTCCAATTCCTTTGCGATTCAAGCAATTCGTTTGTGGAACGATCTCCCTCTCTCCATTAGGAAAGCTCAGAGCAAATTCTCCTTCAAGCGCATGGTGCGCAAACATCTCTCCAAAGAATTTCAGGATTGATTGTCTATATGGTGTTTTACAGGGGTACATATGTATATATATATATATATATATATATATATATATATATTATATTATATATATATTTGTATTTAAGTATGTGTATTGTATTGCATATATGTGTATGTATAGGTATATCGTTAATATATATATATCAAAATTGAATTTTGTCTCGTTTTAGGTTTCTAGCCACGGCTTTTTATGATCCTGCACCAACTGCTAGTTTCTGTTTGGCCCTATGGTTGACTGGTAGAGAATGCCTTATGGCATTAAGTCCGCCATTTGTACTCTTACTTTTGTATTTTATGCAATAAAGTTTAAATAAATAAATAAAATAAATTTCTTATCGTAAATGATAAAATAAGATCAGTTGGGACAAGTGTGCGAGCAGCGGGATAAACGCACCTATCATATCGAACTAAGATATTTAAAGTACTTTATTACAGTAAATAATAGTATCTAGTGAAATTATTTGAATGTGTCAAAGCAGGTAAAGTGAAAAGCTACTAGATAAGTTAAATTTCATGTGGATGAAACAAATTAGTCAGTTTAAGTTTCTTTATTGTTTTGAACTCATATTATAAGTCTTTATTGAATAATATTACACTCACATTAAAATTATCTCCCACAATTTCTACCGCAAATGACCAATCTATGCTACACTAAGCTCGATCCAGGTCAAACTGTGGACGCGACGTTTGACAGCTACTCGACTCGCCCGAGAATTGAGATAGTAACTCGCGGCAACTTTGACAGGCTACTCGGTCATTTTAGTTATAATGTACGTGAGCGTGGGGAACTTTAGATTAGTATTGCATTGAGGCATTGATGTTTTTGTAGTTGTGTACCTGAGTGGCTTTGTAAATTCTAGTATTTAAGCGTGTTCAATGCGCAAAAGGATGGTTTACTTCCATGGAAATTATCAAATTTAAGAAACATTATGAGGCAGTTTTATAATAATTTAAAACAAAGGAAAGAATAAGGCGGAGTGAGTAACCCCGTTTCCTTAAAATTGTATGTAATGTATGTAAACACTTTATTGTACACAAAAACAGAAATACATTAAAACAAAAGAAATACACGTACAAAGTCGAACTTATCCCTTTAAGGGATCTCTTCCAGTTAACCTTTGAGTAAGTGTAATTGTTATTAAAATCTTCAATGTAAAACTCTTGAGTGATTTGGGATGAAGTGTAAATATATTTTTTAAATACTTTCGAGTATGGAGAAAATAAGATTTTCGTACATTCGAGCTAACTTGTACATTTGTGTCTGTTACTATGTAAATTATTTATGATGATCTTTGTTACTCAATAATACTTACGTCAGTCAAATGGATTTTATTTCTCCTATAACGCAAGAGTAGCTACGTGTACATGCATTGTATAAGTATTTTACATTAACAAATGATAAAACCCATCCGTGGAAGCTATAAAATTTAACGACAGCCACACCAAACCCTCTAAAACTTGCATATTCACTCGCCCAACTACTCCCCAATCTAAACGCAGCTTAAACACACTCGTATGCTAAAAACTCATCCCGCAAAAACGGCACGATAAGCGGGGCTATTATTTATCTTGCTAAATCGCGGGCCACATAATAACCCCCTTTTGAAGGAGGTCACTCCCTCGACCCATTTCGCTGGAGCGCTTATTTCGATGTCGAATGTCGATTCGAATTCAATGGCACGTCTGCGGATGTGGAAAAGTGGTTAAGGTTTTTGTTGAATTATTTTTACCGACTTCAAGAAGGGAGGTTCTCTGGGGGGCATTTTATTATTTGTATTAGAGTTAAAATAGAGGATGAAAATGGGAAAATCACCTTTTTGACTACACATCTGTCAAGTTTGGAAATTAGGTGTAAAATACTAACTTTCAATAATGGCTTAGTAACGGGTAAGGTAAGTTAACCTGGTATGTATGGCGTCGGATACAAATGAGGTGCAAACTTAACGCAACCGACCACGTTTGTTGTCACCTTGGGAGACCCCTTAAATATATTATATTCTGTTTTTAATATTTCTTGTTATAGCGGCAACAGAAATACATCATCTGTGAAAATTTCAACTGTCTAGCTATCACGGTTCATCTCATGAACAGAAATACAGCCTGGTGACAGACGGACAGCGGAGGCTAAGTAATAGGGTCCCGTTTTTACTACGGAACCCTAACAAAAAATAACACTTATTTTGCTTCCCTAGTCGGCACACGATTTGTCCACTACAAGCCACGTCGGTGATTTTAAAGCAGAACTTAGTATTACTTAAAGGTAATGCTGAAGTCAGCGCAAAGCGGGTCAAAGCTTCACGCTTGTACAGTCGGATGCGTCCGCAGATGCGGAAAAACCGAGGTACAGTTGGAAAATGATGTTGAAACACGGAACGGGGAATCAGTCAGGTACACGTGCGCTTTTCACAAGGTTTAACATTTCTTTAAATTTTAGTTGTGGGTTTTACTCTCTCGACTTTTGGTACATGTAAAGGTTTACACGCACATTTGTGGCTATAGAATGCCTATAGGCTGCCTGATGCCTGATATTATATTTAATAAATAAATGATTGATAGCGTTTAATTATATTTCTTTGTTATAGTCCTGGAGCTAAATGGGTTCTGATGACATTTGTTTATAAAAGTATTTATGGTCGCTTTAGCTATGGGCTCTATTTACTTTAGATTGACACAGTTAATGCAGTTCGATTAACAAAGAAACATAACTTATCGTTTTTCATTGAGGGTTAAAAATGTAAGTCGCTCCTATACTTATCTATTTCTCTAATACTTTTTAAGGCGGTAAGTGAGATTTTCTGCCCGTTACGCGGAAAATCTCACGTCCTGGCCAAGGCAAGACGTATAACTTTAGACAAACCACGAGCGGTAATTCGTAAAGCCTCAAATCGCATGTTTATCACCCCCATCTTCGGCTCCGGCCACAAACACCTGTGAGCTGTGATCTAGGAAATTCACGAATTTACCGCTCTAGTGTAGGTACATGTGTGCCTGGGTCATTGATGTTATTTTGTATTTAAGTATGTATGTATTCGACGACGCGGTTGGCGCAGTGGTTAAGCAACTGCCTACTGAGCCGACGGTCCCGGGTTCGAATCCCGGCAATGGCAAATATTTGTGTGATGAGCACGAATATTTGTGCCTGGGTCATGGATGTGCTATGTATTTAAGTATTTATTTATCTATATAAGTAATATAAGTATGTATATCGTCGCCTAGTACCCATAACACAAGCCTTCTTGAGCTTAATTTGGGACTAGGTTGATTTGTGTGAGGTTGTCTGATATTTATTTATTTATTATTATTTATGTATCTATACAAGTATGTTTATCGTCGTCTTGTGTCCATAACACAAGCCTACTAGAACTTACTGTGGGACTAGATTAATTTGTGTGAGGTTGTCCGATATTTATTTATTTATTCATCTTACACACAAAAAGTGTTACCACAATACGAACATAATAAAGATCTCGATCCCATATGTCGCCGAAACGAGTTTCTCACCACCAAATTAACAATTAGGTGAGAGGGTAGAGGACAAAAGACAAAACGTTTCCAATATATTATATTAATTTAGGGCGGCCAGAGCACGTGAACATCGATATGTGTGTAGCTTTATTCTGTTCCTTATCACATGCAGGATGACAACAAATTGGTAATACAAAGTGTTTTGTACACATCATCCCTAATGTAAACCCCTTTACTGCTTCATGCTTCGAAAGTATAATTAAAAGCATCTATGGACGCACTTTATTATTTCAAAACACAAAACAACACAAGTACTTATTAAAGAAAAAAAAAACATACTTATTACTTAAACTAAATAAGCATCTTATTTTTAAGTTTTAATTTATCCCATTTTTAGGGTTCCGTACCCAAAGGGTTAAAACGGGACCCTATTACTGAGACTTCGCTGTCCGTCCGTCCGTCCGTCCGTCCATCCGTCCGTCCGTCCGTCCGTCCGTCCGTCCGTCTGTCACCAGGCTGTATCTCAAGAACGGTGATAGCTAGACAGTTAAAATTTTCACAGATGATCTATTTCTATTGCCACTATAACAACAAATACTAAAAATGAAATAAAATAAATATTTAAGGGGGCTCCCATACAACAAACTTGTTATATATACTTGTTCAACAAACTTGTTATACCCTTCATGCGCGGGTCGGACTCGCACTTGCCCAATTTTTTATTTAGGCTTGATGCGGTTACCCTACCACTATGATTTAAAATAAAGAGGTTAAGAGGCTTTGTTCCTTTAAAAATATTGACAAAGATATTGACAAAGATATTGACAATTTCAACCAACTTTATGAAGTGAATAATTCTTCCCCGAGTTCTAGGTAGTAACAAAGCTATTTCATGCTTTCATTGCGTGCAGTCAAGAATAAGTTCAAAAAACTAACTTTCCGCGTGAATTTTGTCATTTTCGAGAGAGCTTTTAAAACAAAAATAATCAATGAAAAATTCAAACTGTAGGTTTCAAATATATACCAATAAATCCCAATAGCCCTGTTAAGGTAGTAACATTAACAAATCCAACACCGGGAGCCCGCCCCGTGCGCACTGTGCTCGTAGCCAGTTTTCGCTACAATACGCATTTCCCCATGTTATCGGCTACGCGCGTAGCGATACGAAATCCTCGGCGAAAGAGTTAGTTAAGAAACATGTTTGATCATAGAGAAAAATTTCTAAAACAATAGGCAAAAGGAATAAGGCCTCTTAAAAGTTCTTCGTATCAACACTTTCCTGTTTGGCTATCATCTGACATAGCATTTATGAAGTAAACGTGTTTTGATTACTACAAAAACAAAAAAAACTTGTAACTAAATGGCCAGCGTTATATTCCATCAGCATTGACCGATTCTTGAAGTAAAGTTTTTGCAGACACGCCAAATAAACAAACGAATGCCGGGTAAAAAGGTTATGACAAATCACCACAGACAAGACAGCTTCAATCCATCTCCGGGATCTAGGGCGTCCAGACAACAGCATCATAATGTATGAACTGGTTTTAATGACCAAGCGCGAATCACGGAAATAGATATGGGTTCCCTGAAGCAAATAATGCCGTACATGAGGAGCATAACACTTGATCTCAATGCAATTGAGAGGCGATTTGTGACAACATCATGTTTTTGTGTAGGTAAACGTTTAAGATGGATTGGAAAAAACTGTTCAAGATTCAATACTAAAATGTTTAAAATAAAGTGAGATCAACTTTTTTCTGGAAGATATCGCTCTTTAACGATAATAGCGCCAGGTTGTCTGTCGCTTTATTTCAATTGTTTTGTAGGGTAGGTATAGGTACGTTTCTTATACATATAAATAAATGTTCTTTAGTGTGCTATAAAGCATATTTTGTATTGTATACTATAATTACATAGAAATCAGTAACTATGCTGAATTTAGCTAATATTATTTTAATTAGGTATCTGAATTGTTTTAGAGCGTAGTTACAAATACCTGTATAGCACTAATCCATCTAGCGTCCAATCCTTGTACTAAACAGCAAACGTATTTTACTGTCGGCAACTTATCATCAATTTTACGCTCGAGTCCCTGGGAACCCTAAAAATAAATCTAGAACGTTCGCCGCGACCATTCGTCATGGACGGCTGCAGGATTATCGCGAATTTAGCTGGATTTTGAAGAGTACATTGAGGGACAACGTAGTACTTAATGTAATGAAACTGATCAATTTGTATTAAAGCAGTAACGTCTGCTATCGTAAACTAAATGTTTGTATAGAAGCGAAAAATTGCATTAATTAGTTTGGGTGTAGCACATTGTTACTATCGATTTCTTAACAGAAGCGCCGAGCATAATAATCATAATAATACATAATCTTTACGGTAGATAGCGGTACGATGCCGTGCTAAGGCATATAGAAATGAAGCAACTGATTCATAACTTCGATGCTTTGGCTAGTGGTGTTGATAGCATAATTGATAATGCACCCGTGTATGCACCCGCCCGGAAGGCCGCTCAAAGCATACATAAAAAAACCTTCTACATAAAAATTTAGTTTACGCTAGCCGACGTTACTGATACGTCAAGCGATGTCTCATATGTAAGAAAAGAAAAACTCCTAGTCTCAGTCTATCTATCTATCAGTCACAGACGTCCACTGCTGAACATAGGCCTCGCCCATAGCTCGCCACAAAATGCGATCACGTGCCGACCGCATCCATTGACTCCCCACTACTCTCACGAGGTCATCCGTCCATCTGTCCGTGCACGCTGCGCTTTCCTTTCGTGGCCGCCTCAACGGCCGTCCATTCTCCGGGCTTCATGGCCTGCCCATTGCCTCTTCAACCGTGCAATCCTGAGGTCTCGGAGTAGCTCAAGAAAATTAAACTAGCTTAGCTAGCTTGAACGTGTCAGGATAAAATTCCATTTGGCTTTTATTCACTTTCCATCAGGAAATTAAGTTCGATGCATCAATGTTTAATTTTTAAATGATTTTATGCATTTATGTAGGTTGCACGCGGTTGAATGCTTAAAGCTAATTAGGTACGTAGCACTCAAAACATTTTTTTTTATTGTACGGACTACTTTTGAATTTTTTGAATTTTTGAATTTTGAATTTTTTGAAAAAAAAAATGAAAGCAGCGTCACGCGTCTTAGAGTTCAGCACTCAAATAACGTCACCTTGTGGAAAATTTACAGTCACAACCGGTCACTGGTCGCAACTAAATCCGTCCATAGTAATAGTCCGACTCAAGGCCGTCTTAAAGCATGCCGGGGCCCTGGGCACTCCATAATTGGGGGCCTGAAAAAACGGCCTCTAAATAGGTACGTTTTTTCGAGGTTGTTGGGACCCCCCCACGTGTGATTGGGGGCCCTGTGCCCAAAGTGCCCAGTGGGAAAGAGGGGTCTGGTCCGACTGTATGATTTACTGCGCCGTGACCAATTACTTGTCGGAACTTTTAAAATGAATATTTTGGATAATAAAAAGAAATGGTTATGTATATTTGTTTTTTTATTCTTTACGTGATTATGTAGGTCTTAAAAAAATTAAATGTTGTCAATTGGTATCTCGCATGGTATAAAGTAAGTAGATAATTATATATACATATATATAAATTCCAGGAAGTTTTTAAATCATCCAGATCAACTTTCAACTTCGAACTTTTCTTTGCCGGACGATATTGTATTTTGAAATTGAAATTGAAATTGAAAAATTTATTTCAGGTATAAACCCATATATGGTTAGATACAATCAACTTAAAAAACTATATTAGTAACAACAATTCACAATAATAATAACATTAAATTCAAATCTAGAAATAAAATTAAATCAATATCAAAATGTCAAAAGTCAATAAAAAAATTAATCATATAAATAAATCAAATTAAATTATAGTCAGTCTGCCATAATAACATGAATGCTATTCCATTTTTTCATAAAAGGACAGTCAAATTTGGAGGATAGTGCATTCTTGCATTCTGCAGGATGTATTAAGCGTTCCAAAATAACTTAGTTTTATCATATTTATAAATAGTGAAAGTTCTAAAACTTGGCAGACGAATTAATTATGCATACTAAAGTTACTATTTTGTTAGATTTTATATCAACTGTCAGACAACTTTCACTTAGTTTAGTACAAGCTTTTTACTAAGTTATTATTATACTAGGTGTTTCCTGTAATAGGAGCAATAAATTAAAACATAGATTTTACTCGTTAAACTGAACAACATTTGTTCAGCAACTTTAAAAAAAGTCAGTTTTAAAATAAATATTGTTTCAAACAAATTAAATAGTATTTTCAATGTATGTCGTCCAACGTTGACATTCCCTGAGCATTGATATAGCTGTCATTCTACTAATATCGGACATTTCGCAAAACATTGCTTCTTTGTCTTATTATTCTTATTATTATTATCTTATTATTATTCACATTATTCTACAAAATATCATTTAATACACGTTATTTTCAGAAGTTGCTTAACAAATGTTGTCCAGTTTCAAGCGAAGAATCTATGTTTTAATTTATCGCTCCTATTACAGGAAACACCCGGTATGTTCAATGAATTTGGCAAACACATTTCGATAACGCTTTGTAACGGCTTAATAAGTATAATAGAAATAGATAATGTTCATTGTTTTGTACGTTAATCGGCAAAAAATAGTGATACATTATGAAATGTAATAACATCTCTGTATTTTATGCAGCCATCACCGTCAGTGTTTTCACAAATAAAAACACTTTGATTTTGGTACAGAATCTACGTAACATGCTTGTTAGTCATGAATTAAAATTCTACCTCTATTACACAAAGTAAACAATTTTCTTTTGGGGAAGAGAGTCATGTTTCATGAACTCTTTTCAGCATCATAACGCTAAAGTACCTACACAGAATTTAATCAATTGTGGTAAAGGAATAACTTGATATATGAACATAATTTCATAATTTATTAGGTAGGAATAGTCAGGTAAATAAGGAGTTATTTGGATAAAATTGCGGGAATATTCACCACAATTCTTGTATAGTACCTATTTACAAATAAGACTTTTCAACCCCCCTGCTCGCTGCAATAACTCGCTTGCACTAACCGTATTAAATTCTCCACTTAGCATCCCGGTTTATCCTGGAATACTCTGGAATTCCCGACGTCTAGAGCCAGGGCTGAATAATGACTGCTTTTATAAAAACACAGCGGATATTTGCGCATAATACCGACCGTTTGTACGTGTGTGTGTCTCCATAATATTTATCGTGTGTGTGTGTGTTCCCGTAGGATAGTCAATGTATATGTTTTAACGCAAGTGAAGCCACGGGCAAAAGCTAGTTTCTATTATAAAACTTAAATTGTATGGTAAAAGTATTGTACGAGGAGAAGGATACGATTGATTGTGAGAAATACCTTGTTGGCGTGATCCACGTTTTCTTTTGTTTCGTATCCATTAGAGCGCCTTCTGTTGTCCTAGCGGCCTCATCAAAACAATGGACCAGATTTGGTACATTAAAAAAAATCGTCGTAGCAGCACGGATAGCTGTCTCTGATGAAGAGCTCCATACGAGTTCGAAACATGTCGGGTCACTGACAATTCTTACGTGAGTTTCAACCTTTTTTATAATTATATTCTAATATAGGTAAATTTAATCTACCCTTCTTGTGCGTAGGTATAGATAATTTCCCCAACAGATCTCGAGATAGCACAAACTTTGAAAGCTTAAAAAGTCCCCGCCGGCACTTCGCCGCAGGAATTTAAATAAGACCTTAGCGTTTGTCACTGTAAGGTCTCAAGCAGCGGCACATCGCAACCACAAAATAAAACTTATCGTACAAAAGGGGGACTTAATGCCATGAGGCAGTCTCTACCAGTCGACACAAATTTATGTTTCATAACAGGTGGTGGGTAGTGCATTAAGTACGCCTTTTGTATGATAAGTTTTCTTTTGTGCAATAAAGATTAAATAAATAAACATGACATGTAACGTCTCCTTATTTTTTAATGTGAGTACACACCACATTTTTATTAAAAGCTTTTATTTAACTTGCAATGTATGTAAGTATGTTTGTTCGGGTGGAATCTTGCAACTCAATTTTAAAGCAGATATCGTCAACCGATTGAGCTGAAATTTTGCATACTTACTTAACTTTGATGACAATACAATAATATGGTACCATGGGGCTGATCTGATGATGGAGCCGGAAGGTGGCCATAGGAACTCTATAATAGAAAAGGCATTCCTCCAATCCAAAGAGTTTGGGCTCTTTAGAATCGTCTCAGTGAGCATTTGATGGATATCCAAAAAAAAGTACAGTCGGCTATAAAAGCTTGTCACTAAACTGATTTTTTTGACAAAAACTTATTTTATATTAAACCGTTGATAGAAAGATCAAAGCAAACAGACAAATTCAGAGACCGTCTCTTCCCGCCAGGTTACGCATTTAATACGCATTAAAAATATAACAGAACAAAATAAACAATAACCCAATTAAAATAAGTCTATCTAAATCTAAAACTAAATCTAAACTGAGTCTAAAAATGGCCCCCGTGGCATTGTACCAAAGACATTGGCAGCATTACCTCGCTGTATTGCTATACTAAGACGCTGAGCGAGGAAACTGCCAGCCCTCTGGTCACCAGTGGTGTCGACGAGCCGTTTAAAAGTCAGCTTTTTAAAAAGAATTCTAGCGCTTGGACCCCACGGGCCCAGGCTCTCGACACCAAATGCGGTGAAGTGGTATTGAGAGCCGAGACCCTGGTATTTGTGTTTTTTGCGGTTTTCAGCCGTCTCCGCCGCCCCGCAGGCCCGGATCGAGGTCCGTGGAAGGTGTGACGGTGCTAGGTTATCGACGCATGTTGCGTGATTGCGTCCCACACCAGCACGCGACCCATTTTCCACGGGACCAGGGTCATAGGTTAGGTATAGGTTATAGCGGGCTAGTTTTCCGCAACTCGACGTCTTACAATGCGCCTATTTTGCGTGAAGGGTTGCTGGCACTACTCTTGCCAACCCAACTCCACCAGAAAGCCTAGCAGTCCCTTGATGTTGCCGACGACTTCTGGGAGTGACCTTGGAGACCCGAGGTGCTGTGCCCGGTATTTGGCCACACCAGGACATTCGAGAATGACGTGGGCGGCTGTCTCTTCGGCCTCCATGCAAGCTCTGCAAAGAGGACTGTCGGTAACACCTAGAGTGAATAAGTGCTTGTTTAGCAGGGCATGTCCAGTTATCGCTCCAGTTATGAACCGGAGCTGCGGCCTCTTCAGCTGCCTCAGCTTGCGTGACAACCCGGGTTAGTTTGTCGGAAGGGCCTCTCTGCTCTGCCTGCAGGTACCTAAGTTAGACCAGTATACTTGCTGTTCTATCTTCGTGTTTTTACGCACTGTGTTGCGCAGCCAGGCGAATGGCAGAGGTATGATTGGTTCGGGTCCCTCTGCTTCCACCGGCTGCTTGGGACCAGGGTCATTCCGTCTGGCCTCTTGCCAACGTCTCTCGAGACACCATTTGGTTCCAGGATCGTGGGAACGTTGACGGTGATATAGGCATAATAATACGCATTTATTTTTTTCTTTGTGCTTTGATTTTTGTATGATCGATTGATTGTCGATGGTTTAGTAAAACACATAACTTATTTATTTCGGTCTCGACATATGCTGCCTGATCTGATAATATCATTAGCATCATCAACATATCAGATATAGACGCAGCTGGACAATGGCCTCCCCCAGAGCTCTGCACAATGATTGGCTGCAATTACTTCCCGTGATCCTAAGCAGGTTTACGGTCCACGTTGTTGGTGGTCATCCCGCACTGCGTCTTATAGTACGTGGGCTCAAAAACCTAACTCTCCCTACGCCCATCGGTTCTACGAGCAATGTCCCTGAAGTTTGGCGACTGTCTGAGTTATATCTACAATCTTGGTTCTCTTGCGGATTTCTTCACTTTTGATACGATCACGTAAGGAGTCTCCGAGCATAGCTCTTTAAAAGAAAGGCTCACCTCTTGCTCGTACTAACGAAAACTAACGAAAACATCTCTCTATTTGGAAATACATACTTGTTTCCTTCATTTGCATTACATAAAAACAATGTCTTAGAATTGTTCTTATAAATTAAGCGACAATCTAAGCTACGACATAGAACTACCATCACCGATAAAACGCCTCTGGCCAATCAGCGCTCCCGGGGGGTCGATACGGTAATCTAACTTGAGAAATATGCTAACTTTTCCACTCAAATTACCTTAGTTTTATTAAGTACACTTCGATTGCCGCGGCACGATCAAGTACACTGGGCTTCGAAATTAGCTGAAGAGTGTCCAAAATAGGCCAAAGTAAAAAAAACCTACTATGCGTTACACTAATTGACCGATTTCAGCTTGGCCTATTTTTTTGTAGGATTTCAATAATATAATAATAATAAACAATATTGTGTACGCCCTCCTTGATGTGAACACAACATGCGTATAAAATTGTGGTGTGTACCCACAATAAAACCAGTAACCAGTTATAACCAGTTTTTGTGTACAATAAAGTGTTTACATACATACATACATACATAAAAATAGTGAGACACTACATGTTATACAGGGTGTTTGGAACATCGTTTGCTAAATTAAAATGGGGGATAGAAGGGGTTTATTTGCTACCTCCTATGGCCCCTAAAAAAATTCTTAGGCCCACGGATATTTTTAAGACATTTATTTTATTTTTTTGGAAACAAGAGATGTTTTTTAAACAATTTCAAGAGCATGGTTTTTTCCAGTTTTTTTAAATGGTAATCAATGTTTCAGTTTTATTGAATTTTCACGTCTTGAAAAACGTTTCCGAGGCAATAAAATAATAAGTAGACCCGACTTGTTGGTAATTTTTATTTTGATAAAACTGTAGGTACAACATTACACCTTGCAATAAAATAAAAATGTCAGGTCTCGGCACTGAAACTTTTTTGTAATATAGGTTTAAACGAGTCGTTCTCTAGGATATTACAACAAAAAAAATGTCTTAAAAAAATTCGTGGGCCTAAGATTTTTTTCAGGGGCCGTTAGGAGGTAGCAAATAACCCCTACTATCACCCATTTTAATTTGGCAAACGATATACCAAACACGCTGTAATACATGGCATAATAACAGCGCCATCTCTCGCTTGCTCGTTAACAATATTAACGTATTATAATACGAATAGTTACGTAACACACGTACACACGTGCACTACAAACGAATCCATACCGCGTTGTCAAAACTAATTCAACTATCCAATCCCTCACTTAACCTTAAAAGTAAAACTATGTACGCAACCGAAATCAGGATATCTCCAGATATCCACAGGAAGTGTTCGCCAAGTTTTATCAATACGGAACTATCCGAAGATGCGGAGTTTGTGCTGCATGCTGATCTTTGAAACTTTACACTTCGCTATTGGGAACGATTTTGAATGGAGAGGAAAACTCGATAGCGCTTTGTGGGGTTACTTTATCAAGTGCTGGGGCTTGTCGTGACTCATGAGTCTTCTATACTTGTAAAACTCTATTGTGTTGAAAACGAAAAAAACTAAATCTGTATTGGGAGATGGCATGTTTGCGGAATAATGAGCATTGGTTGTATCTTTCTTTTATTTATACTTTGTTAAATGATCTTTCTTTATTTTGTCTTTCTAAGACGGTAAAAGTCTATATTTGGAGTATAGCACTGTACGGCTGTGATACGTGGACCATGAGCCAAAGAGACAGAGAGAGATTGGCATCATTTGAAATGTGGTGTTGGAGGAGGATGGAAAAACAGTTGATGAACGGCAAAGAAACGTAACGACGAGAACTTTGTTGAACAAGATTGAAAATAGGAAAGGGCACATGTTAGGTCATGACATACGTCACGATATCTATATTGGGGTGATAAAAGAAGAAAAAATAAAAAGCAAAAGGAAAAGAGGAAGACCAAGACTGACATATGGAGTATATAAAAAAAAATGCTTAAGTAAAAGAAAAAGCGGAGTGTAGATGAGCTGCAAATTGCTCCACCGACAAGAGCCTAGCTCTTAAATATAATTATGATGATGAAGAGCATGACATAGCATCAAAGATATCTTTGGTACCCTTACATTTCCGTACTTTTAAATTTTCAGCATGTCCAACAATCGGTCGCCCCGCGTCACGCGCGTATATGTATTGTCATCCCGTCTTTTTGTTAGAATAGTCCTTCAAAGAAAACAATACTGTTGTGTGGTTTGTACCTCACTATATTTCGCCACAAAAGAAAAGCGTGCCACATAAATAAGGTGTCTCTCTGTGATAAATAAGAGTTAAAACTGCTTAATAGAAATGACGTTTGGCATTCGTTCGATTCTCAGGTAGTCAGGTAAACGTTGTGTACGATCATGACGACGCATTTGGCTCGGTTTGTAGACACCTGCCTACTAAGTCGACGGTCCCGGGTTCGAATCCCGGCCGGGGCAAATATTTGCACAAATATTTGTTCTTGGGTCATGGATGTTATCTATATATGTATTTATATATTATGTATATCGTCGTCTAGTACCCATAGTACAAGCTTTGCTTAGTTTGGGACTAGGTCGATTTGCGTATGATTGTCCCTTAATATTTATTTATTTATTTATTTTATTTATCGTACACCATCCAAAGGACCGAAGCCACAGATTATACACGATGATTTTTAATCGGTGATCAGGAGTAGAAAACTGTTAATATCCAGCTAAAATTAAACCTAATAGGCGAGGTCTCATGCAATTACCTCACTGTTTATTTAATTAAAAGTTGAAACATAATTAAAACTAACAACCACTAGATACACGGTCATCCTACATACATTTATTAAAGTACGATACCTACGTCAAGTGTCATCGCTTTGGCGGGAAATTTTACGAAATTTCCTACGACTTTGTATAGGTAATGACAATGACAATGACAAGTTATTACTCATAAATTGCCATTGCCATTAAATTATTAAAAAGGTTGTAAGCTTACAGATACAGATTAGTAGGGTGACAAGGAATTTAAGACAATAATGGTATTTTAAATAAAAATTGTGATAGAAAAATAAAAGTTTGTTTTCATGTAATTTCGACTTCAACGTGACCGCCATCATTAACTGAGTTAGAAAAGTTGGTACCTGATCACCGATTAAAAATCATCGTGTATACAAGTTACTACCGGAGCTATAAGTGACGGTGCAGAAGTTGTACACTTTAACTGACGGCATAGTTTCTACAGGGGAGCGGATTTAATTTCCAACTTTTGACACGGAGGGCGTGAACCGAACGAATCTAGAACTAACTTTGTTTTTGAGCGCTCCCTTTGAGAATGCTTCATGCATCCATTGTAATGTATATCTGGCTTAGAACTTGAAGATATTCAATGGTTAAAATTGATGGACTAAACAGAAACTTAAAAAAACATAAATTTTCGGGTCAGTGACCTCCAAAGAGTTAGATTTTTGCGAGCACGAAGCATCTCTTTTTCAGCTTGGATATAAATACTGTCGAATGTCTGTTCGGCGGATGTCTAGCTGTTTTTCTCCGGTCTCGTTTCAATAGATTCTCGTGAAATATTGTGAGCTGGTTCGTTGATAATTATGTAGATTTTTTGTTCATTCAGTTTTAGGTTTTTTTTCGAAATGGTGTATTTATTCCGTTTTAAGCAAAGACAGAAGAGAGAAGAGAGCTTATACCGGACAGCCAGGCGGGAAACGTCCAGTCGGACGTCCCCGATATCGGTGGAGTGACCAAGTCATTAAAGACTTGATTGAACTTCATCGACCGGAATGGCGGGAGGTAGCTCAGGACAGAGGAGGATGGCGTTCTCTGGTGTCGGAGGCCAAGATCCACTTTGGGTCGTTGAGTCAGCGCAGTAAGTAAGTAAGTAAGCAAAGACAGACTCGCGAGGTGTACACCTCCCAGAACTTGTAGGAGGCATAATAAATAAATAAATATTATAGGATAATCTTCCACGAATCAACCTAGTCATACTAGTAGTACTATGGGTACTAGACGACGATATACATAATACATAACATCCATGAATCAGGAACAAATTTTCGAGTTCATCACACAAATATTTAGCGCTTGCCAGGATTCGAACCCAGGACCTTCGGCTCATTAGGCAGCTGCACTACAAACTGCGCCAACAGCGATGTTATAGATATAATAGTTTAGTGCTGCATAAAAGCCTCCCCTAAAGTTCTCCACAACGATCGGTCTTGCGTCGCCCTCATCCAGTTCTTGTTGGGGGCTTTCCCACTCAAGAACTTTTCTGCCCCAACCACCATCGGTTCTACGAGCAATGTACCCTTTAGTTCTAGTTATAGATAGTTTAAAAATAATAACCATATTTTATTGTTCCAGGTACAACTCAAAGCTCACAACTCTGGCTTTGCCGTCTGTGATCTTCGAGCCCAAGTTCCGAGGGGCCATCAGGAACCTGGTGTACTCTGACGTGGTGGGGCAGCCCCCGCGGCGGCAGGAACTCCGGCACTCCAGAGACTTGAAGGTAAGACTGGATCAGATAACTGGATATTTGCAAAGTATCTTATACGTAGATAGGGTACTAGCGCTCAAAAAGTGAGGCACTTAAAATGAGTCAAATGGCACCAAACGGTGCTTATGCCATTACAAAAGCGTTGAGCCCCGGGAAGTGACAGATGCGTATATGTGTATGTGTCAAGTTAAGTAACGGTGTGATTTTTATTTGTGATTGCTAATGTGTAAGTGCACAAATTACGAAGAAAAATGTAGGAAAGAAAACGGAATCTCATATCACAAGTAAGTAAGCTGAAATAATGTAATTTTCTCGGTTTAAAAAAAAAAACATTTTTCTAATATAACGCAATTTTGACATCAACATGACGTCGCCTTTGAGAGAGATAAGCTTATGTCATTGACCGTGACCTGGGAATGGGAAGTAAATAGTCATGTTAGTGTATAACGTATGTTCTCATAAAATATCATTGGATATTTGGTAGTAAGGAACCTTGGATGCGCGAGCCCAACTCACACTCGTTTGATTGACTTGCATTAGGCAAATAAGATATGAGTAAGAGACATTATTAAAAATTACTGGACGATAGTTCTTTGACTATTTCGAGAAAAATATCTTGTCCAATTATGTCAGTAGGTAAGTATGCCCACAATTGGCAAAGCATTAACGTTTATTCAAAAAACACAGAAACAACCAACCGGTAATTTAATGTTCCCGTAGGAAAATCAGAACCTAAAAATTGCTTGTAATTAGATCAGACACATAAGTACAAAATAAAAGACAACATTCACACTAAAACCAGACTTGAAACGCACGATTATGATAAATCAAAAACCGATCAAATCCCACAAGTACTCACGTTTTACATCTATCCCACTATTATGTCGGCAAAAGGAATTACACCCGAGAATCCGAACGACTCAATCTCACGAGGTCGTCGGACGATTTATTGCGTTCGCTCAGGCTTGCATAGAAATCGCTTTACTTCTTCCAAATGCGATATATGCACGGAAAGGTCCATGATAAGAGATGTATCTAATATATTGAAAGAAAAAGAGGAAGATTAACAGAAAGATTAAGAATTTATTCGTCACTTACTTACTCGGACGTGATTTGGAACCTATTACTAAAGTCTCTTGTTGAGCATGATAACAACATGGGAGAATTCCATGTAGGTACTGTTTATATCCATCTGGCATACTCTGATAAGGGTTTTGATTTTGTGGGAGTCAAATGTTTGGAAATCTAAGGTTCAAATGCTTTTATACTTCAATTACTTATGGTCGTCTTCGTAATCTCCTCTGTTCAATTGTCCCAGTTGACAACATATATGCTTAATATGTGGCGGTACTTACACTTAAAGGCAACGAAAATATGCGTTGTGTAAAACTCCTGTACAAAGAGCACATTTGCTTCTTCGGACCCATTAGGTACCTTACAAACTTCTGCCATTTCACCTGACGTACATATTGTACATATACCTTTCAAGTCGATGTGAAATATTTGATACAATCACAAATTAATAATATCTAAAATATGTGAGCCAGGTCCTTGGCTTTTTAAACGTGAACTCTTTCTGTCTTAGACAGATTAAAATAAGGAATCAAGGTTAAAACAAAACCCCGCTGCAAGCGTCCGCTTGAATTTAAAACATTTTAAACAGAATATTTGTTCCAAAGGCTCAAAATCTGTCAACGCAGCGTGCCCAGTGCGACACGAAAATAGGCGTTTGAGCATTACATTTAAAAATTCTTCTCATTTTCAGCGTTTTCCAAAACGTCTCATTTTAGCACATTCCGTAACTTGCTCACGTCCTGGCAATAAAGTGGAACATCGTAAAATATGCTGTGAGGGTTTAACAATACAGTTCATATTTCAATGTTCAGAGAATCCTACAAATTTCATTCGGTCACAAGCGATAAGAGACTTACTTGGTCGGAAGTTTAAAGTGGAAGTGTTTGGCCTAAATATGTCGAGTGGTCAGTAGAGTTAGTTGAATTACTACATCATGCTTGCATTACAAAACACTTGTGCTAGGAATGGTTATATAATTACCAGCTGTAGTTTGTTTATTTTTGTGTCTGCATTTCTAATTTTCTCTTCAGATTCTACCAAAATGTTCAAGTGATTTCAATACTTTTTGACTTCTTAATAATGAACTAAAACCGCTTTTCGGTTTCGTTTTTCGAATATGGAATTTAGGGAATATTGTCGAAGATTATTTTAACATGATTTGCTGAGTTCGCAAAACTAAGTAGGACGATACAATTTTTGATGTTGAAGACTTCAACACAACTTATAAAATCGACTTCAACGAGAAATATTCAAAACACCAAAATCATAGATATGCTTATTATAATTTGGCAAGTTCCTTGAATTTCTCATGGATCTCCTTATAAGTTCTTTGCCAAAATAATATGGTACCAATTTAGAGATATTTCCTCTCGTACAATAAAAAAAAACCAAATGGGCTTATAAATGATGGAGACCTAAAGTAACAAACATAAAAATACAATGAACTGAGAAGATTCTTGTTTTGAGTCGGTTGTAACTTGTAAATGAACAAAAGTCCCAAGCAAATCGCAGAGTTTCAACAATTAGTCCACAGAAGTCAATACAATTGTTAGCAGAACTACTCTTGAAGAAGCTTGCCAAATCGCTATTTACAACTTTTTTCAGTGTCGTCTTTTATATTTGGGCATAGTTATTATCAATGGCCTTATTCCTTGTTCCTTCCTTGCGTTCATGTTCAACAATGCCTTGCGTTGTAATCTGTGGACGAATCTAAATAGAGGAAATGGTAGCACTTAAGGCTGGATTTTTCAAGTTTCTGCTTTCAAATGTTCGTTAATAAGAGTAATGGCCTTTTTTAGTGAGAGCAGCCGTGTTTTCTTTTAAGGTTTATTAATCCAGTACAGCGTTAAGGGTTAGAGTGGAGTGTATTTATAAACTGCTCATCATATAAGCCTGTGACACTTTATTGCAAAAGTAGCGCAATGGATAGGAAAACAATTGTGATTAATGAAGATTAGATAATATTTTTCAATTTATCTTGATTCTTGACTTAACCACTGGATTGCGCTAGCCAAGAAGACACACATTGATCACAGTGAATATTTTTGTATACCAGGTGGGCCCTGTAACAGGAGCATTAAATTAAAACATAGATTCTACCCCTCAAACCCCATTAAATTGGTTTTATTTGGTAAATTGAATTGGTTTATTTTCTCCGCTCCGTTTCCGTGAACAGGCAGCTTTAACATGAATCCGCTCCAAACGTGTCTCATGGACGGTTCTAGAACGATAGCGGTAGTTCCAAGCACCGCGTAAATCATTATAAGGAGGGTGCGGTGTCAACTGGAGATTGCTTCATCTTACCCTGTAAATAAGGTCTTTATTGCCTCGTAAGTGCCAACAACGGCCCTTCGGAAGTTCAGAGATTATCGGAATTTAGTGGGCACGTAAACAGAGGGACGTGTGGAAGTTTCGAGTAATTAAAAAATAAATTTGCCACTGAAGTTTACTTTGACAGCCTGATAAAGATCTTCACGGCGCTTTTATTTGTTTATCAGTTTATTTATTGCTTTCATAGGTACATTCAGGTACATTATACAATGTTTCCGCTATGAAACCCTGTAGGCCACTGCAATATTTAACTGGATGTCAGTTTTGAAGCTGTTTGAAGCAGATTTTGAAGCAGGTTTGAAGCAACGATTGGGAAATGATCATCGACTGAGCGGGCGCAGTGTCTCCGTTTCAGCTGCTGTTCTCGCCTAGAGGTCGCCCTTCTTTAAATTCTCATGAAATTTTGTGATAAGAATAGAGATTTTTTGTAGATTCAGTATTTCAATTTTCAAACCAAGTCCAATCAACATTCAACAACGAAAAAACAACTTGGATATTATTATAGCTAAATTTTACATTCAGAACGTTGCCTCACTCAAACCCTTACTCGTCAAATCTATGTTACTCGTATAGAAAGCAATGAAACTTTTAACTCACAAACATAAACATTTCATTTCACGTTCATCATTTTATGCATATGCAGATTTTATACCTAAGCATAAACCACAAGGAAAATTTCTCATATTTAAAAAGACGTAACCGCGTTAATAACGCTAAGAAACATAATCCTATTTGATACTACCCTAGTTATAACACCGACGAGGGAAGAATTTCTTTCAGATGCATTAAAGTTTTTATTTCGGATTTTCTCGCGGCATACTTACAGAGCTCTTTGATGTAAGCGAGAAGCCGGTTTTACTATTTACTTGATTCGCAACTTTTCGTTCAATATGTGTTCGTGTTATGTAGGCACCCATGTACACCCATGTCAAATTATGAAAAATGGTCGCCAATAAACGCCGTCCACAGACGTGGTACCATATCACGAAGATCCTAATTTCCGCTTCTCGACGTACTGTCCGTGAAAGTGTTAATATCATTTTTGACAGATTTGACAGATTTTGAAAACTATACGAAAAATATGCTAGATTACATAATGTAATCTATGAAATATTATTAGAAATAATTTTCTACTAAAGGCACTTCTAAACCATAGTTTATAAAATAAAATACGATTAACAAAAAAGAAGTATGATGTTGGTACCTATATACCAAGAATATTTACAAAATAATGTATGATCGGTCGTATGAAAGAAAATAATTAGATTTTCTTCGAGATTTAGGCTCCACTCAAATTAAAACTATTAAGGAAAAAATACTGGAAAATAGATCATTACACCCAATTCAGTTCCAGTTCCAGAATCTTCAATTTTTAAACATCGTCTAAAATAAAATTCACATCGTCCACACTCGCAAACAACTCCAAAGAGTATTAAAGTTTGACGAGTCTAAGTCTAGACTTGATAAATGTGGATCTAGGCTACGCTAAGCTAGACTAACAGTGTGGACCTTGCCCTTTGCTAGATTAAATAAAAGCAACAGAAATACTCCCACAGACTGGCCTAGATATATTTATACCGAGGCTTCGGATGTATTCCTACGCTTCTAGCACAGCTGTGACACGCGACTTATTCTCGTGCGAGAAATAGTACCTGTCTCATTCTTCGCTGTACCACAGATTATATACAAGTTACTACGTAACAGATACACCACTTGTTTGGACGGCAGGCGTTGCCACCGCTATCGATGCCCCCTCCCGCGGGTGACGCAACGTCATTGGAATGTGCGCTAGGGTTGCCTCCGTTATGTAAACGCTAGCTTTTTCTCGTGCCTTCGCTCGTTTGGTCAACCAGTCTAGTCAGCAGGGCGTGGCGTCCAGACAACCCGATTCCCACTGGGTTGCCCACTTCAGGACGATTAAACACCATCATTTGGTTACCTTTGCATCCGACCGTTCCCTCTTTCCGCTTCTCTGTTTTTCGTTCTCCGCACGCATTATTGAATTACAATTACACCCCAAGTAAAATAAATGCATTGAGTATGTCGCATGTCCTTTTATCTAAAAAATTTAGGGCAAAGAACTTGGCGCCCATATAGATCTCAATTCTTTTGTCGGCGAAGTCGACAACGGGGCATGCGAGAACTTGGCTCTAATTTAACATTTATGTTTTTGATGGGATATCATTACTTTTTGTACATAAATTATTATGATGTGTTAATTATTTAATCATTACTTGTGTGTGTGCTATTCTAGTACATCTTTTAAACAAACAAAGAATTTTCCAAATCGGTTAGTGTTGGATTCTTGTGTGTGTGTGTGTGTGTGTGTGTGTGTGAGAGAGAGAAAGAGTGTGAGCTATGCTAATACATCTTTAAAACAAAGAAAGAATTTTCCAAATCGGTTAATAAATGACGGAGTTCTGAGGCAAGAAGCATAAATAATAATAATAATTAAAAAAGTAAAAAAATCATTGTTTTCGATTTTTTTATGTGTACACACACAATTACCAAGCTGAATGCCAAATTTCACCTTTCTAGGTTACCTGGGAGTGGGTTAGGTTTTTGATTACTAGTCAGTCAGTCAGTCAGTCAGTCAGTGATAAAAATACCGTTTTTTGGACTTTAATATCTCAATACCTATTTCACCTATATTTATGAAATTTGGGGTTCTAGTTGTTCTAAAGGATCTAAATACATAAGCCAAATTTCATGTTTTTATGTTAAATAGATTTGGAGTTATTGAGGGTTCAAAAGTGGCTCCAAACGGTTCGTGTAACACACGGCTGCGCTGCTCGCCAGTTCTTGGGGTGAACTTGGCTGGACACGCTGCCGCGTGTCTAGATAGTTTTTATAGTGCGGTACTCTAAGATATTCTAGACAGGGACTAGACTTACAAAAAGTCTTATCTTATTTTTCCTAATATTAATCGAGAGAAAGTTAATCGAATTAATTAATCGATTAAAAGTTTAATCGCTAAAAATTAATCGACAATTAACTTAATCTTTCGAGATTAAATCATTCGGAACTCGTACGATTAGATTAACTAATCGTCAATTTTAATCGTTAATCGAGATTAAAAAAGTTAATCTTAATCGTTAATCGATTAACTTTTGCCCATCTCTGCTGGGAGCGCGGAAATCATGTTTTTTCGGTTTAATTATTAAAATAATACAGATTTTGAAAATGTAAGACGTATACATTATAGTTAACATCTCGTATGTTATTATTAAAAAAACTGATAACTTTCCCTGCAGTATTTATGACATACTAAGGGTTTATGTGGCTTTTTTGAGGTAACTTTAAAATAAAAAAAAATAATGGAAACTACAAGTAATCGTGTTTCTAAAAGATAACGAATAATAGAGTGAATCTTTAAATATTTTACTTATTGATTGTATAACTAAACATTCAGTAATAACAACACAGCATGGAATCAAACCACACAATTAATTCGAAAAAAGCTAGGCGCCCCCATAAAGATTTTTTAGAGAAATACCCAGACTTAGTTACGCGTCAATAGTGCCCCAGTAAAAGTTAATTCTTAAACAAAATCTTTTATAATTAACACAAATTATAACGGGTCTAACGCGATATTTCCTATTTACCTTCATAATCTAACGTTTCGGCGGGGTTGTTATGAAGGTAAATAGGAAATATCGCGTTAGACCCGTTATAATTTGTGTTAATTATGAGTTCAAACCGCGAGAGTATAAAGTGTCATAAAATCTTTTATTCCGGAGAGTTTAATGTGTTCTGGAACAAATGAAATCATTTTCAATCGTCTTTGTTGCCACAAAAACAATATGCCCGACTTTTATTTTTCGACATCGCACAGCACAGGTTGCGCGGGAAACGTTAACTGTACGCCGTCCGCTCGCCGCGAGGCGTGGCAGCCCACTGGCATTTTGTCCCGCCGGGTAGCCACTTAGAGATTGGAATGTTTCGCGCGGCCGAAACGCGTGGGGATAGCCTGGCTGTACTGTGAGAGAGCGACAGGTGATGCTATGTCGCGCGGTAAGAGTCGCGAAGCCTATTAGTCAAAAGTCGAGATATTGTCGGTTTGATGACGGCGTTTGGCGCAGCAGTGTAGTGCGGCCTACTGCGGTCCTACTTCGAATCCCGGCCAGGGCAAATTTGTGTATAAACACGAATATTCGTTCTTGGATCATGGATGTTATCTATGTATGTATTTATATATAATGTATGTGGTCATCTAGTATCCATGGTACAAGCATTGCTTAGTTTGGGATTAGGTCGATTTGTGTAAGATTGTCCCTTAATATTTATTTATTATCGGTGTCTAATGCCTTGATCACACGTACCGAGCAAACGGGCGAGACAGTAAAATGTTTCTCGGCCGAGACAGTGATATAAGTGAGTAGCTGTTTACACATGTTTTGAAATTAGCACAGTCAATTCAGTTCCATTGAGACTTTCGGACATGATGGATCGTAAAAAAATCGCCGTGTGGCGAGACAGAGCACGTTCAGACCGGCCCGGCCGAGTGAGCGAGCGAGACAAGGGACAATCGTTTGCGTAGACAAGTGCGTTTTTTGATGATACAGAAATACAATAGTAGATTGCTTGACAAGGGGCTAAAATAAGTCATTATGACACGAAGTGATCGCGTGCATAAATATAATAATAGACTCTGCTTTTCACTTCAAATGCGAGAAAATAAAAAATAACTAAAAATTAAAATCGTTATTCGATCATGCGCAAAAGCTCACTGACAATTTTCCATATTTTATGTTACAGAGGCTTTATACTTTTTCAATTTCTATCTCTTTTTTAACACCTTCACGATCACTTCGTTAAGACACGTAGATTAGGACTTGAAATTTGGCACTAGAAATGTTCGGCTGTAGACAAATTTACCAACAGTAATACACATAAAATACAAATGGCGAGACGCACTAAATTTTAAGTCTTCGAGAAACAAGAGAGGAACGAGTGACCCGGCCCGAAGTTTAAGCCATCGAAGCCACGCCTTAGATTAGAAAGAACTTGGGTGTGAAATGTGAATAAACATCTATCAAAGTAAATCTTGGGATCGCGTCACTTCGGGTCAACGACCCCGGAGGGCAAGGGATTTATTCTCGCTGAAATAATGCATGTGTCGGACCGTTCTGAATATTTCAGAGGTTTAAATATACTTTTTCAGACACGTCGAGGCTAAAGATAGTGGATTCCTTTGTTATTTTAGTAATAGAAATATACACTTGATACTCGTTCTATAGGCTCTATTAAATTACATGTTTGTTGTCCGAAATACTCTTTTCTTGAGAGAAATCTACCTAAATTAATTTAAGCAAAATGTTGGCTTTTTTTTAGCAATTATATGGAGTTAGTATATTAAGAAAATAGTCATAAAATGTGCGGTATGTGGGAGGGAGAACTTTTTTATTGGTAGATAAATTAGTGGCGATGTTAATCAGAAATAATTGCTTCTTTCTGATTAACATCGCCACTAATTTGATTTAATGCCGAGTTTGTTTAAACATTTGACTGTTCAAGTCAATTTTTGGTACAAGTAAAAAAAAAACTCGATTAAAAAAACTATCATAGATTGGACTAAGTAAGACATATAGGTTTCACGGTCCTCCAAATAGTACCCTGTATCATCTTAAAGTTCCTACATCGTTATTCCAAACACCCTGTATACTTTATATGTTTAAGAAAATAAAAAAGTTTCTTTAGATAAGTAAGGACTTATAGTCAGCCAGCCTCATCGAGGCTATTTGATATGTTTGATTTGTGTGAGGTTGTCTAATATTCATTTATTTATTTAATCTAAAGAACAGAGATGAAGTATATACCCGAAGAATATAACGTTTGGATACGGAATCCCATGAACAAGATAGATTGTTAATATTCCGCATTAGAACAGTTGGAGTCTCTGGGGTGCGCGGGGCCGACCAACTCGCCTTTAGGGGAGACGCGGGCACAACGGCATATATTTAAATATGATTATGCTAGAAAAAATGCTTTCTTGCCACTGGCTTAAGTCAAATCTTAATCTTAATTCAAAACTTTTCTTATTTTTTTCCAATTCCATCTTACTCACATTTATTGATGGCACCGGGTATTTTACAGATATTATGGCTTGTATTTACCCGTGGCTTTACTTGATTTAACGGAAAATAAGTATTTTGTGTCTCTATATTCTGACCGAAGTTTTTGTGTGCTAACGTTCTTCTAATATCAGTTTAGAACGATATTCTATTCCATGAAAAACACATACTTTAAATTTTAACCTCGGAATAACGAAATTATTATAAAAATGTGTAAATGGGCATATTTTTATTTTGTTGTCGTTTTTTCTTCTCAGATTTCAATAAAATTTGGTGAGTTGGTAAAGTTGCTTATTCTAAACAAGGTGAGCCCAATTTCACGATATGTCCTACAAAAATTTCCATTGAGTTACAAAAATCCATACATTTTCTGAGAAAAAAAAAACGACAACAAAATAAAAATATGCCCAAATAGGTAAACAATTGTAATACTTGATCAAGATATCACCTTAAACTTTTATGTAAACGACCACTTAACACATTTAAAAAGGAGCGCTGATAAAAATTCCGAATTGTCATTAAAAATTCCATCAAATGACAGCAAACACTACCTCACCTTTGCACTCTTTTATCAAACTGAACTATCAGCAAATAAGGAATCGGGGAGAAATGGCTCAAATGGACCTCCATTAAAAATCCATTATTTTGAAAGTACGCAGTCGACGTAACACAGAAAATAGTAAAAAAATATTCAATGCGATTCTAGATTGAGATGCAAATCGATTGTAAAAACGACTGAATTAATTTAACTCTCCGGTTGACTTTTAATCCAATTAAAAATACTCTAATTCTAATTTTAAAATATGGCTTCCATCAGGTTAATGATGATTTCGCCAATTTCAAGTTTGCTCGTAGAGCATGCCGTTGTTCGGTGAGGTTTTGCTTTTTGTAAAGTGATAGCGATTTACAAAAAACCACGCGGACTATCGGGCCTTGACCCAGGAAGGGCTATGAACGCTTCAAGTTGAATTCTTCATTAGCTATTCACTCATACGTTAGATCACTGCACAATACGCTATCAATACTACACATTGAACAACAAAAATGAATAAATAATGAACAACGCAACTTAAACGCATGCGGCCATCTTAAGTCACAAACCGGAAGTCAATTAAAAATACTTAATTTCTTTTTATGAACTTAAACACTATAATTTTATGAAACATGTAATGTCTCATTTTTTTTTTAATGTGGGTACAATACAATTTTTATTTAAACCATGAATACAAAGATCAAGGCTTAAAGAAAAATTGAAAAAGGAGCTACCTGGTGGAAGGGACCGGGAATCGAACCCGGTACCTCTGGATTACCGGTCCAGCGCGTTAGCCACTTCGCTACCCTTGCTCCACGTAGACCTGACGAATTTTTCTTTATGCTTTGTGTGTCGATCTTTGCATTGTTTATTTGAAAGGTTTTTACACCGTAGCGACCTCTATGTGAATACGTTAATATTCACATCTTACCGCACCACTTTACAGCGGTGAACGAGCAAGCGAGAGAGGGCGTTGTTTGTTTTTATAATTTTATGAAACATGTAATGTCTCATTTTTTTTAATGTGGGTACACCACAATTTTTATTTAAACCATGAATACAAAGATCAAAGCTTACAAGGAGCGTACAAGGAGCTACCTGGTGGAAGGGACCGGGAATCGAACCCGGTACCTCTGGATTACCGGTCCAGCGCGTTAGCCACTTCGCTACCCTCGCTCCACGTAGACCTGACGAATTTTTCCTTATGCTTTGTGTGTCGATCTTTGCATTGTTTATTTGAAAGGTTTATACACCTTAGCGACCTCTATGTGAATACGTTAATATTCACATCTTACCGCACCACTTTACAGCGGTGAACGAGCAAGCGAGAGAGGGCGTTGTTTGTTTTTATAATTTTATGAAACATGTAATGTCTCATTTTTTTTTAATGTGGGTACACCACAATTTTTGTTTAAACCATGAATAAAAAAAAAATATTTTATTACCAAAAACCAAAATTGATACAAACATGATAATATCTATCAGACTCCAAACTAGGCTGAGCCTGTAACTTGGACGTCTGCGGGTGCGAATTAACACATTATAATTCAACTAACTAGACGGTAACATACAGAAAGGAAAATATTCAGAAACAGATATGTACAAGTATGTGTGTGTGGGTGTGTGCGCGTGTGTATGTGTGTGTGTGTGTGTGCGTATGTGTGTGTGTGTGTGCCACGCTTATAAAGCACTATCCTGGTGTTATTTAAAAGCTACCAAATTTTCTGTTTCGTCATAAGATAGAGTGAGCAACCATTTCTGTACAGCGTTTCTGGCTTTAGATACCGGAAGACACTTTATGTCACACATTTTACAAACACTGTTGTAGGTACACGGGTGGGAGTACGCTGGAGATTTCCTAGCTATAGCAGACCCAATTGGAGGTAATGGGGCTCTGTAGATCCGTTTTGTCAGCATAACTTCGTGCAGCGTGGAGTTTAGAATACTACTGTGAGTCCGAGACACTGCTTTAAGAATGAAAAGCTGACGCACCCTCAGAACTTTTGCAAGCTGGTATAATAAATCAGTGGAAAACCGACGGGGTTTTTTGTACATAACCTTTAGGACAGCTCTCTGTGACCGTTCGACACGCAACATAAAAGTCTTGCAGGCGCTGCCCCAGACCGCTACACCGTATACAAAGATCAAAGCTTAAAGAAAAATTGAAAAAGGAGCTACCTGGTGAAAGGGACCGGGAATCAAACCCGGTACCTCTGGATTACCGGTCCAGCGCGTTAGCCACTTCGCTACCCTCGCTCCACGTAGACCTGACGAATTTTTCCTTATGCTTTGTGTGTCGATCTTTGCATTGTTTATTTGAAAGGTTTTTACACCTTAGCGACCTCTACGTGAATACGTTAATATTCACATCTTACCGCACCACTTTACAGCGGTGAACGAGCAAGCGAGAGAGGGCGCTGTTTGTTTTTATAATTTTATGAAACATGTAACGCGCTGGACCGGTAATCCAGAGGTACCGGGTTCGATTCCCGGTCCCTTCCACCAGGTAGCTCTTTATTCAATTTTTCTTTAAGCTTTGATCTTTGTTTCATGGTTTAACTTAAACACTATTGGTATTATTTAAATGTAATGTATTATAAGAGATAAAGATAGAAAGAGTGAAACGTTTACCTACATTGCACCCTGACCAGGATTGAACTATGCAAATAAATAAGTAATATAATATTATGATTGGAATCCAAGACCAGAGCTCAGAGCCTATCCAACTGCAGCGAGGAGTAAGACAGGGAGACTTAATTTCTCCAAAACTGTTTACTGCTGCACTGGAAGATGCCTTCAAGCTACTGGATTGGAACGGACTTGGCATCAACATCAACGGCGAGTACCTCACTCACCTTCGATTTGCAGATGATATAGTGGTCATGGCGGAGTCGTTGGAGAGATTAAGCGCTATGCTCGAAGACCTCGGCAGAGTCTCCCAACAGGTAGGTCTGAAAATTAACATGGACAAAACTAAAATCATGTCGAATGACCATGTTGCGCCTTACCCGATAGTGGTTGGGAACTCTGCCCTCGAAGTTGTCGACGAGTATGTGTACCTGGGACAAATTGTCCAGCTAGGTAAGTCCAACTTCGAGAAGGAGGTTAATCGACGAATTCAACTCGGTTGGGCAGCGTTCGGGAAGCTTCGTCATATCTTCTCGTCGAAAATTCCCCAGTGCCTGAAGACGATAGTCTTCGAACAGTGCGTGTTGCCAGTGATGACTTACGGAACTGAGACATGGTCATTCACAATGGGACTCATGAGGCGGCTAAGACTCACGCAACGTGCAATGGAAAGGGCAATGCTCGGAGTTTCTTTGCGCGATAGAATCAGAAATGAGGATATCCGCAGAAGAACCAAGGTAACCGACATAGTGCACAGGATTACCCGGTTGAAGTGGCAATGGGCAGGCCATGTAGCCCGGACAATGGACGGCCGTTGGGGCAGCAAAGTCCTAGAGTGGCGACCACGTATAGGAAAGCGCAGCGTGGGTCGGCCCCCGACTAGATGGACGGATGACCTCGTGAATCATTGGATGCGGTCTGCACAGGATCGCACTTTGTGGCGAGTCATGGGGGAGGCCTATGTTCAGCAGTGGGGGTCTGTGGCTGATAGATAGATGATATTAATAAACAATCATTGATGTCGTATTTAGTCAGATTATGATTATGACGACTTTTTCACGCTTGATGTTTATTCATATAATATTAAGTAAACCCTTTATATACCTAAACCCTCGTGGAAGATGACACTGAAATTAAATAATACATACATAAATAGGAACTCACATTTATAGCAATAATCCAATATTCCGCAACAAATATTCATGCTTATTTTGTCAATTAAACTTCCCCTGGAATTGGAATCAGGTTCGGAGAAATCTGATAACTTTTTAAATATATTGCCTTACTTCATTCTATGCAAATAGCCACTTAGCGTAAATGCACCTTGAAATTTATCTATAGGTAAATAAAGAATCGGGGAGGTGCGGCACAAATAGCCCACCATTAAAAATCCATTACACCCGGTGCATATTCGATGGGTTTAATCTAGGCCATTCAACCCCTCTCTACTCTGCAGCTGATCGCATTTTGAACGAAAAAACCGATAATTTAGTTTAGTCAGCATACTCGTAAATTGGTATGGCATAAAACTGCGTCATTAATAAGATACTTCCCTTGTACAGCGCTTATTCAGCTTATTACAGCCGTATAAGGGTTGTATAAGTGCTTATACAACCTGTGTGCTACTAGGGCAGCGTTTATCTATATATCCATGGCTTTACCATCTCTTACCTGGAAATAAGTGCTTTCCACGGCTATGCCACATGGAGGGGAAGTACCTTAAATTTTTAGATAGACTACTTTGCTCAATCGAGACATTCTTTTATTTTTAAAATTAAGTAATACTACATACACGGATTATAAAAAAATTGCTTGTCTCGTCTGGAAATCGAACCGACTGAAAGTGAAAAAAAAAACATTCTGTAGTTTTATGATGCCCATCGAAAGAGTAAATAGCAAATAATAGTTCTCTTTAAGTAACATAATATGTTAAAATAAAGGAACACCGAAATTTTTAACATTAAAATTATTATAATAGCTGTCTCGCTGAAAATGTTCATACAAATTTTCCATAATTTTTCTTTTAACTATCAATGCAGTATTTTCTTCGGTTTCCGCGACTGTCACACATTTAAATAAAACAATTTAAATGGATTATATCGCGTATATTAATTATTTGAGCCTCCCTGACGTTTCAGTACCTTTACAGATACCGTTGTCAAAGGTTGACTGAGAAAACCACAATTTTTCTCTGTCAAAGTTACATTTGTGCAAACTACCCATTTTGTAAATATTAATTTAAAATAAAGGTGTTCATACATGCCAGATGGGCCTAATATGTAAAGACAGTTACACGTGTATTACAGATCCAGGGCTTCCACAATGAAAGATGTACTTAAGTAAATTGTATAATTGTAATTACTTCATTGTATTCTATATTTTTAAATACATTTGTTATCTGCGAGCTCCGCCCCTTACAAAATTCGTCGCCATCATCCCTTTCGCAGAATACCCGCCTGATATCGAATTATTATTTTCCTTTTTTTTTTGATATACCCACAATTATTAAAGACCAAAATGCCAAATCGCTAACAGACGGCCATTCTGTTTCAGGAATGTCCCTAAAATCAAATCAAATCAAATCGTTTATTTGCATAAATTGCGGTACACAGTTGAGATCGAAATTACATATAATAGAACAACACAATTTGCCAGTATAGTGGCATGCAAAAATTTTCAATAAATAATAATTACTAATACACATACAACTCATTACATTACAATACATACAATTATTACATTACAATTATTTGAATAAATCCTTATGCAATTACATAATAAACATAATTCATTTACATTTACTTCCTAAAAAAATCATTAATTGAATAAAAACATTCACTAAGTAACCATTTTGTTAATTGTTTTTTAAATTGAGTTGGCGGACAATCTTTAAGAACGCTACATACATTATTATAAATTTTTATTGCCATGCAGAATGAGTTACTGCTATGGATTTTTAATTTTGCACTTGGCAGGTACAGCCTATTCCTGTGTCGTGTAGACCTTGGAAAAGCATCGGCATGAGTAGTAAACAAGCTTGGATGTTAGATATTCCGATAGAAGCTCGGCCATTCTTAAGAGTAGTATGGCCTCATACAAAAGCAGCTGCATTTAAGCATATTTACATGATCCGTTAATTTACAACTAAACAAGTACATTATGTGTATACAAATTAGACTTTAAACAATAGTAGAATAACTCTAAAGCGAATTGTTTTTTTTTTTTCAATTTAGACATTGATAACTGCAATAAAACACTACTAATCAAAGCCCGATACTTATTTATCTTTTCTGGAAGAAAAGAGTTCATGTCACCGTAGACTATATATAAGTTTATCACCAGACCTAGGAATATAAAGGGCAAATTTTAATGACAGCTAACTACTAGCAGCTAGGGATTGCCTATATCGATGAACCCAATTATCGATGCTTGTCCCATAATATACTAGGGACCGCGCCGTCTTTTGTAAAAATAAAAATCCATTGAATTGAAAAGTTATTGAAAGTATGCAAATGAAACAATATACAATTAAATATATAACAAAAGGATTTTTAAACCTTCATATTTAACCTCATTCCGACGACATTGACAATTAGTACTCCTTTCATTATACGTATCTAAGTAGGTAAGCAGTTTTTATCTAATTATGTAAAGAGGTCTATAAAGAGATATTATTATTAATATTAAATATATATTATGATATTTGCCACCAGAATAGTACCTACACAAGAAAATACAAACTCAAAAAGCGTGCTAGGGGCAGTAGGGGCACTAGTATGTATATCGTCGGGGATAATGCAATACCGCGTAAGTAACAAGTGTAGATACGAATCAATATTCAATCAAATGCTAAGTATTTTATTGAAATGAGAAGTTTATCGACAGCTGTTATTTACGCGGTATTGCACTATCACCGACGATATGGGTTAAGCATCGATAATTGGGTTCATCGATATTAGGCAATCCCTAGCTGCTAGTAGCTGTCATTAAAATTTGCCCTTTATATTCCTAGGTCTGTTTATCACTATTGTGTTTGTGTAAGTACTCGTGTCGCCGCTGCAGATTCAACACACAATCGTCGTAATTGATTCTGTTTCTCGAAGAGCTGGTGTCACCGTAGACTCCTCGAAGCGCTCGCTCACCGTAAACTCGACACAAATTCCTCATAATTGCTTCTGTTTCTCGAAGTGCTCGGTCACCGTAGACTCGACACACATTCCTCATAATTGCTTCTGTTTCTCGAAGTGCTCGGTCACCGTAGACTCGACACACATTCCTCATAATTACTTCTGTTTCTCGAAGTGCTCGGTCACCGTAGACTCGACACACATTCCTCATGATTTAATTACTTCTGTTTCTCGGAGTGCTCGGTCACCGTGGACTCGACACACGTTCCTCATAATTCCTTCTGCTTCTCGAAGTGCTCGGTCACCGTAGACTCGACACACATTCCTCATAATTGCTTCTGTTTCTCGAAGTGCTCGGTCACCGTAGACTCGACACACATTCCTCATAATTCTGCCACCCGAGGGCATCCTCCGAGTTCGACTTGTCACCGTGTTTGCTACAGCTTGCCTCCCGAGGGCTTCCGCCTGATCCTTTTTTCAATACTTACCGTAAAAGTGATGCCACCCGCGGGTCAGTCATCAATCGTTCTGCAACGATTATCGTTATTATTTATCATTATTGTTATTTAATGTCTCATGTCGCAGCGCATGCAAGCAAATTAAGCACAGCGCTGCATGGCGCCAGGGAAAATCAGACAATTGGCCAATGCCGATACAGCTCGCCCACTCCTTGTCCATAACAGCCACCTTCACAGTGTCATATGTCACGGTGCACCGGTTTGGGAAAAAACGGCCGACATTCAAAAATATCAGTGCTCCCAAAAAAAACCCTCTCGCTCCATATACAACTTGAATGCCCGTGATTCGTAAATATTACTTTTTTTTTTAATAAACAGTAAACTCTTACTGTAGCGTCCCAAGGTAAGGTTTTAAAACGTATATCCATTAACTAAAGAATCTGATATCCACAACACCAACACCAGAAATAAACCGGACTAGATGGATACAACAACTAGACGGCCCCGAGACCCTGACTTCTGAGCTAGGTAAAAACATGTGTTACGCAAGTCAGTCCCTCAACACACTTATAATCCAGTCACTAATAAAACCGATACCTATTAGACAGTTTTGCGTTCCTGCGTTCGTAATGTAAAGTAGTCGTCCACAGGCCAATATATTGATTTATTATAATTATCCTGCACACGATGATCCATTACATCTCTCTAAAACTATTTAGAGTCCTCATTTGAAAGGCACATCATACCCTATGTAATAGCCTTGAGTACTATCTGACACATACTCGCAATGCAGGGCCGGAACCAGAATCCAAATGACTTAGTCTTAATTCATGGTACATTGTACGCAACCAATTTCAGGGGCACAGTTACACAACTTGTTTTTCTTTGCGCTTACTTTCTATAGTAAAATATCATAATCAGCATTTTATAATCTTGAAGGACTCGCACCTATATTATGCATGTGGGCTTAACCTTTATCAAGGGACTATTTAGATTAAGCACGAACTTCACATTATTATTGCAATAGCATAGTTGTATTAGTTTCATTGATCGTTGTCAGTTACAAGTCAAACCATTTACATTCCATAGTACACATAATTATCACCACAACTACAGCCCAACAAGTGTGGGTCTGGCCCAGAGACAGTGGCGCCACAAACAGCCTTCATGCGGCAACATGTTTATGATTCACCAAGTTAAAACATTGCTTACAGGAGCGCCTCTCAATCCTTCGTCACTTATAAAATAAATACTGAATCCTATTGGACAACAAAACCTGACTATCATTACCGCGCATAGTAGGCTTTATGAAATTTACGGAATATTCAGTCCTATTTCCTCCCCGTTTACATCAGCGACTCTCAACGTCAGTTACCAAAAATTCGCCATTGCCAGCTAAATCATCACTACAAAAAATCCGCAATATGGCGCGGGTTGTCAAATCCTCTGTTGGACTATATTATAAATGTTTTACCTCTGATATAGTTACATAATAATTCTTTCACGCATCATCTATTAAGTATATTTGAAAATAAACAAGATATTTTAAAATTAATATATTTTCCGACACCTCAATTATACCTTACAGTTATATTGGAGCCCATTTGCGTCTCTGTATAGTTTACAAAAGAAAACTGGCTGTTCAGCCTCCTTCGGTTTTCTTCTCAGCCGTGGTCTCCTCTTTGAAAGAAAACCCTCGGAATCGGAATTCATCGAGACATTAGACTCGTTAAAATGCCCCTGAGGCCTATCCAGAGTATAAAGCCAATCACATCATAACTATGGTAAAGTGAAGCCTTCTCGCTGCATTCTTTCACCCATCCCGTTCAATATATTTTACGCCGAACACATTGCAAGGACATGTGACGGCTGGGACGACGGCATAAGGTCTCAAACCTGCGACACGCCGACGATACCACTCTCACAGTGAGACAGAAATGCTCAAAAAGGATCGGAACAGCCAAAGGCGCAATAACGCAGCCCGATAATATATGGACGGACAGGAACATCTCCACCAACACTAAGATCACCCCGATCCGAATTCTGGCGTCGTCCATATTTTCACACGGCTCACAGACATGGACTATATTGAAGAAAGCCGACCGTGGTCGTCCCTTTGATTTTAGGTATTCAGTTATTTATTTATACAAAACATTTACATAACATTACAGTAAAAACCAATGCGTCACCAAACTTAGATTAACAATAAAAAAATTACAACTTCATGACAGCGATTAACAACCAAATCATATTGGCATCCATCGCCTCTTAGAATTGATTCATTTGAAATGTGATGCTGGAGAAATACGCTGCGCATACCGACCATGGACAGCGCGCACCACTAACGCATCAATCTAAGCTCAACTCAAGGTCCGAACCAGACTTTCCACAACCTGTCTTCGCAGAGTTCTAGAGTACTTTGGTCACATTACCAGGAAATACAGTGATAACCTAGAAAACTGATACTTATTAGTCACTAGAGAAGTTGAAGGCAAGTGACCTCTCGGTCTTCTCTAGTGGCAGGATCCCGTCACGCTGGACCCCCTTTTTTTTTTTCATTTCATTCACTTCATTTAGTTTCATTTCACTTGATTTCAATGAGGCAGTCGACGCAAGAGGAGGACGAAGATTTGCATTACAAGACTTCCAGGAACCATACTGCGTCATTTAAACAACCCATTTTTTTTCGCTGATTAGCGAGAAATGCAAATGCATTGAAAACGTCCCGCAATTTTGGTACACTCGTGGTTTTAGCTGATATACATACTTATCTTTATCGAGTACAGCGCTACTTTAAATGGGCCTCGACACTTACAAGCGCTACTTCATGTTTCCTTTATCAGGATTATATCTATATATTTTATTTTTCTCCTTTATTCAAATTAGTTATGATCGGTAATACTAACAAAAGCGTACGATTAAGAAGACAACAAACATGATTGAGGATCATTTTGATCATAATTGCGAACTTTGACATATGGATGCAGTACCTTTCTGATTATGCTGCCTTAAAATCCCAACATCTACACGATATCTGATCAGTATAATCTTGTCTTAAGATCAAAATGTCTGCCAAGCAGATGGGCTAAATTGGAATACGATTACCACTTTATTTTACAGAAAAAGTCATGGCCGATATATTATAACCTGTCGGTTTTTGTGTTGCTCTTTGAATAATTAATTACCATCCACCGACGTGGGCGTGAACATACCTTAGAGTAAGTAAAATATAACACATACCTGAGGTTTTCTCACAACGGTCATCCCACTTCTGAAATATTACAGATCCAGGGCTTCCACAATGAAAGATGTACTTAAGTAAATTGTATAATTGTAATTACTTCATTGTATTCCATATTTTTAAATACATTTGTTATCTGCGAGCTCCGCCCGTTACAAAATTCGTCGCCATCATCCCTTTCGCAGAATACCCGCCTGATATCGAATTATTATTTTCCTTTTTTTTTTGATATACCCACAATTACATAAAGACCAAAATGCCAAATCGCTAACACATGTGCCAGAAGGGCATTTATTACTTATTTAAAATATCTACCAGCAGTTCACTAAAGGCTTACTGAGGAGAAAGAACCGCCAAAGAAAACTCCCAGATTGCCTTATTTATTACTATAAAATACTTTTAAACAAAAACTCTACATAATTTGTACTACACCGTTCGAGGCCCAAGGTTTCCAGTCTTGTGTCTTGCTTGATCCTTGATAAGATGTACAACAGGATCCCAAGCCGGTGGTAATGACAAACCATCTTCTCTATTGAAATCCTTGCCAGAGAGAAACGATATTTTCCCAGAATGTTGCGCGAGGCTATTGAAATCAAAAAATATCCCAATTTCAATAGAGAAGATGGTTTGTCATTACCACCGGCTTGGGATCCTGTTGTACATCTTATCAAGGATCAAGCAAGACATAAGACTGGAAACCTTGGGCCTCGAACGGTGTAAAACAAATTAGTGTTAAAAGTAGTATATGTAGAGTTTTTGTTTAAAAGTATTTTATAGTAATAAATAAGGCAATCTGGGAGTTTTCTTTGGCGGTTCTTTCTCCTCAGTAAGCCTTTAGTGAACCACTGGTAGATATTTTAAATAAATAATAAATGCCCTTCTGGCACATGTGTAACTGTCTTTACATATTAGGCCCATCTGGCATGTATGAACACCTTTATTTTAAATTAATATTTACAAAATGGGTAGTTTGCACAAATGTAACTTTGACAGAGAAAAATTGTGTTTTTCTCAGTCAACCTTTGACAACGGTATCTGTTAAGGTACTGAAACGTCAGGGAGGCTCAAATAATTAATATACGCGATATAAATTATAATCCGTTTAAATTGTTTTATTTAAATATCAATGCAGTGTTACTTAATTTTAAAAATAAAATATTGTCTCCATTGAGCAAAATATCCTGTCTACCATATTTAATGTACTTCCCCTCCATGTGGCATAGCCGTGGGACACCCTGTATAGGTAGCCATGTACCATTACCATTACTTTTATACATTTATTTTAACTTTATTACACAAAAGTCAGTACAAGTTGGTGTGCGGTTGACAGGACAGCACGACAGCTGCAAGCGGACTGCACAGTCGGTTTGCAGTTCTGATGCAGTTGGTGTAACTGCTTCAGAACTGCCACTTTGCAGCTGGGTTGCAGTTGAAATGCTGTCCCTCTGTATCGGCCTTAAAAAAGGGGGTTCCGTTATTAGAATAATAAAAACACCGTGATAGTTAACAATACCGGCAATTTACCGAATTCCCCTAACAACGCACCAACAACAAACCAGCAACAAACCTTCAAACACCTTATCGCCAAGTTACGGGTGTAACTCCGGTTCAAAAATGCACAATTCATATTTTACTGCCGCCCTAATCTAGTCCTTTATAACCGCGCAGTAAACCCGTTTAATGTTGTACGTTAAAAATAACGCTATTTTGATTTACGTGGCCTATTCCGGCATTGACGTAAAACCTCGCGTTTCGCGGGTAATTCGGAATATAATGACGTTATAGACCGGTTTTTAGGGTTCCGTAGTCAACCAACCCGTCTAGAACAAATATGCTTCGCTATGGCGCGACCGAAATTATGCGATTTAAATTTCGCTTGTCTGGCTTCACCTTTATGGGTACTAGACGACGATATACATACTTATACAGCCTGTTACCGGCATGCAGGCATTTATTAAAACTGATAATAATATGATCCATTAGTAATTGTTTGCATGTATTAGCTAATCATAATTATGTAAATTAACTGCACAATTAAATTTCTTAAATCCGCACATTCGATGTAGTGGATGTACAGCGTAATAAAATTGTCGTTACTCATATCACACAGTCATTTAACACTCACTTGTCAATTTACTTTACTGTACATTACTGGCAATTAAAATTTTGTTAGAAAGTTAATAAAGCCTGAATTTAAGTTAATTAATTAAATTAAGGTCATGGATACGATAAAGGTCTATGTTACTTTACTCTACTTTAAGAAAAGCTTACTTGGCGGTAACACACTGTATAGATAATATATAGAACAACCATGACCCAAGCACAAATATTCGAGTAGAGTTCAACTGACAAATGCCCTGGCCGGGATTCGAACCCGGGACCGCCGGCTCAGTAGGCACTACAAACTGTGCGAACAACGTCGTCAAAATTCAAGAGGGATATTAATTTCAGGAAAACTTTTAACAATGCGTTGCAACTTGCAAGATTTGTATGGGCGCCATCCTTTGGTAAAATTTTCTGTCTTCCCATCACGATGAAACGGCTGGACGGATTTTAACAAATTTTAGTACACGGATCTCTGGACATCCAGAGATGATTATAGCATAATTTTACTGGAATAAGGTAAAGAAAAAAAAATACACGAACCAGGTTGATTCTCGTTACAAACCGAATAACAATTACTAAGCGACTGTTTATTCAACTTTTCTAGTATAATGAATCAGGTTTTTATACTGCATTTTTCTATATTTCTTCGTTAGAGCTCTAAGATTTGAGGTTGTGATATTACATAATACATGAAATACATATTTTAGCCTTAGCGTCGGCGAAAAACAAGCCTGGCCACTAGCAAAATATGTATCTACTGTATTTATAAATGGAAATGAGAAAATCTCATAACTAGATGCGATACAAGCGTTGGCTTGGAAAATTAAGTCTGTTGAGTTTTTCTTAGCTAACAGGTCTTATCAAGTGTAGAAGCATACTTACCTATTGTCGAGATTTTTATGTTCTTATCTTCTATTTGTTTTTACGACGCGGTTGGCTCGGTTTGTAGAGACCTGCCTACTCGTACTGAGCCGGCGGTCCTGGGTTCGAATCCCGGCCAGGGCAAATATTTGAGTGATGAACTCGAATATTTGTGCTTGGGTCATGGTTGTTCTATGTATTTAAGTAGGTATATATTTATCTATATAAGTATGTATATCGTCGTCTAGGACCCATAACACAAGCCTGCTTAATAAGGGGGTCATGAAATGTTGTATTTTTTCTAATGAAAGGATATCTTATTAGGCTCATACAAATGAAACAATAGGTTATTTAACTAGAAGTACTTTTAATACTATTACGTTAATCTAGGAATAAATCTAAGGGATCCTAGCCAGCGGAGTAACATGACCCACAGGCCCTATGCAGGATATTATTAGGGTTCTAAGCTTAATTTTGGTCGTTCACTCTCAACTTATTACTGCAGGCTTACCCTGGGACTCGATCGATTTTTTGTGAGGTTGTCTCATATTTATTTATTTGTGAAGCAGGCATTAAATCGCCTGGAAATCCAATGAATAAAGGGGTTTTGCCTTAGAACCGGTCCAGTACTTCTGAACTTTTGATATGTTGTCTAGGATGGTTAGTGAGTGTTAAACTTGCAAAATGTACAATTCCCCCTCCGCCGCGCTCGCCGCCATATTAAACAAAACCAATTAATTTTCAGTTTCGTCAGATTTTTGCTTATATTATTTTCGTTGGAGCGTTTCGAAGGAGCGAAAAAAAGCAAACGCAATGCTGTAGAGAATGAAATTTTGTACAACTTACATGTTGAATTTTGTTTCTAGGACAGATAGTTACGGAGAAATTAGCGTTAAAAAAGTCGCATTTTTCTAGTCCTTGAACCTGTCCGCCTGCTCCAGTAATAAAGGGTTTTGCCTAAAAAGTTGACAGAATTTATTATTTCCAAACCCAAAAATATTTAAAATAGTATCGCAGCCCGATATTGCGTTCATTATGTAACTATTGCATTAACTACTATAAATAAATTTAAATACATATAAATCAAATCTTTACATTGTAGCGAAAAAAAAAAATCAGATGGGTTTTCCGGGCCAACCGGCCGTCTTACAGCCACTGAACCGAAGCAAGAGCCATTGAATTTTTCAACCAGTTGCTTCTTACATGCCTTAGGGTGACATCGTTAATTATTTTTTTCGCTTCAGTAAACATTTGGTTTACGCTAGCAGACGTTACCTGACTAGTTTAAGGGACACAGTTCTATATCAAACGTACAAACATTTTGTTAAACCGTCATACTTTCTTGTAGTTTCCATTTTATTCCTACATTTTTCCTTATGTATGGACATACATAAAGAAAAATGTACGTAAAAGATGTATGTAAGGAAAAGTATATTTTAGGATTAAGTTATACTTTTAATGTTTTCTTCGAGGACTAGGGCCTAAATTCCTTACGTACAAATTAAGTTCATATCACTGTAATAAGTAGTTAAGTACTTATTCTTTCTGAAAAAAATGACTGACTGTTGAGTTTCTTTCGGCGTTCCTTCTCAGCAGTGGTCTGTGAAATACCAGTAGACTCAGACATGTAAAAGTGCTCTTGTGGCCTACTTGCAGAATGAAGTTCATTATTTCATTACTGCCTTTTTTTTTTTTTTTTTCAATTTATTTGGGACAACAAACAGTAACACACATAGATTAAAAACACAATACTTAAAAGAATTTGAAACATGTGAGACCAATCACGTTATCCACGAATTACAATAATATAACTAGAGCGCAAGCAACAATAGGTACACAGAAATTGTATAACAGTCTGGGAATAACAATTACCTTACAATATCAGAACTTAAAGACAGAGCCAACTAGGCGTAAAAATAGAATGATTAATTCCAGTACCGCGGCAAGCTCAAACATAACCTCGCTGCAACTTCATTCCTGCCTTAATCACTACATAGTATAAAACAAAGTCGCTTCCTGCTGTCAGTCTGTCCCTATGTCCTTAGATCTTTATAACTACGGAACGGTTTTTGATGCGGTTTTTTAATAGAAAGAGTGATTCAAGAGGAATGTTTATATGCATGTTTAGTAAGTATATTTTGTATCAGCATTGCACCCGTACGAAGCCGGGGCGGGTCGCTAGTAAAAGATACATAGAACTCATCAATAACCCAGGAACAAATGCGTGAATAGATTTACCGCTCATTTTCAAGGACTATCACGTTTCAATAAGCCTCCAATTTGCGCCGAATTTAACGCAATTTGCATACAAGCTGGTAATTACACGTCAAGATGTTAATAACGTACCGTCGCGCGATATTAGGGACTGCTGTGATTGCCGCAGTGTTCTGCCATGCTACGTTAAAATGACGTATCTTACTATGACATCCGTATATAGATACGACCTTTTACCGTAACACGGCAATATAATGGTACAGTACGGTGTCCACTTCATATTATATAGATAATAAGAAAACCACTTCACCGAATGCCTCAGTTCATAGAATTTGCATATCATAGCCAAATTTTTACTCGGAAGTCATACATTTTTCAGAAAGCTTCAAAATGTCAACCTATAGATTAGGATAGGCTAGGTTAGGTTTGTGTTATAACATTCCAAAATATTTTATGGTTTTAGAAAAAAACGCTTTCGATGAAATGAAAGAACCCCGCACAAAATGACCAGTAAAAGCCGTTCGGTCGATTTGGCTGAAATTTTGTGAAGATATAGCCTCTAATACTCTAATCAGCTGTGTGAAGTCGCAATTTTTACTAATGACTAGTTTTTAAAATATTAATATTTTTATGTTCAATATTTTTTACTTACATATAATTCTTATTAGTTAACGAACACTGTAGCAACCTGGCTTATTATTATTTCCGTGGCAATATCAGGATACAAAACATCATTCCAAGGTTTAAACTATGTATCTTCACGCCGAATTTCGTTCAGTTCCGTCCGAGCGAGAGCGTGGAGAACTAACAAACTCATAGGTATGTGTACATTACGATGCTAAACTGTACTAGTTATAATTAATTGATATTTGATTGGTTTTACAAGGCTACCTTTGGGCATTCAATGCATTAAGTATGGTATAAAGCGTTCTTAATGATGGGTAGGTACATCACATTTTCTTCGTATCGGGCAAAACCTAAAAACCATCACACCAACCAACCAACACACTCACAAACTGTCGCCTGTATAATATTTGTGTGCAAGTCGAAATCGATGTTGATAGAAAAAGTATGATATAACGAAGTTTTCCGACAAACTACGATGGAAAACTATTATTCACTACATATGTAACACCCCACATGGTTTCAGGTGGCTGGCATTGCCAATTTCTACCCCCCAACGAAGAATAGGAGTGAAGGTGAAAAAAATAAAATGAAAATTAAAAATTAATTGACAACATTTTTTAGAAATCTGTTTCGTAATATAATTGTTTAATAAATAAGTTTAACATGTGTATTTGTGTATCTGTGTGTCTGTGGCATCGTAGCCCAAACGGATGGACCGATGTGAATGCGATTTTTTAATCAAAATCCTTGTTTGACAATTACGTTATTCGATGTTTTTTTTTAATCAATAGTAATAAAGAACTTATTTCTATTTTATCAACCCTCCTCAAAATAGTCGAGTTCGATCGTTATCCTATATCCGTTACGCAATTAGATGAAATTGGATAGATTAGGTACTATTTCATTGTAGTACTTATCATCATTTCAAATTTGAACCGATGTCAGAATCGATGCTATTAAAACGATATGCAGAGCGACTGAGGCCCCTAATTTCATAGATATCTATCTTATATCTCGGAGAGATCTCTAAAGTAGTGATATCTAGGTTATCGCCTTATTCATATGCGACGCCATAGATATCAGGCGCAAACTTCACTTGGCCGAATAGTAAAGTGATTTATATGCAGCTCGAATCACAAACATCTTGTTTTAATGACAGTTGTAGGCGATATACTTGAGATTTACCCGAGAAATCGCTATATCTCAAAGTTCACTCGTTTACACGTTTAATCACTCTAAAATTATAAAGTCTGTGAGTGTGTTTGTATGTATGTTACTTCTTCACACTCAAACGGCTGCACCAATTTTAATAAAATTAAGTATGGAGGTAGTTGACACGCTGCATTAACAAATAAGATACTCCATACAAATCGTTTACGCCATTGCTAGCGAATAGGACCACTTTAAACTCATGGTAAGGGTACAGTACTAGCCTGCTCCAATGACTCATTTACCAAAACCGAATAATCTATAGATCAACGCGTCCATAATAATTTACGCGATATTCTAACCGACCGTAATATATGTGCACGTCGCCATGTTGTGACGTCACCGAGTAAATTAAGGCTGCATTTTAGCCCACTCGCCCCGCCTCCTCGCTGAAACACACACTAAAACGTTAAGTGCCTGTTTAAAATGTTATGTCATTATGTGTTTTTACGGCTAAAATGTAGTGGTTTTAAGAATTTTGTTTTACGTTTTTCCATCGTCATATGTTTAGTTCCGTACGCCTGGCTAATAAATTAACAATAACGCTAAGCAAGTGGGTGACGCTGTCGCGTATGATCAGTTTCTCAATGAGCCACATTCACTTTATCTATGAGTGTATAGCTTCGGTTTACAGAAAGGAAAAAATCGAAAGGTTGATTGGAGTTCGGGTAGGGAAGTGGTCAATGCACTGGACCGGCAATCCAGAGGTACCGGGTTCGATTCCCGGTCTCGTCCCCCAGGTAACTCATTTCAATTTTTCTTTGAGCTTTGATATGTTTGTACTTATCAATAGTTTAATAAAAAAAATGTTTATTCAAAGCATTGTGAAACAGGTGATATTAGTAGAGCTATGCGAATGGTAAAGGCATTTCAATGTTGGATGACGTACATTCAAAATATTATTTAATAAAACTACTAAAATAATACGTAAATAAACGTACATACAATACCACAAAAATAAATATATACACACAAATAAACTTACTTACTTAAATAACAAGCCACACTTCATGTCGGTCACAATGCCAAACAATTAACCAAGAGCATGTCGGGACACGATCAGTGTAGGGTTCCGTAGTAGCTCATCCTTCACAATAGACGGGCTTAAAACAGGTTTTAAGTTACAAGAAAGATTTCAAGCTCTATAAAAAGGTCGTAAGCGTCAAAGTAATTGTAATTACTTATTACCTTCTGGAGGTCAACTTACGTCCTTTTAAAGAAAAATAGTTTTCATTGAAAGTACTTATAAGGCCTCATTTTCATGAATATTTCCATAATTTTTTAACCCGTGGTTGAAAAGTTAGAGGGGGGAGACGCAATTTTTTTTATTTTCGGAGCGTATATTTACAAAACTGCTGACTTTATAAAAAAATACGTATGGAGACACCTATTATTTTCAAAAGACCTATTCAACGACACCCCACACACTAGTGTTAAAACGAAAAAAAAAAAAACACCCCCACTTTAGGTGTTCGAGAGGTACCAGAAAAAAGAATTATTCTTTAGTTTTTATTTTACCGTTTTGTCGACGTGATACATACACATACTCATACCAAAGTTCAGCTTTCTAGTACTAATGATCACGGAGCTAAGCCGCGGACGGATGGACGGACAGACGGACATGGCGAAACTATAAGGGTTCGTAGTTGACTACGGAACCCTAAAAAAGGGAAAACAATTGTGAGTGTCCTGTAATAAACAACTCATAGGCTTATCTTATACCTAGGTACGTATGATATGAGCATTTTTTTAAATAGTATTGAATCATTATATGTATATTAATTTATTTTTATAGAGAAAATATAATAACAATGTATTGTGCTGTGTCGCTCTGCTCTGTCGGCACTGACATTGTTTAACGTTGCATTATAACGCGGACTGCCGTTTATCAAACTTATTTTTAATGAGAATGGTCGGTTTAGAGTGTGCTGAGTGAAATGTTGTGTTCGGCTTTGATGGCGGAATGAGGAAAGTTTGTCATACGTGTTAGTGCTGGTTTATGTTGCAGCCCTAATTGTTAAAGGTTGTCTATTATTAAAATAACTATATGAATTATTGAGCGAATGGGAGAGGATCGGCAGGTGAAGAGAGCATACGCCCAAAGTACCGCTGGATAAATCTGGTAGAGAAGGATCTGCGTGAACTCGGAGCCACAAACTGGCGAGAGATTGCGAAGGATCGGGTAAAGTGGCGAGCTCTTGTGTCGGAGGCCAAGACTCATTTTGGGTCGCTGAGGCAGCGCAGTTGGTTTTGTTTTTATATGATTTATTAATTTTATTTTAGAAGAAATGTCTGCTAGCGTAATCAAAATGTTCAAAAAGTATGCTTCGATTTGATCTTCGAACCCACGTCTCTACGGATCTATGGCCACTCTGTCAAGGGTGAAACTGATGAGATGAAGAAGAAGCTTGCATTGGATTTATTAATCAATGCTTCATTTCTAATATGCCCGGGGTGACATAGTAAACTCATCTACCGCAAATGCTTCAAAAAGAAGTGTACAGATTTTTCAAGGGTCAGCAACACGCGTGCGAATCCTATGGAGTTGCAAACATCTACATATAGGCCATGGTAACCGCTTACCGCCAGGCGGGCCGTACGCTGGTTTGCCACGACTGTAGTATAAAAATATCCTAACGTAATCCATGAAAAATCGCTTAAATAAGCATTTATCTTGGTTAAAATAACACATATTTACGTATGCTTTTTCCTGAAAGTTGGTTATTGGTTTGCTTCTCTGATATAAAAGGTACTCTTTTGACAAATTAGATGAAACATTCGTTGGAAAAACGAATTCAGTAACAATGATTCTTTGAAGGAAACACTCTCACCGAATGAAATTTTTCTTTCGTTCAATATAATGCTAACGTAATCTTATTTGAAAACGTCGAATTGATTATCTACATTAATGTTGAATTTTTTTTTTTTTAGATATACTAGAAGTATTATGAGCATAATCGCATTTCAGGGAATAAATACGGAAGTGAATCAACAATGAGTTACGATATTTGAAATCGTACATAATCAGGCATTAAAACACGAGTGTTTTAAGACCTGATTATGTACAGTTGGATAATAGTTATTTGTTATACAAGGGGGGAAAGTTGTATTTTACCCGCGAGTGTTTATTTGAAACACGAGCTAGCGAAAGGATTTTATGATTGACCACGAGCGAAGCGAGTGGTTCAAATTAGAATCCTGACCGTAGCGAGTGTTTCAATACACGAGACGTAAAATAACTTTCGCCCGAGTATAACACAAAACTTTTCACCTCACTACAGCGAGGAAAAAATAATAAGGGTTTGTACTATATCTTTGAAAAATATCTGCAATAATCAACCAATTTGCCATTTATTAAAACTAAGGTCTAATTAGCTTTCATGTAGGTATTTTAAACGGGATTTTTCAGAAAATAAGCTCATGGCAAATTTTACTTTAGCTGCGTTGAAACGTCAAAACTCTTTCTCCACATGTGGATAAAAAGCGATTTTCTCAATAGATATCAAACAAACAAACTGGGCTTTCCGAGCTAGTGAGGTGAAAAGTACTTTATCGTCACCCACACATTTATTTATCATCGTAACTGTTAACCTCTCCACCACCCTAACGATAAATTTTCAAAATTTTCCTTATGCTTTCAAAGACTTTACATCTCAGCGACGTCCATGTCAATACGTTAATATTCACATCTTACCGCACTACTTTACAGCAGTGAACGAGCAAGCGAGAGGGCGGTGTTATTTATAAAAATGCATATGCGCATTTAAATTTTTGTGTACTTTGATTTTTGTATCAATGGTTCAATATAAAAAAAGTGGTGTATCCACATTAAAAATAATGTGACATTACATGTTTCACAAATTTATCAGTGATTTTGATCCTCCACCGTCGTTGCATAGTACTACAGCTCTATAGTATTCATCTGAATACCATAGGTATTCCTGCAGATATACCTGCAGTACCCTCGGTACTTATTATAGTAATTTACCAATATGGTTGTAGATAAAACACATATATAATCGTTCAGTCCACTCTATTATGAATCTTTGAGTTCATTGCCTTCATAGTTCTACGTTTTAACACACTAAATAAAGTATTGAAAGCTTTTTAATATTAATGGATGCTCAGTGCTCACACGATATAAGGAGTGACGTTTATTGGTTTCACTCCTTATTTTAGAACGAACAATTGGATGTGTTACAGTAAAAGTTAATGGGAAACAGAACCAAATGATTATTACTTTATTTTTTCAAGCTGTAAAAATGCGTTATGGCATAATGATCAGCCCGACAGAGGAGTAATGATTTTGCCTGTAGCGGGCACGGCTGAAGGGTTTGTTATTTATAAACGATAATTAACGTATTCACATAGAGGTCGCTAAGGTGTAAAAACCTTTTAAATAAAACAATGCAAAGATCAACACACAAAACATTAGGAAAACATTTCGTCAGATCTTCCTGGAGCTAGGATAGCGAAATGGTTTACGCGCAGGACCGGCAATCCCGAGGTACCGGGTTCGATTCCCGGTCTCTTCCCCCAGGTAGCTCCTTTTTCAATTGTTCTTTAAGCTTTGATCTTTGTATTTAAGGCTTAAATAGAAGATAAGTTTTTTTAAACTTCGCTTGAACTGTATCTGGGCTGTTTATCCCTCACTACCAGTAGTCGGACTTTGTGTGGGAGTATAAACCGCTAATGAGATTATCAACCTTAGAAATTAAAAGTATCAAGCTCATCGTAGACGGGCCAAACTAAATAAAATCAAACAGAATACAGTGTGGTGTATCAGTTGGTAAACATAAAATTAAGGATATAAAAGACATGGAAGCCGCTCTTCAATATTTTGATAATGATGACAGTGGCGGAGATAATATGATTTTTAACTATAATTACGATTACAGTAATTTAGTTTCATGAAATAAACGCCACGTACAGACAGTCTGAGTAACGAAGAAAAAAGCTTAACAATAAAGAAAATAAACATTCCTTTTATAAATGGATAAAAGAATTTCATTCTCCAAATCCCGACTCAATAGGTAAACGATTGAAAAGCTAATAAGCATAGAGAGCTGTCAATCTGTCTGTCGCGATCCAATATCGGCGACGAGGCCGTTCCGAGACTAGATCAAACGAGAAACTCGTGAAATCTCACAATGCTGTGAGATAACTTTATTAAGTGATGAGATTTGGAAGACGTATGAGTGCAAATCTTGAATATATTAGTCGTTAATAGATTGTACAGCAGATCGTGTATATGTGACAGACGGACGGATGGATGGACGTCGGACCGACGGAGGAACGGACAGACAGATACATACATAGACTGCAGACAATCAGACAGAAGCACAGGCTGATAGACTCAGAGATAGACTGACACTAAAGCTAATAAAACTGGAGAGCTCTATGTGTAAGCAAACAATCTGTCTGTTGCGTTCCAATATCGGCAGGAGCGGGCCGTTGAATAGATCAAACGAGAAACTTGTGAGGCCTCACAGTGTTGTGAGATAATTTATTGGACAGACGGAAGAGCGGACAGACAATCAGTCAGAAACACAGGCTGATAGACAGACACACAGATAGACGTACACTAAAGCTAATAAACATGGAGAGCCCCGTGTGTAAGAAGACAATCGAAAAAAATATTACCTAATCGGTGTTTTATAAATCACAAATCGACCCAGCCCCAAACTAAGCAAAGCGTGTACTATGTGTACTAGACGACGGTATTACGTAATATATATAATTATATATACATAATATATAAATACATGTATAGTTCATCACACAAATATTTGCCCTGGCCGGGATTTGAACCCAGGACACAGCTGCACTACAAATTAAGCCACCGCATCGTTTTAATTTATTGGTCCTGTTCCAGGGCACATAATAAATGATCAAATGTAGGAGCAAAAATGAATAAAAGTTCAAGATTATCACGAACTTCATTTGGAGTTGAGCAACTTTTCATAATGGCGACCTGTGGCTTTAACCTCCGAATGACCTCAGTAGGCACTAAATTACCATATTCCATTAAAACTCTTTCAATTCGTGGTACAATATAACGAAAATGGCAGCCATTCATCTTATGGCATGCAATCTGATGACCTTAGGGTTAGGGGTGTAGAAACAGTTGCCCTCTGTACAAATGTCACGTTTATAATGGGAAATTATCAGGGACTGAAGCCTAGAATAAATACGCATAGAAACCTAATCGGCGCTTAAAAGTGAAGCCCCCTGGGACCTATGATGGTTTTCATCAAACATCCTCAGGTGACAAAGCATCTATCACTCACACTCGCATCTTGTCAAAACGTGACGGATGCTTTGTCACTTATTTATCGCGTGATGAAAGCAACCATCATTTAGCATTCAACATAGCTTTGGTTAGCCACGGGCTAAGTTTCGTCCGTGTGCGCATCTGTCACAAGCAACATCTCTATGATTGGTACGTAGACACGCACACATAAATCCTTTTTGTATCCCGATTCATGTCAATTACGTGCTTGGAACGGAGCCCATTAATAGAGTCTTCTCAGTAACGGATCTCGGCGTTGTGTTTGACACTCGTCTGACTTTCCACAACCACATCAAAGCTCTTGTCACCAGTAGTTTCCGTAGACTAGGATTTGTGATTCGCAACACAAGAGATTTCCATGACCAGGGGGCCACTAAGATTCTGTATAACGCCTTGGTGCGCAGCAAGTTGGAGGCTTCTGCAATTATATGGAACCCTCACGAAAGCACCTACATATTACTTTTAGAGAAGGTACAAAAAGCATTCCTGAGAATGCTGTATAAAAAAGTCTACGGGTATTATCCTTTTTTATACCCCACAAATTTTCTACAAGGAGCTTTGGGATATAACTCCTTAGAGGTGAGACGAAATTTCAACCTGCTTACTGTCGCTTGTCGCGTCATTCGTGGGGAATCGGAATGCCCTGAACTGGTAGAGCAGCTGGACAGGTTATTTGTTCCACAAGTCCCGAGGATCAATCTGCGGTCGCGCTCGCGCCCACTGTTCGCATTACCACCAATGCGCACTGTTTCGCACAGGAACTCTCCGCTCCTTCGTGCTCTTACGCTTCTGAATGCGCTCCTGATAGCAGCACCGGAGTGTGACCTTCTTGCGTGGAGATGGACGACTGTTTGTCAGGAATGTTTGAGATTTTGCGAGATGATGTATAATAGGATTTCTAGTACTTAATGTTTATTGTCTGTAACTTACCCTAATTTCACAGTGTACTGTACATTTTGGCTAAGCTGAATGGGACACGCGTCGCTCGTTGGGTCAATGTATGTATTATATTGTTTACACACACAATATCTTGGCGCGACTTAGCGTCACCTGTCTTGCTCACATGGCATTGAAAGGAAAGTGACAGGTAGCATTTGTCGCACGACAAAGAGTCGCGTGTCAAAGTTATGCAAGATGTGCAGGTCAGATTGTAATCAAGAGCAGCTTGAATCGTTGAACTACGGGTCATTAAAATTTAGAACTTAAATAAAACTAAAATACATACACAGTTACGGTTAAAACGGATACCGGAAATGGACTCAATAAATCAAGAAAAAAGTAAAAAAATACCGTATCGTCGTACTAATCATAAATGTAGCAATAAAAACTCGTATTCCGAGCACAATGAACTAAAACGACCTCAGCAAAGGTCATTTGATCATAGACGATAATTTTTACCCCCTACGGCCATATTTCTTCGGCCTAGCGGGTAACAATCTGAAGGAAAACATGAAAATATTTATTATTTACAAGATTTGTTTCTTTTTAGAGGGCTGGGATATTTTTTAAAGTCTGACGCAAAATGCAAGATGTAACAAGTTTATCATTGTGTTTATTTTTTTATTGTTCTGTTTCACTACCTTTACTTTTCTTTATATGTTACGACGGTGACAATCAAGCATGCGGCCTGCCTGATGTTAAGTAGTTACCGCCGCCTATGGACGCTTGCGACGACAGGAGCATCGCACGCGCGTTGCCGACCCTTTAAGAACCTACATACTACCCTCTTAAAGAACTACGTACTTGGTGGTGGTAATTATATAATTGATCGCGCGAGAGTAGCGTCTCCGATTCAGCTTGGAACAAAATTCTTCCTTTATTCCATCCAGTCCTACTAGTAGTTCGATAGTCGAACTGTTTGGACTGTTTTTCCAAATAGTTAGACTGGCTGACTGATATCCGTGCTTCCAGATAGTTCGATCCGCCAGTCTAACTATTTGGAAAAAAAAGTCCAAACAGTTCGACTATCGAACTACTAGTAGGACTGGATGGAATAAAGGAAATTCTTTCGTACGTTAAGGTGTTTGGATGGACGCTATCCGGCTGTTTTCCCTTAGAGACGTCACTGAATTAATATTTTTGTCGATTCAGATTTAAGATTTTTTTCAAAATGGCGGACAAATTAGGGTTGGAAAATGTCGAAACAAACTTGCGAGGAGCATTAGACCCATTAGCTTTACCTGCGTGTTTAGCCCCTGATATCGAGAATAAAGCATAATTATTTTATTTTGATTTATAGTCCAGTAATAGGCAAGACGATTTTTTTTTGAGGATGTTAATCGTTTCTATTTTTTTATTGGGATCCAATATCTATATGACTAACTACACTTAGACTGCTCTAAAAGTCGGAAATGACCGTCATAGTTCAACATTCCTACCGAGCGCTAACGCTAACGTTGCATACAAAATGGCCAGCTAATCGTGACGTCATTAATTCATTATATGAAGACAATAAAACAGACAATATGGCGTTCGTAAAATGCGAGCAAAATTCATTGAAGTGCGGTCGTCACTGGTTGTCTACGTGAGTTCAATCGATTTTGCTCGCATTTTATGATCCTTGGTAATGTTACTGAACAGCAGACTACGTGTAGTTATTGTATTTTAGGCACTGAGGTCATAAGTGAGGAGTTTAACGCGTGTATTCGGCCATTGGAGCCAACAGAGAAGGTTGCCATACAAATTATGTAAAGTTTAGATGCTTGATGAACATATCAAAAAATCTGGTGTTGTTATAACATTATGTATACGCACAGTTACATTTACCGTTGTCAAAGGTTGACTCTTCGTTCGTTATTGTTATCAGATCAGAATGCAATCTGCAGCATTTCAAGCAATTAGCTTCTCTTTGAACTGAGTGCTGAACCTGATAAATAAAAATAAACCACATAGGCGACTTAAATTGCTTGCGACCAACTCAGGCATAAGGAGCAAGTTATCAATTTGAATGGCTTTGCTTTTGGGATTGCTTAATTTAGAGTTCATTTAAAGTGTATTACTTACCACAGTGGCGTCAAGCGTGGGCTTATTGAAGCCTGATGCTTTAAAATAGGCAAGCCAATGGGAATCGAGTTCATTGGGCTAAACAGAAACATGTTTATGGTGCCGGGCCAGACAACTAACTTCCTTATATGGTTCATTTAAGAACATTTTACAATCACTTAAAATGAGCACTTAAATTGAAGGTGCTTACAACATAATTATTCCTTTGATTTCCGGACTCCGAACGCGGCACGGTCACGCACTTGTTATCACTAATTTTATTTTGCGATTTACTTGAACACACAAGCATTTATGCCAAAAGCGAAACTGATGATTCAATAATATAACTATAATAATAAATAACTATTGAATGTTAAACCAATCTAATTTGTATTTGTATTGCGCAGTCGGTAGGATCCCAACTCACGCCACTAAAATAGTCGCGTTATATTTGGACTAAAATATACGTTTTACTTTAATTAAGTAAGTAGCCGTTCTTTCTCAATTTAATTGCAGCAGCAACGTTAAGCATTAATACTTAAATTACCACATTTCTTTTTTCAGTGCTCACTTTTATAATTCCACCATTTTAAAGCATGATCATAAGAAAATATAAGAGCGAATTTGACCTGCGTTTCCTATATTGTCACCATTATATGACGCATTTGACGTGACACTCACACTGACTAAAACAAAAGACGCACACATCAGTCACAAAATTCGTGGCCAGCACAATACGAGCGAAGCTGACGTTCGGGCAATGCCATGAAGTGGGAATTAGCTTGGCTCCGCTGAATTTGGTAGGAGCGGGTACATGTCAGAGGTCACGTGGGTGAGCGGAGTGTTGGAGTTATACGGGAAGCTTTTGTAAGCGGTCGCTCTGCGTTTTGTGCGCTTTGTGACTTAGAGGGCCAGGGCCCCTAGGCACGTGGTATTTGGGGCCGTCCCAATCTTTAAGAGATATCTTAAAGATTTTAAGCAAATTAAATTTTGGGTAGTATTATTTTAAGTGATACTCGTAAATGACGAGAAGATAAGTATGGTGCAAGCCCTACTTCTGGGACTGGGACCCCTAGACTGGCTGGGCGCCTAGGCCCGCGCATTGAGGGCCGAGGCGTAAATGGGCCATTTTTTCTAAAGTTGTACGCCCCACTTTTTTTTTTAATTTTCGATATTTTGGGTAATTTCTACTCAGAATCATGAGCTCTTTCGATCTAATTAGGAGAAAAAAAGTATCCCAATGTTATTTCGTTCCATTCCGTTCCCATTTCCATATAACCTACTACAGCGGTAACGGAATGGAAAAACAAAAAAAAATATGAATATTTTGGGACAGTTTTGTTTCTCCTAATAAGATCGAAAGAGCTCGTGATTCTGAGTAGAAAATACCCAAAATATCGAAAAAAAAAAGTAGGGTGGACAATTTTAGAAAAAATGGCCTAAATTCGGCACTGCTTGTGATCTGTGAGGTTTCACAAGGATATGCAACGTTAGCCAGTACGTCAAGCATAACTGTGACGCTTATCTTTGTCACGCGACATATGCTACCTGTCGCTTTCCTTTCAATACCGTGCGAACAAGACAGATGATACTGTGTCGCGTGAGAAGGGGGGTCGCGGCAAAATATGCTAGGTCGATCTATGGTTAGGCCTTGGTCTCCTATCACACGCTATACGCAGCTACGTCTTTCCAAACTAAGCATCGTGTTATTAGTATGGAGAAATGCTGCACGCTGCGTACAGCGTCTAATAGGAGATCAAGGCCTCAATGGTTGATTATATTACGCGATAAATAAGCGACAAAGCATCCATCACGTTTGCTAGCTCTATTGCCGGATGAAGCCGGAAGCTCTACTGAAGAATAAATATACTTTTTTGGGCGGTAGAAGTAAAAACAGTAACACGCATCACTCTTAAATAATATATTTAAATAAATTGAAATAATCACAGTGTAAAGTTAAAATCACTTTTAAACCATAGTTTTAGTACTAAATATAGTGCACAGTTACTTGCAGCACTGTAGATGAAGTAATTGTTCTTAAAACACAGTGCAATCCTGCTGGTTCTTACATCTCTCATAACATAACCTCAAAACGTCAAGTAAAACTTCAATGATGTCAAGTGTTCAAGAGATTGCTGAGACACAGAAAACCCTAGAGGCAACGGTCCTTAAGATGTTCACTGAATTTGAGTCCAAGTTGAGCAGGTCCCCGGCAACTAAGGTGACCATTAATTCTTTGAGCGAAGAATTCTCAGCATTCAAGGAGCAAACCTTCACCATCTTTAAACTTTTCAAGGAGCAAATTAAGGCTGTCAGTAGGTCTCAGGATATCTGTGAAATGCGGCATCGAAGAAAATTTCTCCTTCTTCATGGCGTTCCTGAACAGGCTGACGAAAATGTGTGCACTCGAGTTGCCAGCATAGTCTCCGAGCAACTGAAGATCCCCGGTGTGTCAGTTAGTTCTTTCAAGGCATGCCATAGGCTTGGTAAGGTGTCCGTTGGCAGTAACAGGCCCATTCTACTGCGCTTTGCCGACATCTCCGTGAAAACCGAAGTCTGGCATAGAAAGACTGCGTTTAAAGGAACTTCATTCTCTGTGTCTGAGTTCCTCACACCTCAGAGGCAAGCACTTTTCATACAGGCTCGGAAAGTGTTCGGCATGAGGAGCTGTTGGACACTTGATGGTAACATCTATGTCAAGTTGCTTAGCGGCGTGCGTGAGCGCCTTGATTGCGAAGAGGATATTGTCCGCCTGAAGGCCTCACAGCACAAGATGCGGCCACAATCGTCGTCGACTCCTGAGCCCGCTGCAGTGGAGGAGGAGGTCATCGTGGTGGCTGGCCTCAGCGGCCAGTCTGGTAGGTCCCGACGAGGCGCTAAACCACCTGCGGCATCTTAGATTATCTATTTCACACTTGCGTTGCTTTTTCTTTCTTCAGTGTTCTTACAAGTGTTGTTTCTATGGAGTTCCCGTTTTGCTATAGCAGCAGGCATTTGTTAGCATGTTATTACTTTTACAACTCAATAATTTTACTCGTTTACCCACTTTAATTTTTATTTGTAAATCGCATGTAAATTACCTTTATCTTACTAATGTTGCGTTTGACGTTTGATGTGTCAAAACTCGGGGGTGTTTGAGTTTCATTTTAAACCGCTTGCTGCTATTTTATTATTTTATTGTTATTTCTTAAATTTAAGGAATTATTGTTTCTATTTTCTGTAAATTAATTGTTGTTATCTTTGATAAGTTAACCGGCAGGAAATGCAGGATTGTGTGATTTTCTTTGCAACTTACCGTACGTATATATTATTATTTTATATTTTAATATCTATAATTGTTTTACTATATTATTTATATATTTATGTCAGATGATGATACTTTTTACTCTGCTAGCGATGATAGTTGTGCTTTTCTATCAATAAATTCACTTGATTCTTCCCTTTCACTGAGTTCAGAGCTTTCGCGCGAATTTCTAAATTCTCCTAACTTTAACGTGTCTCACATAAACGCTCAAAGCATCCCGTCGCATTATTCGAACCTAGTTAACACTTTTCAATCAGATTTTATTCATGCTATTTTAGTTTCAGAAAGTTGGTTGAAACCTACGCTTGCTTCAACTTCCTATGCCCTTTCTGGGTATGTATTAATCCGAAATGATCGAACTGGGAAAGGCGGTGGCGGTGTTGCCATTTATCTCAAAAGCTCCATTCCGTTTACAATTTTACATTTATCAGAATCTCTTTATTCCAGCTCAGCGGAATGGATATTTCTTGAGATAAATATTAAAGGGGTTAAGGCTCTCCTGGGGGTAGTTTACTGTCCTCCAACTATAGATTATTTTTCCGACCTTGAACAAATTCTTGAGTCCTTAAGTTCAGATTACACACATCATCTTGTTATGGGTGATTTAAACACTGATATCTCTAAAGACACCCTGCAACGTCGTAAATTAATATCATTAGTTAGTTCCGTCAGCTTCTCTCTCCTTCCTTTATCACCAACTCATCACACCACTTCATCTGACACATGGCTAGATGTGATTTTAACCTCTTCTCCTGATCTCGTTGAGAAGCATGGTCAGTTCTTGGCCGCCGGATTTTCGCACCACGACTTACTATTTGCCTCTTATAAAATTAGACCCCCTAAGTGCAAACCTGCCTTAGTTTATATGCGTTGCTTTGCCAAAATTAAATTCCGATGCCCTTTTCAATGATGCTAAAGCTATTGACTGGTCCCCTATGTACTCTGCCACTACGGCTGAAGCAAAAGTAGCCTGTTTTAATGGTGCAGTGTTAGCACTGTTTGATAAGCATGCCCCCTTACGCGCTGTAAGAGTCAGAAGCCCACCTGCCCCCTGGATTACTGAGGGTGTACGCATGGCCATGCGTAAAAGAGACCGTGCATTTAGACTTTTTAAACGCGACCGTACCGACGACAACTGGAGACTATTTAAGACAGCTCGTAATCGCTGCAATCAGATGGTGCGTTCCGCGAAGCGGCGTTATATTCATCACAATGTATCCTCATCTTCTATGGCTGATGTCTGGAAATTTCTGAAGTCTCTTGGCCTAGGTAAACCTACTACTGGTTTCGATGGTACTTCCTTTTCTCTTAACGACCTGAACAGACATTTCTCAGCTGCTCTCTCCGTTGACAGTCATATTAAGTCCATTACTCTTTCCGATATTTCGTCGCTTCCACCCTTTGTTACAGAAACCTTTTCTTTTTCACCTGCTTCTCAGAATGACGTCAACAACATAATCAAAGCTATTAAATCTAAAGCCGTTGGATTTGATGATATTGGTCGTTATATGGTGGTGTCTCTTCTGGACAGTGTGCTCCCTATAATTACCGATATTATCAATTTCTCGTTGTGCAGTGGCGAATTCCCTTCACTCTGGCGCAAAGCTTTTGTTATTCCCCTGCCTAAAATCAGTAACCCCACTTCGGTTAGCAATTTCAGGCCGATTTCTATTCTCCCCTTTTTGTCGAAAATCGCTGAAGCGGTGGCTCATAAACAACTTTCGTGTTTTATCTACTCTCACCAGCTCATGAGCCCCTTTCAGTCCGGTTTTCGTCCTAGTCATAGCACCTGCACTGCACTCCTTAAGGTGACTGAGGATATCAGACGGGGCATGGAGGATCAATTAGTCACGGTACTTATTTTGATCGACTTCTCCAACGCGTTTAATACTGTTGATCATGACATTCTTCTTGCCCTCTTGGAATATCTCAATGTGTCGTCTTCTGCCCTTAGTTGGTTCTCTGCATATCTTCGGGGTCGTCAACAGGCAGTCCGGGTTGACCGGTCATTGTCTGACTGGTGTGACCTTGCCACTGGCGTACCTCAAGGAGGAATTCTCTCTCCTCTCCTGTTTTCCACTTTCATCAATTTTATCACCCCCGACTTACGCTCTTCGTACCATCTCTATGCAGACGACTTACAACTCTACGACCAGTGCAATGTGACTGACCTTAAGACCTGTATTGACAAGCTAAACTTGGACCTTTTACATATCCAGCGATGGTCTGAAAAGTTCGGACTATTTGTTAACCCATCGAAGTGTCAGGCCATTGTCATCGGTAGCTCCCGCCAGCTTGCTAAGATTAACCTAGACTCTGTCACGCCTGTACGCTTCAACGGCACCACTATCCCCTACAGCTCAAGCGTCAAAGATCTAGGGATTATCTTAGACAGTACTTTGAGTTGGAAGGCGCAGGTTGCCGAAGTTAGTAGAAAAGTTATGGGTTCTTTACATGCTCTGAACAAGCTCAAAAACTTTTAACCCAGTAAAACTAAGATTTTATTAGTTCAGGCGTTAATTTTACCCATAATAGACTACGGTGATGTGTGTTATCCAGACTTAACCGTAGAGCTTATGAATAAATTGGAGAGACTTCTCAACAACTGCATTCGGTTCATCTTCTGTCTTCGTAAGTATGACCATGTGTCTTCTTACCGCTCTCAGTTGGGCTGGTTTCCTATCCGCGAACGACGTGAAATTCGAATGCTGTGCACTCTGTTTTCTGTTCTCAAAAATCCAAAATCTCCCGAATATCTCAAAAACTTCTTTCACTATTATGGTGTAACCCGTGACCGTCAATTTCGCTCTTCTGGCAATCTGTCTCTCTCCATTCCTCGTCACCGTACTGGTTTTATGTCCAAATCGTTCACCGTCCAAGTTTCCCGTCTCTGGAACCGCCTTCCCCTCAAGATCAAACAAGCTCCGAACAAATGCGCTTTCAAAAAATGTTTGCGTGACCTCTACGCTAGCAGAGTTGTGAATTCTTAGGTTATCTGATTAGTATGTTTCATCTGTATTTATTTATATGTGTATACATTATATAATATATGTATTTATCTAAATATTATTTATTAAAACTTGTTTAAGTTAGTTGCACCGCCCAAAATTTATCTGCTTTGCCCGAAGGTTGACTGGTAGAGAATGCCTCATGGCATTAAGTCCGCCTTTTGTACGATAAGTTTTCTTTTGTGCAATAAAGATTAAATAAATAAATAAATAAATAAATAGTCTTACGTCTTTCGATTTGATGTGTAAGGCCTGTATATCAATGCCAGCTATCTGTAAACCGATGTATTAGAAACGAACGCCTCGTCGTATGTTTTCAATTAACTCCTACGCGCTGCCTACGCTCGTGATGCAACAACACGTTGTACATAATGTTTCATGGAGTAGAAATAATCAAAGTTAAACTTTGTATCACTACGATGTAAAGATTTATAGAACTTTGTAACATTGAATTAGTGATCTGTAAGCATAAGTACACTTAAAATACATGTCGAGTGATATTCGACTTCTGCGGCGTGACTAAAATCATTTCGCATGTATTTTAAGATTTAAGTAATAACTTAGTACACATTCCAAATATACGCGATCGGAAGCACGCGGTGTAGGTATCTCTTCATCCCCCGGGACACATACTCTATACTTCTTACTTAAACTTCAACTTTACTTCCTACTTAGTAATACTTTCCCGCCACGCGGCCCATTCAAAATATAGCTAGCAATCGGTAAACGCTACGTTTATGAAAGAAAAGCCTGCCCGTATGTTTCCATTCACCCACGCACCGCCTACGCTAGTGACGCAACAATACATACTGTTTCACGGACTTCCATAGTTAAAGTTAGACTTCGATGGCTTGGTTACCGAAGTAAATATGAGCATTATAGATCCTAAGTATATAGTTCCCAGCCAACCCAGCAGAGGGTGCTGTAATTAATTGTATACGCCTTTTATTATGATGTAAGTTCTTTACAACCCAAATATACGCGATGAGAAGCACACTTTGTATCTCTTCATCCCCCCAGGACACACACGTCCTCTATCTCTCTTCCCCACGCGGCCCATTCAACATTTAGCTACCAATCGGGAAACGCTACGTTTATGGATGAAAAGCTTGCCCGTATGTTTGCATTCACCCACGCGCCGCCTACGCTTGTGACGCAACAATACGTAATACATAATGTTCCGCGGATTTCAGATGGCGCGTATCGTATTTACTCGTAAAATGGCGTGTCTTGGTATACAGGGTGGTGTCAGATTGTGAATAAAAAGTTGTACCTAAGATTTATTTATACAGTACCGATACTGTATAAAATAGATCTAAGGATCTTCCGGCCCTACGTCACGTGATAACACTAGGACAGAATATTGTTTTGTTCATGCATAATATAATAACAATAGGAGTTAATATAATAATAATATAGAAGTATCGTGAATAGCTTGTGGCTCTGTGAGATGTAGACCTCGCGATAATTTTTCGAAATATGCTTCCCCATAACTCCGCTATTTTAGATTTACAAAAACTGATTCGACAAAATAAAACTACTTGATTAACGAACCAACTCACAAAATTTAATAATTGGTTGAGAAATGCTACCTTTAGACGAGAACAGCCGGAAATCCAGACATCCTAACATCCGGACATACATACAATTTTTAGGCCAAGCTAAAACGGAGACGCTTCGCTCGCTCGGTCAATAATCGTTTAAAATTTCGCACAAATAGATTTAGGTCCAAATTAAGCTGTAGTAACCTTCTATTATGAATGCTAAATAGACAACAATATACACAATTATAAAAGGTCCAGGATCCTGGAAGAAGTTTTCGAACTCATTACACAAAATATTTGACCTTACCGGTATTCGAACGCTGGACCGCTGCACACTGGCTTCGTCGGCAGCGCTATTGATTATGGAATTGAACTTGACTTTTTATCTTGAATATGTTCTGATTCAAGACAAAAATACAAACATTTGTGCTTATCATATCGTGCAATAGGCTAGTAGACCCATTTTTAAAATATATTTTAAATGGTTGATAATGATCTTACTAGCTCTAAAAAAAATGTATAGTATTTTTGTGAACGCTAGAAAGCTAAATTTTATTAATTGAAAATTGGAAACTTCATGAACAGTCATAAACGCCGTCCGCCATTTTTGCCTTTTGCTAATCTGTGGCGTGACGTAGAATTTCGCGTAAATATTCGAAATTCGTCCGTTGTATAGTGCGATCCCGCTCAGTCCAATAAACTTTGACAGGAGATCGAGAGGGTCGGCAACTATTCGAAGTCGTCGGAGTAGACCTTCAGTTTTCTTTACGGGACCGATGACGTCACTATCATAAGCGAAAATGGCGGACAGCGTTTTAAGCATTTCAAAATACAGTTTAAAAACCATATTTTCAAATTTAATTTCTTTTCCTTTTTGATTTAGGTTTCCTTTGCTAAATACTATACGAAATAAACATTAGTTTAATACAATTTGACATGAGTCAACTAGCCTATTCTCGCTCTCACATGGAATTGAACCCACGGTCAGGCCGAGTTTTGGAACAAAAAGTATTATTATCTCCTAATGCCCAAATCACCCTGTATACCTAATAACCGCCGTTATACCTAACAAGCAAAAGGGTAGCTTATTAAGTCATTATTTGAACTTGAGTGTCCTCACTCAATGGAGAAGACAGGGTGTTTAACTTGCCTATTACGACGAAATCTGAGGCTTCATTTAATTGACAACATTTCGAATTTTCAAATAGAGTTTAAAATACCATGTAGGCATTGTAGGCCCTGTAATAGGAGCAATAAATTAAAACATACACTCTACCACTCAAACTGAACAACATTTATTAAAAAACTTTTAAAAATTAGTCATTTATAATGTAAACCTGTGAAATAAAGTTTATTCAAAGAAGCAATGTCTTGCGAAACATTTGATATTTAGTAAAGTGACAGCTATGTCAATGCTAAGGCGATGTCAATGTTGGACGGCGTACATTGAAAATGCTATTTACTTTGTTTCAAATAACGAACATATAAAAACAGTATTTTTTTTTAAAGTTTCTGAACGTTGTTCAGTTTGACGAGTAAAATCAATGTTTTAATTTCTTGCTCCTGTTACAGGACCCACCTGGTATATTCATTAATTTATTATCACAGAACTCAAAGCTATTTTTATTTGATGTTACGGATTAGTTAAATATTATACAAAAAAATATATTAATAATATAAAAATATAATGCGAAAACAGCGTCACCTAAGAATCGGCCGACAAGACGTCACCTTACATGACACTTCAATTCAATATAACTATTATTTTGGCTCTGTTTATTTTTACCTAAATTCATTGAAAGGAAAATATAGTTTCATAGACGAGGCATGTGGGCTGATAATGTATGCGTCAAGATAGCGGGACCCGCAAAAACATCAAGTCATTATAAGGGTGCTTACACACTGAAATGTTTTTCAATATTACTTATTTATTTATTTATTTAAACTTTATTACACAAAAAAAAGTCACTACAAATGGCGAACTTAATGCATAATGGCATTCTCTACCAGTCAATCATAGGGCCAAACAGAGATGCTTCAAGTGGGTTCAATTAATTTATTAAAGTATGTCTTATCATATTGGCGTGGAAGGCTCAGGCGGTGATGGCGTGACGACCTAGATAAGATCATCAATTATTAGCCTGAAGCAGCTAGGAACCAAGACGAGTAGAAATTCATGGGAGAGGCCTTTGCCTAGCAGTGGGACTCTACACAAAGCTAACAAAAAAATCTTATGATAATATTTTTTTTATATTTTTCATGAATGGTAATATAAAGAAAGAAAATAATCGCGTGTATTTATTTTAACTACGATGCCTCTAGATCTTTGCAATTCTCATGGACACGGTATGGTTAAAATTAAAAACGTGAAAATGTTAATATAATAAAGTTAATATAATAATTATATAAGTGTTTGTACGGAACCCTGGGTGCGCGAGTCCGACTCGCTCTTGACCGGTTTTTTTTAATATCTCATGTAATAACGAAATAATTATCCTGGTCACACGTACTTAACTGTTATACCCTGTATACCTTCAGGATAGCGGGATAATATTAAAATAAGGCATGTATTTAAATCGATATCTGTATATTCCCTTTTTTCGATCAAAATATTTGAAAGTTTCACCAAAAATACTGACTTGCGCACTAATTATGCACACTAAATAATGCGAATTAAATATACTATTTATTTATTGAAAGGTATTTGAAAAACTGTTTTACTGGATATAAAAAAAAAAAACTAACCCAACCTAACCCGGCCGAGTCGGATCTGCTCTGAAAGGTGATTGATTCACCTCAACCTATCTATAGTATATTTAAGTATATTTAATTCGCATTATTTAGTGTGCATAATTAGTGTGCAAGTCAGTATTTTTGGTGAAACTTTCAAATATATCCGATGTACGAACCATATTTTTGGTGTGAATTCGGTCAAAAAGGTCATCTCGTTTTGTATGATGTTTATGTTTAAGTTTTCTTTTTTGTAGGACATGTTCAGTTAATCTATTGTCTTTTTTGCACAGCATTAGTTTTTCTGGTATGCATTCAGTTAATTAGTGGAGTTACTTAGTTAGTTTAATAATATCCCTTAAAATAATATACGTGCTTACTGTTCAAGATGGTTTCGAGGTTGATCAGCAGAATTTTAACACACAACAACCTATATTTAGATTTTGATTGTGCGTGTTCTGAGTTGCAAAATGCATGACAATGCCGAGAAAAAAATGCATCATTATTGCAATGAATAAAAAGATTAGGCTTCAAAAATAAACTGAAAAGCTTTGTTCAATAAAGAAAAGAAAGATGATTCAAATAATGTAGGTGTAAGTAAAAATAACGAAATAATTATCGAGTAAGTAAATAATATTTTAATGATTGAAATTAAATGCATGGATAACTAATATAGCGGGAGATCGTGGAGGTCGGGTGGTCTTATTTGTATGTATGCCGTTAGATTTATCCCTTTTAATTCCTAACCGTTAAGGATTTACCTTCCATCATCAGCTCCAGCATCATAAGACGTTAATTAAACTTAAGAAAATATATGAAAAACATTCATAGTGCCTGTAACATTTGAAGGTAACTTGGTGGCAATGGGACCACCTACAGGGGTACACTAAAAATAACAGTCTTAACCTAACTGTATACTATTTAATACATTACCTACTAACTCCTACAACCATTAAGGAGTTTTATCAACTCATCATAATAAAATGATGAATATCAGACCCAAATATCTGAATAAATTTTATTAAATACATGAAAAACACTGTTAGTGCTAAATATAATATTTGAGGATTGCCCTTGATTTCACTGGGATCCCATCATCAGATTCCGTCTTGGTAGTAATGGATCCACATCAGGAGTATACTCTCTCAAATAAAAAGATAATTTTGATGATCGATTCACAATTGAAGGAGAAATTAGTGAACATACATGAAAAAAAAAAAACAATAAGAAACATGCTTACATTCGTACAGTGAAACATAGAACCTCCATCTTTTTTTGAAGTCGGTAATAAAAGTGGGCTACCAAATTATTATAAATCCACTTTCCTATAAATAAGTAACAAATTTGCAACTCCTTCCTCATCCCACGGGAACACTACTATCATTTAACGGAATGCACTCTCACTGTTTTTCTCGTAGTAAACACGTGTACACTTTATTTATAATTTTACGTTCACGACTGTGAATGGTTTTCGGCATTTACTCTGGATATTTTTCTTTTAAAGAAACGGCCACGAATGACATTGACATTGTTGACAAACCAGCATAAAGTCAAAATCATTGCCAGTGTAAGAAATTAGTCCAGTGAAATTCCGCAATATGGCGCATCCTCAAATACTGCTGCTCTTTACTGGTAAACAATTCTACTTTGTCTATGGTCTAAGAATTCTACACGTCAATCGGTGTGAAATTGTTTAACATTTTCTGAACGCAACAAACGCGTTTCTGAAGGCTTGTCAAAGAAAGCAATATGGCTGAAGGTTTAAATGTCATTATTTAATACTTTTTAATCACGAAAAACTCGACAATCCGAATTTTGCGGATATATGTTGTCGATTCGAAACTCTTATTTTTTTACGCTTATTAATTCGAGATAGGTTTCGATCGGGTCTACCGTACCCCGTGACGAAATTATTAATATAGATATGCAAAATCATGCCATTTAATGATAAACAGAGTCCCAATTTCATGACACCTTGTAGGATTCCACACTTAGCATCTTGGATTTATCATGGCAATATAAATATACGCAGTCGTAAATGACATTCATAAGTTAACATTTGAAATTAGAATACAAAGTTAGATTTTATGACATGGCATTTTGAATTTCAAGCCAAAAACCCAAAGCTAAAACCAGTAATTATGAGATAACAAAAAACAAAACACACACTTTGAACAAACTCTTATTCACTGTATCTATTTATTTTGATGGGGCAGTAAAGTGAACCTATACTGGCGAGATTTCAGTATTTAACGTCAAAATTGGGCCCAGAGCATATCGTTGAGATAGACGTAATGTTAATATATAGGACAGATATCATAAGAAACTTCGAATGGTGCCTCTTGTTTGTCTCCGACACTGTATATAAATTGAATATTGACCTATAAATAAGTAAATAAATAAATATATCAGACAACCTCACACAAATCGATCTAGTCCCAAATTAAGCTCAAGAAGGCTTGTGTTATGGGTACTAGACGACGATATACATACTTATATAGATAAATATATACTTAAATACATAGGAACAACCATGACCCAAGCACAAATATTCGAGTTCATCACACAAATATTTGCCCTGGCCGGGATTCGAACCCGGGACCGTCGCTCAGTAGGCAGATGCTTGCAAACTGAGCTAACCGCGTCGTCAAACCTATAAATAACGCAAATATCAATTAGCTTCCGAAGTTGTCCCTTCATCCCGAAAATACTAAATTCTCAAGAAAACGGCTTCTTGCCAACGATTTCAAATTAGATTAGATACGATATTACAAGTAACAGGTGTTTAATAATAAGCTGAAATTGCCTGGAAGTTGTGGGCGGAAGGTTATTCAATATTCCGTAGAGTTAGGCTTTTATTTATTATTTGATGACCTTTCGGCTTCAACCTTCACAAGTAGCCTATGATTATCTTCAAAAGCAAGCGTTCTTTTGTAGAATACAGTGACCTCTTAAATAAGCCAATCTTATTTTAATTATTTTTATGACGGGTGTGAAAAATAAAAATTAACTTTTTTTAATTTGGAGAACTCCGCAAAACACTTTTTATTATTACTTGAAGGCTCCTTCCATTTCAAATGTACAGAAAATAAAGTCGTCATAACCCTTTTTTATCGTATTCAGGTAAAAGTATCTGGTAATGATAACTGTATGTTCATTTCAGTCCCGCTATAAAAACGTGACAAAGCCACAAAATCTTTTGTATGTTTATAAACATACTAAAAGTAAAATAACACACTTCGATTCAGTTACCTGCAAATAAAATACCCTATTTTATTTGTTTTTGCTAAAATATTCATTTTATTATAAAATAAAGTCTAAGGAATACAACTTAAAATACTTACAATAAAACTATACTAAAAATTAAACTAAACTCGAACATAATAAACTTAAACTAAATTTAAAAATGGCCCCTGCGGCATAGTGCCAAAGATGCTGGCGGCATTTCCTCGCTGAATCGCCAAACTGATTCTTTGAGCGAGGAAACCGCCAGCTCTCCGGTCACCAGTAACATCAATAAGCCTCTTCGAAATATCTTTGAAGAGGCTTAATGCGCCACGGACCCAGGGTCTCGACGCCAAAAGGTAAGAAATTGTACTCAGCGCCAAGACCACTGTACTTATTCCGCTTTATGCCTTCGGCCGCTTCTGCCGCTGCTCCGGCCCTGATTGAGGATCGGTGGAGATGTGACGGGGCCAGTGTGTCTACACAGGTTGCATCCCACACCAGCACCCGTCCCTTACTCCACGGAATCAAAGACATTCCGTCCGGTCTCTTGCCATCGTCTCTTGAGATGCCAGTCGGCCAGTTTTTTTATTATCAATTCATAATATATCATTTGGTGACCCACCCTAGTACACATTACATTTATTTAATTTTTTTTTTCTTTTTAAATTTCTAACGGGCATAGTTGAAAAAAGGTGCCATTTAGTGCCATTAATGGATACATATTTTTATTTATTTTTTTATTTCCGTTTTATTGCCTCCGGATTACTCCAGAAAAAAGTTCCTAATGTATGGAGCACTAAAAAGAAAGTGGCCTTGTATATTTTTATTTTTTATTGTATTTCGTTTGTGATGCCCTACTTATTATACTCAGAATAAAAATACATTAAAATATTGGGCTAAATTTAAAATAATAAAAACAGACTTCATAACGCTCATTTAATATGGGCATTTCTATACTAACTTAAAAAATAGATCCGGAGGCAAAAGATCAACATCAATATCAATGAACTTTTGGTATTTAGTTTATATTATTATGAGTTACATTTTTTTTGCTATGCCTAAAGAAATATAAGTATTAATTTTTTTCCCATACAAACGTGACCCACCCTAATTGTGTACACTGCTTTATAGCGAAGCGACCCTCTTTGCAGCAGTGGACAGGCGTCAAACAGGCAGATAAAAGTAGCCATTAGATTCAGCCGTCGCGTTCTCAGGTTTTTGCGCGCGCGAGTTGGGATACATACAATATTATATTTATGATTACTTACCGCCGAATCATAACTGTCGGTACCGGTGTTCGATGCTTCCAGAATTTAAGAGGCCTTATTCCTTAAAAAAAAAACATATTATGACAAACATATTGATAATTTTAACCAACTTTTTGAAGTAAATAATACTTTTCCCCGAGTTCAAGGTAGTAACATAGTTATTTCATGCTTTCATTGCGTGCAGTCGAAAATAACTTGAAAAAAAAACTAATTTTTCGCGTGACTTTTGTCAATTTCGAGTAGTTTTTAAAACAAAAATTATACTGTAGGTTTCAAATATATACTAATAAATTCCAATAGCCCCGCTTTAGGTAGCAACTTAAATAATATGTTAAGAAACATGTTTGATCATAGAGAAAAATGTCTAAGACAATCAAATCAAATGGAATAAGGCCTAGTCTATCAAGATCAAGGGTCGGTCCGGCCCAGGGATAGTGGTCATAGTGGCGCTACAAACAGCTTTCAAGTGACAACATCGACAACAACCAAATGATCAATCGACTTAATGATGGGAACTGGCATACATATTAGGTACGAGTAGTAGTATTTACTTATCTGTACAAGTGTCGATCCGGCCCAAGGAGAGTGGTGTATTATTATTATTAATCCGTAAATGGCGGCTCGAAGCTTGTGCCAGTATCAGTTTTTTGGTTTATAACCAATGCATGACTTCCGTGTTAAAAAACTTATCAAAAAAATAAAAAATAAATTATTAAAACATGAGATGAAATGAACATGAACAAAGATGGCCGATCGAGAGTGGTGTAATAAAAAGCTTTCATATGGCAATAAAGAGCATACGTCATATATTTGCATTATTAAACGTCAGTAGCGAATTGTCAAGGATTTGTCATTAAACAGATTCAAAACATTATTTACCCGAATGCTGCTTAATCCTTCGTTCTTCTTGCGAAATAAATACTGAATCCTATTGAAAAATAAACTGGACTTTTAGTAGGTACTGTGGAGAGTTTGGCTTTATTATGCAAAAAGATACTTGAAATTTGCGGAATATTTAGTTCTGTTTCCTTTTTGTTTACATCAGTGATATTCACCGACTTTCAACTGTGCCTTCCGGTCCGCGGTCACTGCTCAAGAACCTTTCTGCCCCAACGGCCATCGATTCTACAAACAATGTGCTCCGCCCTCTACCACTTAAATAGCGCCTGTCTGAGCTATATCTACAACCTTGGTTTTCTTACGTATCTCTTCATTTCGGATTCGATCCTGCAAGGAAACTCCGAGCATAGCTCGCTCCATTGCCCTTGGAGTAAATTTGAGCCTTCTTATGAGGATTGTATGCGGTCACGTTTCAGTACCCTATGTCATCACTGGCAACACATTGATTAAAAACCGACTTAAGACACGGCAAACAAACACTTTATTGCATATAAAAACAATAAATACATGTGTAAGGTGACCTTATTCCTAAGGGAATGAGGGATTTCTTACCAGGGATGCTATTCTTGACAATTTGTGTCAAACACAATTCCATTATATTCACAAAAAAGATGCGTGGGTGGAAATTGTCGTTTGCCGAAAATTATACAGCCGAGCCGCAAAACATTGCGATCATGATAGAATGCCTCTAGAGGCCGCTAACGTTTTTTAGGGTTCCGTAAAAACCGTTTCCAAAGGGTAAAAAACGGGACTTAAATAAGTCATGGTCATGGATGTTATATGTATGTATATCTTCATACCTTAGAGCACAAACGTACTAACTTTTCGGAAAAAGTAGTTGCAATTAGGCCGTCGGTGCACAACCGTATGTGGTTTAAATTTCATTGGCAAAATAATTTTAATTAGTACTAGTGTGAACTAAGGTAGCCAATTTGCATTTATATAATTATTATGTATATTGTCGTCCAGTACCCATAGTACAAGCTTTGCTTAGTTTGAGACTAGGTCGATTTGGGTAAGATTGTCCCTTAATATTTATTTATTTTATCGCGAGGTCTACAACTCAAGAGCTACAAGCGTTTATTTTCATACGGATTGTAAAGTGTATCATCTCTAAGTGTATGTATCGAGGGAGCGCGTAGATCGACGACGTGACGAGGGTGAGCAATGCGAGCGATATGACGCTCTATTAAGTTTTTCGTTTGATTGGTGTCTATCGGCGACGGTAATCGCTTTCCATCAGGCGATCCGTTTGCTCGTTTGCCCCTTAAGACTGCGCCGAGCGTTAACCGCTAACGCGCCTATAACCATAGAGCGCGGGAAATACGTATTTAGATCGGCGCTCGGCCGCTGTAGTAAAAATGTATGGAGAATTAAAAGCACTTTTTGATAAATCTGGACCTTTAATACCAAACAATAATTGAAATATTTGATGCGGAAAAATTGACATGGAAACTTTCATCTTTTTTTGAACTGAAAATCGGAATAGATTTCCATTGTTAAAGTATAAAAAAACACTTAACGCCTGCTTACGATTTTACAATTTTCGTCCAACTTTACTTAGTTTTCTAGGGTAAAATATTAATAATCTTATATCAATCTCATTTTTTCCACGGAGAAGTTGTTAACACATTCTTCGAAGTGCTAAATATATAGTTTAGAAATGGATTAAACAACTAGTGTTGACGTTGTCTACTTAACGGCAACTGCCTATTTTTCACATTTTGCTCGGTGCAGACTTATGACAATAAAATACTTGCCTACTAAGTTTTACCACATATATACTACATTTAGAAACCGCCCGCGACTTCGTCCGCGCGGTAAAAGGATAAACGGATCCCTTATAAGATCACTTTGTTGTTCGTCCGTCTGTCAAGACCCCTTTATCTTGGGAACGCTTGGGAGAATCGAGTTAAAATTAAAATCATAAACTCAAGTCTACAGTCTCTTGAAGTAGGGAAAATTCAAACTTCTAAGTTAACGTAAAAAAAAAGATAGCCGTATCTTTCACCACAGTGTAACCAAAAGAAACGAAAACAAACAAGGCAAATTAATGACCATTATTCTATATAAGCATAGTTAAAAACAGGTAAATATTGAATATTAAAAACGTGTTTTTAAATACTTTCATCCGCAGAACCCCAAGAACACTTAGAAGTTCGTTTATGCTGCAAAAAACGGATATTTTGATACTCTCTGGATAAGTGTTGCAAATAATCTAAAAACGATTTATGATTAAAACATATAAAAATATTTTTTTTATTTCAAGTACGTAAACAGTTTTTCAACGGTAAAGTTAAGATTGTTCAGTAATTACAGTTTATCTTTTCGTTAGAGCAATATAAAATGCTTTCGTAGTTTGTATTTAGCCCTCGGTGTGCGGGTTTGGCACGCACTTAACCGGCTTGTTTTTGCTTCACCATAATCAAGTTTTTAGGGTTCCGTACCTAAAGGGTAAAAACGGGAACCTATTAGTGAGACTTCGCTGTCCGTCCATCTGTCCGTCTGTCACCAGGCTGTATCTCAAGAACCGTGATAGCAAGACAGTTGAAATTTTCACAGATGATGTATTTCTGTTGCCGCTACAGCAACAAATCAATTCAATCAATTCATGATAAAACAATAATAATTAAGGGGGGCTCCCATACAAAAATAGGGTTTTTTGCATGATATTTCGTTCAACGGGCATTTTCTCATGAACCGTTATAGGTAGACAGTTGAAATTCACATAATGTATATTTTTGTTACCGCTATAACATCAAATTATAAAAATAAAAAATAAGTAAAAATTAAAGGAGGACCCCAACTTCATATTTCCATAATGGCTTCTCTATCTTTAAAATGGTGCAAGATAACACTTTCAATGTAACAACTGTTAAACTTCATAATCAGAAAACTCGTATATTGGAAGCCCAATTTCTTGGTAACTCTATAGACATTTTGCGTAACGATGTAGACACTCAAAAGTGCTTGCGTGACCTCTATGCTAGCAGAGTTGAGAACTCTTAGCTTATCTGATTAGGTTGTTTCATCTGTATTGTGTTGTTTCATGTATGTTGTTATACCACCTGTGTATGTTTAGCAAAATAAATTATTTGATTTTATTTTGATTTATTTGTTTATATATGTGTGCATTTATATATTATTTGAATATGTATTTATCAAAGTATTTATTTATTAAAACTTGCTTAAGTTAGTTGCCCATCATTTATCTGCTTGGCCCGAAGGTTGACTGGTAGAGAGTGCCTCATGGCATTAAGTCCGCCTTCTGTATGATAAGTTTTCTTTTGTGCAATAAAGACAGAATAAATACATAAAAGTTGACGACGCGGTTGGCGCAGTTTGCAGACACCTGCCTACTGAGCCGGCGGTCCCGGGTTCGAATCCCGGCCAGGGCAAATATTTATGTGAACTCGAATATTTGTGCTTGGGTCATGGTTGTGACTATGTATTTAAGTATATATTTATTTTATAAGTACGTATTCGTCGTCTAGTACCCATAACACAAGCCTTCTTGAGCTTAATTTGGGATTAGATCGATTTGTGTGAGGTTGTCCGATATTTATTATTACTATTTATTACTTAAGTGTCAGTCAAAAAGTTGGTTCGGCTAGTAACATATATTTTAAGTTCCCACGTCGCACCAAAAGTCATTTTCCCACGTTACCTTAGGAAATTGATACACGGCTGACCCCAATACTTTTACGGCCGGTGTAGTTCGTCGTCATTTTTATCGACTACAACAACGATACCTACTTCAATTTTGTCTAGGCTGGGGTGAGGATAAAGAAATGAACGGTTGGGAGAGACATTTGGTAGGCGATTCTCGGTTGGCGTCAAATTGTTTTCTTTCTTAGGGCTTGCAAAAAGTAGCCAAAAAAACCTCACGTGATTTGTGCACAAGCCCTTACTCGTTTTTAGGGTCCCGTACTCATAGGAAGCTAACGCAATCCTATTACTAAGCTTTCGTTGTCTGCCTGTCAGAGTATTGTATATTTAGACTTGATATTTTCGCATAATGTGAATTACTATGACCGCTGAAACAACCAATAATAAAAAGAAGATGAGTCGGATCCCCATACAAAAAACATATTTCCCTAGGGTTTATAATAGTAATAGGCAATATTTCAAGTCTTCATAAAGTATGTATCACTATGAACACTTTATCAACAAACCAAAAAAAGACAATTATGGTACGGAACTTTGTGCCCGAGTTTTGATACGTATTTTGACGCACGAATTAATGGTTGGAATGTCTTGAGAAACTGTCTGGCGAGCGGGAACTATAAGGAAACGAGCTGTGATTGTTTTTTTTTTTAATAAAAATACCTACAAACGTTCGTTTCATGTTTCAATCGAAACGCATAGATAATTGCAGCTAAATATATATATGTAGGTACAGTAAAGGAAACTAAATCGCGTAACTTTTTGACCCTTTTTGTCATTTTCATGACTTCTTGTTTCAATTTCATTATCAAGGGATTTTTCTTATTCCCTCTCTTATAGAATTACTCATTGTCAAGCAGACAATTTCTTCAATTCCCTTAAAAAAAACTCATTCGAACTACCTGTGACCCCAGAGCTGGCGCGTTTCTCGGACAAAGGCTCAGTATTGCTGTGCAGCGGGGAAACGCCGCCAGCATCTTGGGATCATTTCCGCCAATGACCGACTTTGGGTAAGGTTAGGTTAGTTTAGGTTCTAGATTTTTAAGTTAATTTTATAAATAAAAATTAATTACTTCTTAGTTTCTGCTTCTACTACCAGAAATTGTAGCTTTAGGTGAGCCCCGTTATAGGCTGAGAGACAGAGCAACCATTGAGCGTCCTGAACAGTTCGACGATTATGTGTGTTTAGAATGCACGGAAAATTTTCCTGAAACCTATAAAAAAGCTCTCTCTAGAGAAGATAAAGCTGAGTGGCAGAAGGCCATTGCAAATGAGCTTAAATCTTTAGAAGAAAATCAAGTTTAGACGTTATGTGATTTGCCGCCAAACAGAAAAGAGCTTCGGTGTAAATGGGTTTTCACAATCGAGTCCAAATCAATTCTTTGAGCGTAGATAAATGAAAACGGAAGCAACCGAAAGAAAGTACATTATAAAATAAAAACAACTGAAACACGAATCCCGTAATTATTAAATAAACCTTTTAAATCAAACATAAACATTAATTAACTTCCTTTAGCGTCCTATCTGGCAAAAAGTGTTTTCCTCACTATTTCCCCGTAATAAGGTAGTGTTTCCTGCACAAGGGAGGGTAATTAGTTTTTTAAAGCCACCAGTAACACGATTTAGTTCGTGAGGCGATCGTGCCATGATTTATTCAAAAGGGTGAACGGACCCGTATTGTAATTTGAATTTGAAGTCACAGTAATAGGTTTGTAGTTGAGGCTTTGGAAACTTTCAGAGTAACAGAGTTGAGGTGGCAATGGGTTGGGCAACTGAGTATTATTGGTTCCTGCGCATATTTTTTTACCCGTAACCTAAGGGTAAAATAAAACCGGCCAAGAGCATGTCGGGCCACGCTCAGTGTAGGGTTCTGTAGTGGCCCATCCTTCACAATAGACGGGCTTCGATATTTAAATTACGAGAAAGATTTCAAGCTCTATAAAAAAGGACGTAAACCAAAGTAACTGTAATTACTTATTACCTTCTGGAACTTAACGATTATACGCGCCATATTGAGCGGAATGTTTTAATACAGTATGGCACTCAACTGATACGTGTAACGTTCGAAGTATAAGAACAACGACCGATTTTATTCAATTATAGTTTTCATTGCTTTCAATACTTATAAGGTGTCATTTTTAATTATCATGAATTTTTCCATAATTTTATAACCCGTGGTTCAAAAGTTAGAGGGGGGGAGGGGGGAAGGCAACTTTTTTATATTTTCGGACCGAATATTTACAAAACTGCTGACTTGATCTAAAAATAATGTTTGGAGACCCCTATTATTTTTAAAAGAACTATTCAACGACACCCCACCCCCACACACAAGTGTTGAAACGAAAAAAAAAATTGACCCCCACTTTAAATGTTAAAGAGGTACCCGGTCAAAAAAATCTTTTTTAGTTTTTATTTTACCGTTTTGTCGGCGTGATACATACACGTACTCATACCAAAATTCAGCTTTCTAGTACTAATGATCACGGAGCTAAGCCGCGGACGGACGGACATACGGACAGACGGACATGGCGAAACTATAAGGGTTCCTAGTTGACTACGGAACCTTAAAAACGGGACCCTATTACTAAGACTCAGCTATGCGTCCGTCTGTTTGTCTATCTGTCTGTTGCATTAACTTTGCACCTCATTTGTATCCGTCGCCATACATACCAGGTGCTTAAATTTGACGTGAGTTTGAGTAAACCATGAATACAGTGAGTGTGAGTTTGAGTGTTTATACGGAACTCTCGGTGCGCGAGTCCGACTCGCACTTGGCCGTTTTTTTTATTTTTAAATCGCATAATCACTAACTCTATATGCATAGTTGTCTATAGGCATTATTTCTTTACGCTTCCTCTATGAGTCACTAGACAACACACAAGAAAAACATCTATGTGTATTGTACATCGCAAGTAATGTACTGCTTTTAGCTCGATTAACCGCTTGAGAACGCAATTAAGGTCGTTTTTCCTGGCTAGAGTCCCGCAAATTAAGTCGTTTCCGCGAAGTTAAATAATAAGAAATTTCCTTTAAGCCCTTTGTTAAGAAACTTGCGGCTTTTAGCTAATTGCTGATATAGGGCTTTTGAAAATACTAAATTATGCGAAAGCTAAGCTTATTTTTAGGTGCCCTTTCTATTTTCATCTTCATCCGCGTACCTAATCCCCATTTTTGCTTTATCTTAGTCGGGTGAAATGTTTTGGGGTACGTAGGTACACTGGCGCGACAACTTTGTCACAAAAGGAGTGACAAAGTTGCCGCGCCGGTGTTTGGGGGAGGGCTTTGTCGAGCAGTGGTTGTATATGGGCTAATATGATTATGATGTAGGTCAAATCGAACCTAAGAAGTTTTATCCAGCGCACAAATACGCAAGGGAGCGAAAAATACATCCTTAAGGATAAAAAAGAAAAAATAAATAAGTATATTTATTTTCTAACACGATTACATCTATATAACAGTGGCAGTGTTTGATGCCCCTTTTTAATTGAAGAATACCTGTGCTACGGGGCAAGGCTCTTCCTAAGGTTATAAATTATAGGGATCGCGTTACAGTTACATCTTAAAAATAATATTCAATAAGTACCATTTCAAATTAAATTGAATATTGGCAGTGATTAGAATATTCAACAAACTTAAATAACATTAACTTCAAAAAAAAAAATCTAACAAGTTATAACTAAAAATTACCATTTCGTAACTAAATAATTATGTGTCTGCGTTTTTGAGTGTGTTAAACAATTTCTAGTTGTTATCCCGTTATAAATGAAAAAAAAAGGGTAAAACAAGGAATAAAAGGGATTGTAATAATAATAAGAAGACAAGACGTACCAATCAAACTTTACAGCCGAAAACGCGGCGCTTGGCGACACGCCAGTCGTGTTGTTTCCCAATTTATGCCCTTAAAGGATTGCTCTCGTGAATGTCTCTGACTGGCTGTGACTCTGCTGCTTCGGATGCATCCGCTGTTTCAATGTAATCTATAGTCGGGATATTTAGAATAAATACGCCTTGAAACCAGGGATCGTTACCGGTATTCATTCAAATTCAAATATTTTTCTAATTTCCGGTTTTATTTCAAACGTTACTAAATTTAATTAAGGTATTGATATAGATCTTTGAAATTAGCTTACTAAAATGTAGAAATATGTAATAATAAGCGAAATACCGAAATCGAATACCGGTATTTTGTATGCAGCCGAATAACGGTATCTGATCCCTGCTTGAAACCTAGTAAGAGCTTGAAACTGAAAACAGCAGGGCTACCATATCTTGCCGCGACATTGCTTGTCGCGCGACTTAGCATCACCCGTCTTCTTCGCACAATATTGAAAGGAAAGTGACAGATAGTATTTGAAAACGAGTCGCATTTCACAGCTAAGCGAGACGTAGGTACAGGTTAAGTTAGCCACATGCTTAGTTTTGTCCGTGATGCGCATCTGTCACAACATCAATGTCTCAATGATTGGTTCGTAGACACGCACACATAAAACCAAAAGTGGCCTCATCTTTCGCAAATCTGTTGTAGGAAGACTCTCGTTCTAGGTGTACTTATTGTACGGTTTTAGATCGATTTGTGCGAGGTCCGATATTTATTTATATATTTTTTGCAGTCATCACGCATCGGCAACGCAAGCGGGGACGCGTGCGAGCGCCGAGACCCCTGCCAGCATGGTGGCGTTTGTATCAGCACTGATGATGGACCAGTCTGCGAGTGCAGGGACGAAGACTACGAGGGAGCCTTCTGCGAGAGAGGTCAGTTGATATTTCCTATCCAACAAAGCTATTACGACACTTACGCACTGCTATTAGGCAATAACGAGACCTTAGGATATGATCATTACTGGCTGAGACGGCGAGTCGGGAGCGAGAACTACAAGGGAACCTTTTGCGAGAGAGGTCATTGGATATTTCCTTTTTTTTGCATCGACCATATGGTCTAGGAGTGCCTCCTATTACACAAGCCACTCAGGCGACTTCAAGAACCTCTCCAATGTGGCAGCTGCCTACCTCAAACGGGCAAAATTGGAATTATAGTTTTTCTCAAACATGCAATGAAATGTCTAAGTACATAATGCGCGTTATGACAGGCTTCGAAGTATCACTTTTCAGACGGAACAACTCAAGAGAACTGTAAAGGAATTTCATACAAAATTTGAAGGCCTAAGCCGGGAAGTAATTTTTATTATACATGGCGTCTGTGTTTATGATCAGGCTAAACGGCATCTAAGTACACCTTCTCACCCGGCAAGCCCTTCGTTCCCGGCGTCTTCAGTAATGTACTATTTCTTCATAGTTTAATTTGATTGTTTTTCGCAGATTTAGTGTTTTTGTAATGCCATACATAAATAAATACATTGAGAACGCAACCTACAAGGGAACGTTTTCCGAGAGAGATCATTGGACACGTTTTATGGTCTTATAATATTATTTTTTCCGCAACTTCGATGTCGTCAACAATGATGGTGAAGACACCCATCTTATTCGAGATGAACTGAAAGGAAATGTACAGTATAATTTTTGGTGCCACAAAGTGTCCCATATCTCACTTTTGACAAGCCTATGGTCACACTCAAAATATTTATCAGAAGAAGATGCCTACCAATCCATAGGGTTCACACCCCCGTAAAGAATCAATGTTTGGTCTGATAACAGATGCACATAAAATAAGATCCGTATCGTTGGAGTGCTTTCTTTATTGAACTAGAATTTTCTTCACTATATTTTTAGTGTAGTGGGTGGATATTTCTCGTAGGCCGTCCGTTCCTCCCAAAATGTTAAGATAAAACGAGTTTAAAGTAGTTTCATTGGTCTGCAACTACAAAGAAAACATATTTATGTTTGCATAGACGTGGGCTGGCTCTTTGGATATTCAGTATCAGATTATTATGTAGACGGGTTAGAATTGTCAAATAATTCGTCAATGCTATTATCCCACTTCTGACCTGACATTTCGTAAACACCCACAATGTTTAGTTAAAACGACGTAACTTTTAAGTCGTTTCTATGGCGTATAAGTCATTTTACTTTAAATCATTAATTATTGGAATTTGCAAAGATCTGCAGAAGTTGAGGCGTGGGCGGTTGCCCACGCAATGAATTCGGGAGAATGTTTTTATCGTCCAACTTTCTCAAAGGTAAAAGTGTAAAGGGAGCAATTTTGATTTAACTGTTGTTATAAAGTTATTCTAAGTATTCCCCCTAGTAACAGTAGTCCGGTTGTTAGTCCGGTTGACCGAACTAGTACAACTTTTCAGTAGCAGTACGTGAAATATAGCACCGAACTACCGATACTCTTTAGTAGCAACAGTTCGGTTTATATAATACTAGCTTTTGCCCGCGACTACGTCCGCGTGGAACTTGGAAGTATGGAAGCAACCTCGTACAACACGATAGATATCCACCTAATCACCTTAATTAACAAAAGAGCGCCTAAGCAAATGTAAGAGCAATTGTGCTTTTGGGTTTATCATTACATTTTCTATAGGGTCATCAATGTCATCATGAATTACATACTCACTTTTAAATTTTTTCAGGGATAATTTCCAGGATGAAAACTATCCTATGTCCTTCCTCGGATCTTAAACTATCTCCATGCCAAATTTCATCAAAATCGATTCAGCGGTTTAAGCGTGAAGAGGTAACAGACAGACAGACAGACAGACAGACAGACACACTTTCACATTTATAATATTAAGTATGGATTAAGAATAAAATTGTACAATACACTTTCTTACTTTATTGTTATTTTAAAATCAACACGTAACCACGTTGTCTAAAAATAATCATTGGTTAAAAACATTGCAATAAAGCCATGCAAACCCTTTTAGTTTTAACTATGTCGACCACTTTCTTTAAGCTTAATTCTATGAATCATAGTGACAATGTCTGTTTTCAGTTGTTTAATGATTTTTAAGGAAAAAATAATACTAAGGCTAGGAAAAGCTTTGTTCCGTCAGATGAGATTTTAGCATAGCAATATGCTTCAATATAATTAACCGAGAGAGAAAAGCGTGACCGGGTTCAGCTTGGTTAACAAATATTTCGTGCTAGCGACCCGCCCCGGCTTCGCACGGGTACAATACTGATAAATGATGCATGTATTATACATATAATCCTTCCTTTGAATCACTCTATCTATTAAAAAAAACCGCATCAAAATCCGTTGCTTAGTTTTAAAGATCTAAGCATACATAGGACCAGACAGACGGGCAGGAAGCGACTTTGTTTTATAATTATGTAGTGATATCCGAATTCCGAATATTTGGATTTAGTTTAGTTTAGTTTATATAACACACCATTACTTTCTAATAAAAACAAGTACATGTCAGTTTATATTACTCTTCGGAATGTGATCGTTAAACAAAAATTATATTCGTAATATTAATACAATAAACATTGAGATAAATGCCTGAATAATACAACAACGTGCAACGTTGGACAACCCTTGTTTCATAGACAAACATTTCATAGAATTTTCATTTCATAGAAATTTGTTTTCATCAAAAGCGAAGTGTTTTTCTTTTAAAGAAGAGGATCCCGTTGGACAACTTATTTACTATCGCACAATGCCTTTAACTTTGTAATCACAAGAAAGTCTTTATCGTAACAGGAAAACCACGTAGTTTACGACCTCTGGGATCGTTGCTTATACATACATATATAATATACTTAGTTCTGGTAGAAATTGCTTTCCCTAATAGAAGTCTTTACGTACTTAATTCTGTACAGAATCCTTAGCTATTAAAAAGATTGTTTGTTGGTTTATATTTCTTGTACAGATAGGAATAATGACGAGTCGACGTAGGTTTTAGGTTTGATCTCAGTACCTGTGTCTGCCGGTTTAAGTATTTTTATTTTAGGGTTCCGTACCCAAAGGGTAAAAAAACAGGATCCTATTACTAAGACTTCGCTGTCCGTCCGTCTGTCTGTTTGTCTGTCACCAGGCAGTATCACATAAACCGTGATAGCTAGACAGTTTAAAATTTCACAGTTGATGTATTTCTATTGCCGCTATAACAACAAATACTAATAACAGAACTAAATAAATATTTAAGTGGGGCTCCCATACAACGAACGTAATTTTTTTGCTCAATACTGTCACCAGGCTGTACCTATGTATCTCATGAACCGTGGTAGCTAATAGACTGTCGTAATTTTCACAGATGATGTATTTCTGTTTCCTCTATAATAAAAAAAACTAAAAACCGAAAAAAAATTAAGGGGGCTCCTATACAACAAACGTGATTAACTTTGCACCTTTTGTATGCAGTGCCATACATCACCTGCACCAGGTGCAAACTTAGATTAGATTAGATTATTTATTTCACGATAAAAATACATTACAAATTTGCTTAATGTCAAAATTATACGAATTAATATTCGTCAAAAATAAGGTAAAATTAATAATAAGAGAAAATATTATTTACAATGTCAAAATAAGTTTAAAATAAAAGGGGATCTTAACCCGGCTAGTTAAGATGGGATAAGTATTTGTACGGAACCCTCGGTGCGCGGGGCAGACTCGCACTTGGCCAGTATTTTTGTTTTAATTTATAACATATTGAGCTATTTATATTCATATAAATACAGTATGATATTAGATATCAGCACGATTCGTAAAATACAAGCAAAATTAATTAGTGTGGTCACTGTTTGTCATAAGTTATTTCAATTGATTTTGCTCGGATTTTACGATCCTTCTATAATAGTCTCAACTCCTTTCTCCCGCCGGTGGAAATACCCAATCTGCTACTATAAGCCCTTCTTTCCTGGCGGCTGCAGTAATGTACAGTCGCCATCAGATATATCGCGGCATAGGCGTTCATAAATATCTGAACATGTAACTGTAACGCCCAGTCAATAAGAGTCGTGTTCAGATATTTATCAACGCCTTATATGCTGCGATATATCTGATGGCGACTGTACTATAATTTGCCGCGTGGCCAAAGCTGCGGGAGAACCAAGCGAGACACTAAATGTCCAGACAACCGTAGCGGTTTGTGTAAAAGTCCAAGCTCCATTTAGCTAACCGTAGATCCGAGTCGGGCCTCGCTCCAGTTGGAATGCTTTCGAAGCCGCTGGTATCTACAAATGTATATGCTCTGCTTCAAACTTTTACATGACGAAAATGAAAAAGTTTATTTCGTTAGTAATGACAATGACTAATGAGTAATGACAATAAGGTTGGGACGTTCTAGTAAATACCTATTACCTACCTGTATTAGGAAGTCCCGCTCTTCCATTACTCTTTAGTAATATTGCAGAAATAAACATAACAATTAATTAACGCAACGGCTCGTTTCATAAAACCACACACGTATTTTAAGACCTAATTACGCAACTGTACATACACTACTTTATCTACACACATATTCATAATCATTATCATAGATTTTCTATTATGAAAATATGAAACACTCAGTCCTGCCAGTCAGTCCGTGGAGCAGAGGAACACCTGAGGTGACTCGCGCGGCGGGGTGTGGTCACCATTACAGTATCAATTTTGATCAAAATACCCAATCTGCCACCACCAAACAAGCCACCAAAAAAGAAAAACAATAGCCATAAAATCTCATTAAAATAATTATAAACACAGCAAAGGCTATTAATACATTGTAAATAAGGAAAAATAACATATAATCTAATTAAGAAATAATATCAATGTCCGGAAATCAATAAACAATGTCAAGTCATTAATGAGAGGAAGAACACTATGCTATTAAATTAAATTACAGCAAAACAATGTTCATTCAAAGTTCGTTTTTATTAAAACGAACTCTATGTATAGTGGACTAAAGCGCAATCCTACCGAGTTTGGGCCTTAGAATCAGTGAGCTCTTGATGGATGTTCAAAGAAAAGTACAATCGGCTTTAATAAGCTAGTTACTATTTTTTTTACAGACTTACTATTTGAATGGCAGCCTGTATCGCAAGGTATCCTTGTAATGGGTACGGCCAGCATGTAATGACGGTGCGCACGCGATCGCCCAATACCGCCGGGCGTACGGTCCGCAGAATGCATTCGTGTGTTTGATCGCTATCGCTACTTTCGGGTCGGGTTGGAATTGGTCAAATGGTAATTGTTTCATTTCAGCTTCAAGTGTGCGATACGTCACGATCGCGTTCACGTTTTCCGTACGAATAAGGGTGCTGCTCCTCACCGCGAGCATTTTACATAAGGTATTGGTACCAGTAATGTAACAAACAACTAATCAAAGCATGAGATATTCATAATTATATTTAGAGCGCAAAAAACGATCCATACAAATGGCCACCTACATGTGATGTCATTTATGTTATGGGTACCAATAATTTGTATGGAGACAATAATAAATTTGCCAGTTTCACCTTAAAATACTGTGTTTAAGTTCATGGTTGTGGTACTTTTATTGTTTTATTAAATTACGAGGATTCTGAAAACAATTTCAAAGCTTCTTTAGGATTTAAAAAGTTCCTTTGAAGTCACATATAATTTTTTTTTTGTTTCGTGACATAGGTATCATATGGAGCTAATTTTATTCATTTAACTATTTTATTATTATTATTATTATTTATTATGCTGTAGAATTTAACATCATGATGTTAATAAATAATTTGGTATTTCCACATAAAAAAAATTAATCGATAAAAAGATTCTATAAAAATAATATCATGATGAAATTCTAGTCGTCCCTATTATAGGGTGTTTCAACCATAGCGTTCCATCCCCAGAATAAGTATCAAAGTTAGGTATGTTAGAACCGAAAGCAATCACAGTTGACAATGTTGCAATGTGCCACGCTATCAAAAAGCCAATAGTTTGCAGTAAAGCCTTGTCGGTTACGCCTTTATGTGAGTCGTGTAGTAAGCGTGAATTACATAGCGTGGTCGTTTCCAAGTCGCGGCAAGATGTGACCAAATAATCGAATAAGAAATGTAAACCTAACTTGGATACACGGTGGTCTCCAGTCGTATACTTTAGTATAAAGTAGGTCGGAACTGTCGACATTCACTGCTGGGTAAAGGGTCCCCTGCGATATCCACAGTCTACAGCTTCCCGCGTCCTTCACAAGATCGTGAACCCACATGATTGGGGGCGTGTCCACGCTGCGTCTTCCAATACGCGATCGCTATTCGTGAACCTTTCTGCCCCAGCGGCCGTCGGTTCTTCGAGTGACGTACCCCGCCCAACTGAACTTTATTCTGCAAGTAGGCCACAAGCGCACTTTTACGTGTCTAAGTTTAGCGGCATTTCACAAGAGGAGACCACCGTTGAGAAGAAACGCCGAAAGAAACTCAACGTTACTTAAACCATTGATACAAGGATCAAAGCAACTTGTGTAAAGCCCATAGTGCCAACAAGCGCAATAATTCAGCACGATCCCTTATAAAATCTATTTATTTGCCCCTCACGTGCCCGCAAAATAATAATTTAAACGCAGAAGGCCAACATTTTCCCTAAAAATAAACTCCCGTCACTCAGCGCTGGGAAACAATCTGAACCCTGTCAGGGGCGCCCAACTGTGTAACATCAATTATAAATTCGGGCCGGGTTGCTCCCGCCGAGAAATAAATGCAGTAACGTACCTATCGTGTATGTGTAGTTTCTGCCCTAGACATGTTATGTACTTATGTGACCGAGATCTATCTAGTACTATATATTTCTAGTACAAAAATCAAACCACGAAAAAAAAAATTATGCGTAACTTGGCGGAAGAAACCGGAAATCAAACCCGATACCTACCTCTGGATTACCGATTGAATGACTGTGTCAACCACTCCACTATCAGAACTCATACTCAGGCTCATGTGTTTCCTCCTTCTTATAACTTGGGACCCTTCAAACGAAGCGTGAAGAAGCATCTCTCGGGCCAGCATGGCAGTGTCAACTGACTTGGCACCGTTGGTTTCTCGTCAGTTGCCATTGCGACTTGGGCTCCCCTTTTTGCTTACCATCAGGCGAAGTGGAGCCACTATGTTGTGCCGTTATAAAAAAAAAAAAAAAAAAAAAAAAAAAAAAAACTTTTCGAATTTTCTTTTTGCTTTATGAAGATCTTTTCTAGTTTAGATATATATTATATATAAATGCTATTCGACCGTTACGATTATTGACATTAATAAGTTAAATATAAATTGGTAAGAATAAAATTCGAGTTATATTACATCCGTGTAAATGACAGGAGCGATAGTCTTACCATATTTCTTTTCTGTAAAATGTAAACTTTTGAATATCTCTCGAATAACAAAAAAATACATAATTTTCATAAATTATAGATAAAGAATACATAATTTATACAAAATATTTTCAATAGTGAGCCTGGAAACAAACTGAACCCTGTCAGGGGCGCCCAACTGCGTAACCATCAATTATAAATTCGGGCCGGGTTGCTCCCGCCGAGAAATAAATGCAGTCGGGTATGTAGTTTCTGCCCTAGAGACGTAAATAGTAGTTGGTGTAAGAATACGTCAGTTTTTGCGGTGTCTCTGCTAATATGTTATGTATACTTTAAAGCCAGCATTTTACACGAAAGAAAGAAAATATTTATTAACGCACTACTGGATGCTCGGTTTCGCCTTTCACCTTGCACGTTTGTAGCTAATCGTAGCGGTGTGTGTACCGATCGGTCGTGTAACCATATCTCACGACAGATTGCGTTGCATTTAACTAAAAAGAAAAAAAAACATTTAATTTACTTATCAGGCAGAATTTGCAAAAATCAAAAAGAGGGGAAGGTCGTCTTCCTGCTGCAGTCAATTGCCAAGTCACTGCTGGATGAATGTGCCCAAAAAATATCTACAACTAGCTGCGCCGCGCGGTGATACCCGCTCATCCCACGGGAACACTAAATTTTTCGGGATAAAAAGTAGCCTATGTATTAATCCAGGGTGTCAGCTACCTTCGTACCAAAATTTATCAAAATGAGTCCAGCCGTTCGAGCGTGAAGAAGTAACAAACATACACATAAACACACTTAGAAACTTTCGCCTTTGTAAAATTAGTGTGATAAATGCTCTTAGTCCCAATCTTTAAGATCTAAGATCTAGATCGCCTGCCCATCGTGGTGGGTCTTCCCTACACCTTCTGTACAAACAATTTGCATAAAACTATATTAAATATTAAAACAGCGACATTTTATTTAGAGCATTACAAATGGGTACACAGATAAATTATCCTCCGTTTCACCTGCTGTAGGTAACACTGCACCGAGCTTAGCAAGACTTTTCTGGAAAATTGGTGCAAAGCAAATGGGGGTTTTAGGGTTCGCGGAACATGTGTGGAGCGAAATGCTGATGGCCCGACATCGCCAGGACTTTAAGGAATTTTGAAATGGTACAGTGGAATAAGGTGCCTAAAGCGGATGAAATCCGTTTGCTCCGGTTTGGTATGTGTACTTGAAATTAAAGAAACTGCATATATTTCTTAGTACCCCGATGATGTCATAAATTTGTAGTTACATAAGGCCTGCTACTTGATGGTAAGCAGTTACCGCAGCTTATGATTGCAACGCCAGAATTATCCTCGTATTTGTAGCGAGCTTTGAGGCCCTGTTAATTTTCTTTATATACCATTCACGGCCAAGCGCCGTCGACCGTACACTATACGCCAGGCCACCATACAACCATTTTTTTGCTAAAACAAGTGACTCAACGTATGGTTCATGACCCCGGCGCGAACGCTAAATAGACCGCCGCTTCTGAAGCCAGGTAGCTATTATACTAATACTATTAAGTCATAGTAAGATTCTTTTTTTTTTAATTTGGATTTTGTCATGACTCACATGCGAGTCACTGGCCCTGCGCGACTGTTCGAGCATGACCCATACGCTGAGTCACTGGCCCTGAATGGGTTTATCAACTCCGTACCTCGAGGAAAACCTCGGTACAAAGCGAAATTTTTGTCCGGAGCAATAGAGCATCCTTTAGAACTTCACTCTGCGTGCTCATTAAGGTTCCAATTCCAATATGTGAGAAAGACTAGTCTTCATGTGGCCCGTTTTCGGACTTAGGCCTCCTCGCATATTCTCGATGAATAGCGGTCTATTCAAATTCATAATCAAAAATATTTATATTTCTACCAACATTTATTTAAGATCAGCACGGCGTTTGATGCCGTTTCGTTCCATGTGACCGGACTTTTGTTTCGTTATGCCTTTTCCGTGGTCATCATGTAGAAAATTCATAGAACAACCAACATATACCAAATGTACTTTATCTAACACAGATTCCGACAAATTACATTCTTTATAAACCATTGATTGTGTGGGTACACATATATACATAAAAAAAATGAAATGAAATGAAATAGTCTTTATTTGCTTTTAAAATATGGTACAATTAGATGTCAGGTTACATTATCCGGCATGAGGCATTACAATGTTTCATAAAATGTATAGAAAGTACACTCTTTATATTTTGATAAATGATATTCATCTCAAAGGTAAAACGGAATTTAGCAATCTGAATGTCACTAGTTCACGTTTGCTCTAATGGAACGTTGATAGTTATCAGTGCTGCAAACATTAATGTGATTACTAGTCTCACTAAGATTTTCTCTACCTACACTAAATATAGGTAGTTTAGTAGTTCAGTTCAATTCAACACTCAAAAATATGCTCTCAAAATACGTTCATATTTATGTACTTATGTAGGTTATCTAAGGCTATTGCGTCTATTATATAGAGGAAAAGTCGACTTTGTATGATATCATAGAAACGCGTCCATAGAAATAATGCATTGCGCTGTTATGATCTTTCCTGAAATAACGACCCCTCTCCAAGAAACTTATTTCCATTACAATGGGCGTGTAGACATTTTTCTTGAGGATCACCATCGATTAATTTTTTTATTGGGATCAAATGTCTATGTAGGACTAACTACACTTAGACCGTCAAAATTCAACATTCCTACGGAGCGTTAAAATCGCTAAATACAAATGGCCACCTACATGTAACGTCATTTCTAAATTGTGAACCAAAATATGTGTATGGAGACAACAAGTAATTTAAATGTTTACCGTGAAGCGAAAAATTGAAAAATTTAATGGTTCGGACAGGATTCGAACCTGCGTTTCCAACGGCTTTCCGGGCCAACACGGGCGTCCTACCAACTGGACCACGAACCAGATGTCAGAGCCATTGAATCTTTCAACCAGTCGCTTCAACATGCCTTAGGGTGGCATCGTAGCGCCATCTACCGTAAAGGTTTAGACTTTATCGTCGGCACCATCGTCTCAAATTTGTTGAGAATCGATAGTAACGATGTGCTACACCCGATTTTTTTTATTTTATTGAATCAGTAACGTCTGCTAACGTAAACCAAATGTTTACGTGTTTATGTTTGTTTTGTTTTTAAATTTTTCGCTTCATTGTAAACATTTGGTTTACGTTAGCAGACGCGCTTTAATAAAAATAAAAATATTTGCTGTTTTCACCGTAAAACACTGCGTTTAAGTTCATGGTTGACGTACAATTATTGCTTTGTTAAATTATGAGCATAAAAAAACATTATTTACTACTTCTTCAACTTATTCCTGTGTATCATGAAAATATTGAGATAATTTTATTAATATAACTACAGTATGTTGTATAATTCAACATCAGTCAAAACCCCTATTTTAGAGTTCTACTTGTCGCTATCGCTGTAAACCGAAACTATTATACTCGCAGATTAACTTAATGTGGCTCATTGAGAAACTGATCATACGCGACAACGAAACCCACTTGCTTAGCGATATTGTTAATTTATTAGCGAGGCGTGTAGCGGAAACGTGTCGGGACTATAGAGACTGGCGATAACGAACACCTGAGCAAACCCGAGCTGATTATGACCAACACTTCGTTTGGCTGGATATTGTGAGGAAAACGATGGAAGTAATCGGAATATAGAAAGAAAAAACAATAGTAGTTTATGCAACTGCTACATAATCAGAGGTCTCAAAATACGAGTGTGGTTTTGTTATGAAACGAGTCGTAGGCGAGTTTCATAATAGGATCACACGAGTGTTTTAAGACCTATTTATGTACAGTTGCATACACTACTTTATCTACATACATATTCATCATCATTATCATAGATTTTCTTTAATGAAAATATACAACACTCAGTTCTGTAAGTCAGTCCGCGGAGCAGAGGAACACATGAGGTGACTCGCGAGGTGGGGGGGAGGTCACCATAACAATATCAATTTTGATCAAAATTGCGCGGTGGCTTCGGTACTGTTATGAAATTACATCTCTGATTTTGGTCGCTGCCAAGTAATATAGGTCCTTACCTATAATATCTGAACTTGTTATAGGAATTTAACAAGATGCGTGTAGATAAAAGACGTTTAGGGCCGCCACAGACGCCTGTAGTAGTGTAGTGAAGTTTGCTTCGGACAATTAATTGCATAAATGTACCAAAAGTAATAGGACGAGATGGTGAGACGATGATAATGAGCACAGGGAAGACATTGAGCTAGGGGGCTGACCAAGAAAAATAATGAAATATTCAGAAGTTTTACTACGAACACCTTGCACCTGAGCAAACCGGAGCTGATTATGACCAACACTTGATTAGGCTGGCTATTGTGAGAAAAACGATGGAAGTAATCGGAATATAGAAAGAAAAGACAAAAGACCTTAAGGGCCGCCACAGACGTTCGGAATTTTCGGTTTTGGTACGGGATGGCGTCAGCAAGCGAGACAACGCCATATGACAGATAGAGACAGATACACATTCTGACGTCATTCCGTACGACCACACCGGTGCTCAAGCGATGTGTCGTATGTGTCATGTTTTAACGCATGCTTTTCACATTGCTGATTAAGGGGATTGACAAGTTGCCAAATGTATGAAAAACATTTTAAGGGTGACGTTCGCGTCATATATGTTTTGCCTACTACCTAATATTTATTTCGTATAGTGTTTGACATATAGAAAAACTAAATATATATTTTACAGTTCATAAAAGTAAAAAAACATGGATCAGAAAATAACATTAAAGAGAGATCCATTAGACTCTGAAATTAGCAGACGCATCCAGCTTGGATGGGGTGCATTCGGTAAGCTCAAAGACGTCTTCAGCTCAAAAATCCCGCAAACACTGAAAACGAGAGTCTAAAACCAGTGTGTTCTCCCAGTAATGACATACGCATGCGAAACGTGGACGCTAACCGCTGGAAGAATTCACCGCCTAAAAGTGGCACAGCGAGCTATGGAGCGCTCAATGCTCGGAATCTCTCTGCGAGATAGAATACGAAACGAAGACATTCGCCAACGCACGAAAGTTACCGACATCGGAAAAAGAGTTGCGCAATTGAAGTGGCAATGGGCTGGTCATATATGTCGCAGAGACGATGACAGATGGAGTCAGCGAGCGCTTCACTGGAGGCCGCGAACGGGTGGCAGAAGCGTTGGAAGACCGCAAGCCAGATGGTCGGACGACATTAAAAAGACGGCAGGGCCGACCTGGAGTAGGATCGCCGCATCAAGATCAGCTTGGAAATCCATGCAAGAGGCATATGTCCAGCAGTGGACGCATATATGCTGAGAAGAAGAAGAAGAAGAAGAAAAGTAAAAAAATGGCTGAAGAAATATAAATAGAAATGCTTTTAACATTGTCTAACCCTTGGCATTGAAGTCACCAATCACGTATAAAACAAATTTAGAACTAAAATCGTCATTCGCATCCTAGATAAGAGCGTATTACTGGTCCTTATTTACGGGATCGCCTACGTCACGCCACAGATAAGCTAAAGATAAAAATGGTGGATGGCGTTTTTGTCTGCTCATGAAACTTCTATTTTCATTTCGATCGAAATCAATATCAATCAGGTAAACTGTAATCACGAAGATTGCAATAAATAGCCAAGTTCCCTAGAACTAGAACAATCGACGTGCAATTCTAGAAATGTTGCAGTGTTGTTTTTCTCGGAACGCGTCATTAGCGGCCGGAATACACAGTGAGGGGCGCCCTAAATCGCTATTGTACACATCGGTACAAGGCATAAGCGGGAGCGAGTAAATATCGGCTGATTTTGGAGATTGCAGGACATAAAATTCAATCTAGCATTTGGTGCTATCCTAAAAGGTCCAGATATCCTGAACTATCCTGGCTGGCCGGTGAACTAACTAACTGGTGGACATGAAATTCATTCAAACATTTGTTTGCCGGTGAACTAACTTGACCTGTAGTAGTGTAGTAAAGTTTCGATCGGACAATTCATTACATGGATGTGCCAAAAGTAATAGGACGAGATGATAAGACGATGACACTGAGCACAGAGAAGACAGAGCTTGGGGGCTAACAAAAAAAAAGATGTATTTGAATGTTTGTACGAATGAAAGTATTAACTCAGATTACGCAAATACAAAAATGTCAGTGCAATTCTAGAAATGTTGCAGTGTTGTTTTTCTTGAAGACTCATTAGCGGTCGGAATACATTTTGAGGGGCGCCCTTAATATCTATTGTACGGCACAAGGCATAAATAGGAGTGCGATAATATCGGAGATTTTATGAGGATGCAAATGCAAGGTGGGCATTTGGCTTTGATCTCACTTTTTCTTTCGTTAAGTGATGATGAAGCAGACGCTGAATTATGCTATGGCCGCATTTACTAACATCTTTTATTCCCCGTTTTTCTTTTCTTCTTTTGAATTTGATTTAAGTGTACTCGCTTTTAAAGTAAAGTAATACTCAGGTGCAGCTGACTAGGCAGATTCTGTTCTGGCAATGTGACGGATATACAACAAACCACAAGTAACAAGGACCTACTGGCGAGTTAATGGCCATGAGCCATGATAAGGTTCGAAGCAATTCTGTACCACTCTCCACCCAGGCTACCAATACGATCTCACGCCTTAAAATGTGGATGAATGTTACCGTTATTCACTTCACTTTTTGCACCCACTACTGAATAAAATCGGATGCACTTACTATTATTTGATACAACCTTTCGGCCACGGCCAGCATCATGCTGAGGTGGGACTTTTTCGTGGCACAAACATAATATTATAGTTGTCTCATGTTTTATTTTATTTCTGTTGTCACAGCCTTGGAATTTTATTTTATGGTAACGTCACGAATAAATGTATTTCTTAATTCTTTCTTTATTTCTTTCTCATTACTAATGGAGGACTCTTCTGGTAACATGGTAATACTGTAATAGGTATTTTAGTCCTCACCGTTGCCCATTAGCTGACTTTGAGTAGGCGACCACGATTACATCCATTGTCAGTGACCACCAACATTTAAAATCGCTCCCGCCTTTGGCTAGAGTAGTTACTTAAATCAATTTCACAATTTACACACTCAGTACAACTGGACATTATGTGACCTTGGCATGACCTTGACCTTAACCTTTATTATTTACGACGCTAAAACCTCTTTATTGGTACATAACTTCTTTATGTTACAAAAGAAAATGGCTTCGCGTGCACACTTCAAAGGTTTTCAAACCTAAAAGGTAATTGTTGAAGTGAAAGAGGCAGTTAAGATTCTGCATGGAAAATAATTAACTTAATATTGTTCTTGCTACAAATACTTCATCCACAAAAAATAAAACAAATCCCACTTTCTTATCTTCTTTCTTAGATAAAGCATTTTTTACCCAGCCTTACATTATATACAGGGTGTCCCTAAAACCAACGCCAAAATGAAGAGGGGTGATAGAACAGCTCATAAGCAACCATATTAAGTTAATTTGACCTTAATAAAAAGTTCATGGTTTTCGAGATATTTGCATTTAAAAAAAGGCCCTGGGCCCTTTGAGGCCCTGCGTCAGTATGTCGATTGCCACCACTGCAAATTTAGGTATTTTTTAAATCTGTTTTTTGCAGGATGTTACTAAAAACATATCCTATCGAATGTAATTTGAATTTATAACATATCATGATGCTTTGTCGGTAAAAATAATAAAAAAAAACGAATTATAGCAATTTATTAAATTTAGCCAGCGATTTTGATCGAGTTTCCTTTATAAAAAGTATTGTAAACTAACATGGCACATAACATAAAAAGATAGTAAATTTATTGTAGTTTTCAAAAAGGTACAGGATTTTCTAATTTACGCAGCAGTTTACGAGATATTGATATTTTACATAAAACAGGTATCGTATTTTTTTAATGTTTTTAGTTTTTTTATTCACTTAACAGATAAAAATGGCAACCAGTATTATTTTTGCATTATCTTATAAACCGCTAAATAATTAAGTCACTTCAATACCATTTTAAAAACAACTCTAAATTTGCTATCTTTTTACGTTATTTGCCAGGTTCGCTATGAACATTTCATTTTTTTTTTATTCTAAAATTGAATTGTGTTCCTATTCTAAATAAAGTATTCTTTAAATCGATTTTTTGTTCAAAATTCAAACTCTGAGCCTAGTAGGGGCTCTGGTACCATACTATGGAATAACTGCAGTATGAGCTCCTTTTGGTGTAAAATATCAATATCTCGTAAACTGCTGCGTAAATTAGAAAATGCTGTACCTTTTTGAAAACTACAATAAATTTACTATCTTTTTATGTTAGTTTATAATACTTTTTATAAAGGAAACTCGATCAAAACCGCTGGTTAAATTTAATAAATTGCTATAATTCGTTTTTTTTTATTATTTTTACCGACAAAGCATCATGATATGTAATAAATTCAAATTACATTCGATAGGATATGTTTTTAGTAACATCCTGCAAAAAACAGATTTAAAAAATACCTAAATTTGCAGTGGTGGCAATCGACATACTGACGCAGGGCATCAAAAGTCACGAGTTTTTTTTAAATGCAAATATCTCGAAAACCATGAACTTATTATTGAGGTCAAATTAACTTAATATGGTTGCTTATGAGCTGTTCTATCACCCCTCTTCATTTCGGCGTTGGTTTTAGGGACACCCTGTATACCAAAAACGGTGGAAGTTCGTCTTGACATCTTGAAGATAATCAAATGCATACAACCATATATAATTAAAACGAAGATTTGTACTATCCTGGTGTTCCTTCATTGACGATCCTGGGATTCCTGGTCTGGAGAACTTACCTGAAGACTGAGGAGTACACCGAACAAATATCATTTATTTTTGGCAACTGTGGCCCCATAGCTAACTACCTTAAAACTGACTTATCGGCAACGTACGGCGTAACTTCTGAGTGGACGGTAACCGTCAGAACACGACACTTTTCGGCCACAATTCCTCCTGCAGGAAGGTCGACAGCTTGATAGTAGGCACCCTCACCACAGATGAAGCGAAGTTCACATTGTGACGAGACTCGAACTGTCCGACCCTCAGGTGAAGTTGGTCTTTACTCGCAAATACTCGACGATGCTATCTGCTTTCGTCATTGTAGTGTAGTCTGAACACATACAACATTGTCGTCTGAGCCGCAGGCTGGAGTAGATGTTGCGATCCAGTCACTGCAGTTCCACACTGGTTGCGATGAGCCTGTTTATTACTCTCCACCAAGGTCCAATAGGAACATAGCTAAGATTATAATTAAAACATCCAGCAGCATCCACAAGCCATTTAATTATTCAAATTGATAGAAACTCGTAAATGGCGTAAACTCGTAAATTACACAAACTCGCAAATTCCGTAAAGTGGTAATCTCAATTACGCGCCGCACGATAATCCCCCGCTTGACAAATCCCCGCATTTCTTTCCGAGTTATTCGGAAACTTGGCCCGTTTTGAAACGCACCCCGTGCAGTCATACGATGGCGTTACTATGATCTTTTTTCTTAAACAGTGTGGAAATTAGGGGCCCTGGATTGTGATTAATTTTCCTTATAGGAAACTTTCTTTTATATTTAATAACATTCTATCTAAATATGCTGTTAAGTATCGAATACACTTTAACTAAATAACTTAATTAAAAAAATTAAATACTTCCGACTCAAGTAGCTCATGAAACCCTAATTCAATGAGTGATATAGAAAAAGCTGCTAGAATAGAACATAACTACAAAATTTGTAATTCCTAGTTTCAATTCAATATTAGCTGAGATTTTCTCACTAGTTCCAATTAAAGCAGTATATCTTTGAAATTACTGGTCCTAACTATATCCACCAAACATAGCTAAGAACCATCTCGACGGACTCTTTCGATAAAAAAACGCACTCAAATTAGTTCATCAGTTTGGGAGCCACGATGCCACAGACAGACACACAGATATACATGTTCAACTTATGACACCCCTCTTTTTTTCGGTTAAAAATAAATAAAACTGCGTTCAAAGCTTTGCTAAGACTTTATACGGTGTAGGTAGTTGAAGATATTAACTAACGGAACAATTCAGTTGGCAGCTCTGTGCTGAATACAGCTGTTAGTTAGTTGAGGTTAATTGGTTTGCACGGTAAGTGATACTAGTGGGGTATCACTTACAGAAGGCATTCCAGCCTGTCTAGCACAATATACTTCGCGACTCTTGCCGCGCGACTTATCGTCACCCGTCACTCTCTCACAGTACTGTACAGAAAGAGATAGGTAATATAATATATCTCGAAAGGTGTTGGATCGCAGGAGCGACTTACATCTTCACGTGATTCCTATAAAGACGCTTTAAGTTACGCATTGAGGTGTTTAAATTATTTAGTTATTTAGACGTCAACTTAACTGAATTGGTCATAATGATCAATGTTTAAATACCAAATTATCGTAAAGTGTATGATTTTCTAATTTCTATTTAAATATCGAAGCATACTCTTCTGTCATGTTTGTCGCTCAGTACAGTTTATCTTTTCGTTAGAGCAATGCTTTTATAGTTAGTATGGAACCTTCGGTGCGCGTGTCCAACTCGCACTTGACCGGCTTTTTGCTATAAAACAACTTTATAAGTAAGTTTATTACTAATTGGAACTGTGTGCATAACACGCCTCCCTGTGGAACTCTGGTTTTATTGAGACGTAAGGAACAGGAACACTGCAAATCTTGTTGTTTCACATACTTACAGCCTGCTCCAGAAATTGAACGGATCTCTGCGGGACTATTATACACGTTAACTGGGACACAGATTTTGTATCCGGCACATTTATTAACCCGTCTTTCGTGTAACAACACTAGTACTATTCCGTGAAATTTATTGAAGATTTTGTTTTCTAAAAATAATACAGATTAGAAATATTGTTAGTTATTAGTCCAAAATATAACAATAAAAATTGGGCAAGTGCGAGTCCGACTCGCGCATGAAGGGTTCCGTACCATAATCTATAACAAGTTTGTTGTATGGGAGCCCCCCTTAAATATTTATTTTATTTTATTTTTAGTATTTGTTGTTATAGCGGTAATAGAAATACATCATCTGTGGAAATTTCAACTGTTAGCTAGCTATCACCGTTCTTGAGATACAGCCTGGTGACAGACGGACGGACGGACGGACGGACACACACCGAAGTCTCAGTAATAGGGTCCCATTTTTACCCTTTGGGTACGGAACCCTAAAAAAGAGTTCAGAGGAAAAAAATGTCGACAAAATGATAATTAACCTTTCTACCACTCAGATCGTCAACGGAAAACTGTGTCCCTAACGCTAAGCTGACAGGAGATAGCATGACATTGTATAGCGGCAAATGACGTCGTGGCGTCTGGGGCACAGCTTTCCGTCGACGTGATTTGCCTTCTTTGGCGCTCAAAATGTTAAACTACCTACAAGTCGTATTTTCGGGTCCATATTGACTCCTAGAATATTTTTCGTTGAATGTTTCATTTCATCAAAAACATTTTGTAGAAAGCATTATTCTTTGCAACCGTAGATTATATAAGATTGTTGTAGACCGCGGGTTTGGTTCCGATTATGTTAAAACACAGCTTTATAAGAAAAAAGAATTTACTTAGAAAAAATACATACAAATCGTTCCAGTGAAAATTATTGACAACCAACTTGACATATACAATAAAAGAACATAAAACTCAGTGGCCAGCTCACACCAAAGAGGCCGTCGTTTACACTCCCCACCCTAGTGCAAAACTAGCACTTATCACGTATTGGTGCAGAGGCCACACGCTCAACAGACCGGCGTAACACACTAGGTGCAGTAGAGACTTCAACGGCTCTAGTGTGCCTGTTTTTGCCGGGAACCACACGCTGATTGACACGTTCCTCAAACCTGTGTGCGTAGTCTTTGTTCGCGAGCATCTGTTTTTGAACACCCTGTAGGTTTTTCAAAGCGCTCGTAATACTATCAGGTATGTACATACGGTGCGGATTTTTCATTGTCCATCGACCAGTGGCACGTACAGCGGTCGTCTCCGGCTTTTCCTGCGCTCGGATGTCAGTGGAGTCCATCTGGCGAGGCTTATCTGAAAAACTTAGAGCCTCGATTGCAAACAAGCGGCACTCCTTTTCATGTAACTTGCGTAGTGCATGCATGTTTGCAACGACGGACACATCGGGTATCTCGCAGATGTTGAGAATGGCGTGCGGTGATTGCGTCAAGCGCGCCGCCAGCGTCGTGCGCATCATCTTCTGTTCGTCAGCGAGAAAGCAGGTCGCAGATTCTGTCACGCGCGATGTCTGTGCCGACGAACTCGGTGTAGGCTCTACGATGGGCGCAGGCTGCTCGACTGGTGAGGGCTCGACGACTGCTACTGACTGGGGCTCCGGCATCATCAGAGTGCTCGCGCCCACGATGTCCGAGCGGCGAACGTTGCCGCTGTCTTCGTAGTGCAGCAGCCGGTGGTGCGCGCCGCCACATCCCTCCTTGTCGCATACAGGCGCGGGACAGGTCTCCCGATCGTGACGGTTTACTAGACATCTGAAGCATAGTCCGTGCTTTTTGACATGGCGCCATCTGTCTTTCCGCAATGCCCTTTTGAACTTCTTGCACATAGGTAAGTCATGTTCTAATCCGTTGCAAAATATACATTTATTAACATCTTTCGCGGCTGTCTGTACTAGGTAGGTATTACTATTTCGCGTGCTTGATGTAGGTAAAGCCAGAATATTAACTGTAGTGGATATCTTTAGTGCCTCTTCATACAGAAACTGGGATAATATATCCAGGCGTGACATTTTACCATCTTTGATCGGCACGAAACTGTAGTCCGACCACTTAGAAATCAGCAAAGGCGGGAGTTTCGACAAGATGACCGTCGACATATGCATTCCTTGTAGGTACTCCTCGCGGCCGACTGCACGTACTGCGGCGACGAAATTCTGCACGTTTACGGAGAATGCGACAATGTCTTTATGGTAGTCATGTGATACCGGTGCAAGTTTTATGATATTTTGCATGACTTTATGAACGATGACATCAGGGTTTCCAAATCGGAGCGCTAACGTCGACATTATTACATCAGGTGACGTAGCGCACGCTAAAAGGGCCGAAACGGCATCTCTCGCGGGACCAGTGAGACATTTTCTGAGCCTCCATAGGTTTTCTTTTAGGCTAAAGCCACAAACATCAGTGGACTCCTCGTAGGCTTGTTTGAAATAAATCCACTCTATTGGGTCGCCGGAGAAGTTCGGTAGGTCTTTGTCAGTACTTAAGCGGCTCAGTAAACGGCTGTTATTCGGTCCGTCGTTGTTCTTCGACACTGCGGCGAAGTCTTTGAGGGCACTAGCCAGCATCTGAACCGTGTCGGAAGGGCTGGCGGCGACTACTACCGGCGGGCGCAGACTGTCCGGTTTGTTAACAGTTTCGTGGACAGGCTGCTCGTCTAGCTGTTGCTCATCTAACCACTCCTCGACGTGGCTGACAGACCGTGCCCTGGATTCATTGCGTGGACTGTAATTCTCTAGGTCGGCTAAATCAGCCTCAAACTGTTTATCTATTAACTGGAGCTGTATTTTAGCTTTTTGTTTTGCGACCTCCAGCTCCAACCTTTTCCTTCTAGTTGACGCGCTGTAGATACGGAAGACTTACTGTGCGGTGGCAGCGGGTGCGGCGCACCGTCGTCCCTCAACGACAGTTGCCAAAGATCCATATGGCTGCTGCCAGCCACGAACGTCGTATCTAAGTTCGTCGGTGGTGGTGATAAAGGCTTCGCAAGAGCGGATTCCTTTAGCTCTGCTTCGCGTGCCGCTCGCGTATCACTACGCGTTTGTACTCGGTGCGGCGGCGGTGTGGTAAACATAATCAATCACGGCTCGAATGGACCAATTTGTAGACCGCGGGTTTGGTTCCGATTATGTTAAAACACAGCTTTATAAGAAAAAAGAATTTACTTAGAAAAAATACATACAAATCGTTCCAGTGAAAATTATTGACAACCAACTTGACATATACAATAAAAGAACATAAAACTCAGTGGCCAGCTCACACCAAAGAGGCCGTCGTTTACAATTGTTATAAAACACACCTAACCACAACACATAATTGATAGGACGATATTTGCAAGAATTAAGAGCAATGCATGACTACAGAGGAATTAAAATCCTACAATAGTACAGTACTTTTATCTCGCGAGCGCGGGTGAGCCATGTTTTTGTGAGTAATGTACATGCACATTGGCTCTGTGTGGGTGAGCCGGAACTGTTAGCTCCCGAGCTCACCCACACAGAGCCAATGTGCATGTAAATCTACTCACACAAATATGGCTCACCCGCGCTCGTGAGATAAAAGTACTGTACATTACATCAGAGGCCGGGAAAATGAGGATTTCCGGCCAAGTAGGTATATACGGATCGTGATACGAGGCCGGGAATCCGTTTTCACGACGAGGCATGTATAGTGCTTTTCTCAAACATACAATGAAATAAAAAAATATACTTCAAAGAACAACATTTTATTAATTGACAAATAGGACATTTTAGTCTAACAGCCAACCTTTAAAACAAAACCTGCTTTTTGTCAAACCAGCCAGCTGTGTGAATGACCTTGTTGTTGAAACAAAAAAAAAAGTTACTTTGCAGGCCTAGGCCTGAAAAGCAGTATGAAATCCCTTTACAGTCCTCTTGAGTTGTTGCGCCCAAAAAGCGATACTTCCGAGCCTATTATAAGGAACGTAAAGACAATATTTCATTGCATGTTGAAAAACTATTTTTCGTCGAAATCAAACATTCGATAAAATAAGGCTCCCCGTATTTTTGCTGCGATATTCTGGTTCATAATGAAAATTGAATTTGATTATGACATATTCCCACTTAATATTCGTGTGGTCATATTGTGCACGAACGATTACGAATATTGAAGGCTTATGGTAGGGCCAATTCCGAATTCTCGAAACCGAAGTTCACGCCGATACCGAGAGTTCCGGAGTTTTGATAAATTCAGGAACTTCGGGTAATTTGGGAGCGGAGGTGACGTGTGCTGCAGTCTTTTAAAAGAAAACTGTAGCTTCGGGCGGTGCGCAGATTGTTCTTAAAGTTTTTTGACATGATTTGAGGTGAGATTAACTTTGCTATAAGATAAGGTGGGGTAGGAGGACTGACATAGTTTATTATCTAATGGGAGTAATGGCATAAGACATTTTTGACGACGCGGTTGGCACAGTGGTTAAGCAACTGCCTTCTGAGCTGATGGTCCCGGGTTCGAATCCCGGCAAGGGCAAATATTTGTGTGATGAACACGAATATTTATTTTGTGCCTGCGTCATGGATGTTCTATTATTTAAGTATTTGTTTATCTATAATAAGTACTGTATATCGTCGCCTAGTACCCATAACACAAGCCTTCTTGAGCTTAATTTGGGACTAGGTTGATTTGTGTGAGGCTGTCTGATATTTATTTATTAAATTTATTCAGACTAACAGTTAGTTATTTATTGGACTGTGGCAGTCTTCTTCAGTCAAAAACTAGCGAGAAACTGCGCAGGATCGAAACAAGTGGCGTTCTCTCGTTTCGAAGGCTACGATCCTCTTTGGGTCACTGAGCCAACATAGTTCGTTAGTTAGTCCCGGTACACTACAAATCTCCGAAGGTTCATTTAAATGCATCATTATTTCGAAATTTCATGATTCCGAAAACCATGTTCTGATGAAATATTTTGTTATTTTTTGAGATACATGCCCCGGGGTGTTCGGTGCACGAATGATCAAACGCCTACTGTTCCTTAACAGTAGGCGTTTGATCACGCGAGGTTTTTTCGGCTAAATATCTCACAACTTCACGTGTATTTCTTTTTCGCCAGAATTTAGTAAGATAGACTCGCTATTTTGAAGTTTAACAAGTGAAGATTAATTTTTAACGAAACCGACAACAAGTAGGTAAGTACTACAGTAGATTTTTTCTTAGTTCGTTCACTGTAGAAAATTACACGTGAGGTCTCCTTATACCCCCCTCTCCCCCAACGTGATCAGTCGTGATTTTTTCGTGACCCTCCCCTCCCCCCTATCGAACTTCACGTGATTTATGCACAAGCCCTAAATCACCCATGTACCAAAAACCACGGGGTAGGCATATAACGCTAACCTAACATTCTAAGTAATCTTACTGTCAAAATAAGTGACGGGAAATTGCAAACTCTTAAGATTACCATGTCTCGGTTAATTCCAGTCTCAGAATATTAATGATCAAACAAGGAAAATTTCCAGTTATTCAGAATGAATACTTAATTATCATTATTTCTACCGAATATGGGATTAAATCGACTTTGAATTCAGCCACCATTCTTCTTCCCGACAAATATATTATATTCGTCATTATTTTTATCATCAGTTCTAAAGCATGCACTGTTGGATATAGGTATCCCTTTCCAGGCCTTCTCTGGCCAGGTTAGGCATTTAAATTTTTAGGGTTCCGTACCCGAAGGATAAAAAACGGGACCCTATTGTTAAGACTCCGCTGTCTATACATCTGTCTGTAATAGGCTCCCATAAAACAAACGTGATCGGTTGCGTTGACTTCACCTCATTTGTATGCGGCGGCATATAGGTGCAAACTTAACTTAACCCGGTCAGTTAAGATGTGAAGTGTTTGTACGGAACCCTCGGTACGCGAGTCTGACTCTCTCTTATCACCGCGGAAGACTTTTGAAAATCTTCGGAGTTCCCTAGCGATGTAAAGATTCGCATCACGTTCAGAGCTTCACTCTAGCGCACGACTGCGCGATCTGGGACGTTCACGAACTTTGAATCCTTACTACAAGAACTATTGTATAACAGACGATTCAGTTTATTTATTTCAGGCATCAAATGCCCACAGAACCTTACAATCTAACTTCTTCTTCAATTTAAGCGCTGCGCTCTTGTCGGAGTAGCTATCGCCTGCCGTTTTTTTCTTTTAGCGGGATGGCCTGCATGCAGTCCGACTCAGCACGCAGTTGGCCGGTTTTCTTTTGGTTTAATTGGTTAAAATGGTTCAACCCCTATATAACCGACTAGTCTTGCGCTGCCTGTCTCCAACTGACTCCTACAACCTTAGTGCAAATTTTGTGTGCATGTCTATAATTCTACGAGCAATATATCTAGCACAAGTATTTTAAAATAATTAATAATGAAAAAAAATATCTGTTGTTTCAGGTAATTAATCCGGCAAAAAGCAGTTTTGATATGCGGTGATGTGAATCGAGAAAAGATAGGTAGAGCCTCGCTTCTTTTTTGTTCGCCTTGGCTGGGACACTACTGTGCCCCCAGATTTAAAATGTTGGGGTAAATAAGTTAAGTGCATTTTATAAGTTACCTTACTGCATCATAACCTGTTATTTGGGCACTCAGGTGTTAACTTTGAAAACGATTTAAGAAAAGATAGGTAGTGCCCAGCTAACTTTTTTATTTGTTCGCCTTGGCAGCAGATTTTGATGTTGAATAACTGAACTAAGGGTAATTTATCAGAACTAAGCTTAAAGCTGAATATCTTGGGAACTATTGGTCCTAGCTTCACTAAACATAGCTGAGAACCATCTCGACGAATGTCTTTCGATTAAAAAAACGCACTCAAAATCCGGTACATCTATTTGGGAGCTACGATGCCACAGACAAACAAACACACAGATACACATGTTAAACTTATAACACCCCTCTTTTTTCGTCGGGGGTTAAATAAACCGGAGTAACCGACATCGAAATAGAAAAAAAAATTACAAACTGAAAGAGCGATGGTATTTTACATACTTAATCTCAAGTTCTAAGAAAGTTTCCAACGATTACGTAGATTCGCGGTGAATTTTTCTCAGATCTACCTCCTCCCTGGATTTATAATAATACTCTTTAGTACAGTTTCGTTAACATTCGTATAAACTACGAAGAACCGTCAAAATCTGACCCAGTTTAGAAACTTATTCTCAGTTTATTAAAACTGGATTCAACTCCAACTTTCGTACCGTTGATAATACAGAAACTTAGTAACTATATAAGAACGAAAAAGGCCATATAATTTTTTTAGGGTTCCGTACCCAAAGGGTAAAAACGGGACCCTATTACTGAGACTTCGCTGTCCGTCCGTCCGTCCGTCCTTCTGTCACCAGGCTGTATCTCAAGAACGGTGACTAGACACTTGAAATTTTCACAGATGATGTATTTCTATTGCCGCTATAACAAAAAATACTAAAAATAAAATAAAATAAATATTTAAGGGGGGCTCCCATACAACAAACGGGATTGGTTGCGTTAACTTTGAACCTCATTTGTATGGGGTGCTATACATACCAGGTGCAAACTTAACATGACCACTTAAGGATGGAGTGTTTGTACGGAACCCTCGGTGCGCGAGTCCAACTCGCACTTGACCGTTTTTTTTCCTCATATTATGACAAATATATTTATAATTTCGAGCTCCTTGTTGATGTGAATAAGACCTTTCCCTGAGAGCTTTCATTGCGTGCAGTCGTCTGCAGTTTTCTGCCTGTATTTCGTCAATTATGAGTAGATTTTATATAAAAAATATCAATGAAACATTGAAACTGTATGTTTCAAATATACCGGAATAGCCACAGGGCTTAGAACAGTCTAAGTAGTAATATTGATTATGTTAAGAAACCTGTTTGATCATCGAGAAAAATGTGTAAAACTATCAGCAGTTTTGGACGTATAAGGAGCCCTAATACTTACTACGTTTCTCCACTAGTTTCAACTGGTTCAGACACAGAATGCCGCAAGTAGCCCGGATTATCTAATCAAAAAGTCCTTTTACGTTTGAATGGATTGCTGTAATAAGGACTCTGAAAGAAAAAACTCAACTTGAGCGTAGGATCATTCCATTATTTCATTTAAGACCAGGAAATGAAGTGCCACTTTTCTTTTAAAATCGGACGGGTTATCTCTTTAGTTACTACTGAATAATGGCGTATGTGCCATTTGGTCCTTTGTTCAGTTACGTCTTTTTAGAATAAGGCAATGTTCTTAACTGTACGTGTGACTAAAATAATGAACGTGTCTTCTAACTGTAACGTAATAGTACCTACTTTCGCGTAACGACTTGAGAATAGTGTTAGAACGAGTTAAAAGGCATGTGAAAAGCTCTAGTCGAGTTTGCTGTATTTTTGTCTATAGAGTACACAAATTTGGACCATCGTTTTCTCAGTTAAAAACTTTTCTGTAAAATGTATAATTACATCCGACCTAAAACTTTTTCATGTAAAATTATGCCAAGACGACGGGCTATTTTATTTTGCTGTACACCACTTTTTTTTTTGTTTTTTTTTTTTTGATTTTGGATATTTTAGGCATTTTTTTTTATTTAGCCTGTGTTGTTGTGTTCCACTGCTGGGCAAAGGCCTCCCCTCTTTCTCGCCAGTCGTCTCGCTGAAGTGCAAGCTCCTCCCAAACGTTCTCGAATGCATACAGGTACATCAACAAGAGCTGCTCTTAAATTGAAGAAGTTAGATTGTAAGGGCTCTTGATGCCTGAAATTAAAGTACATAAATTGAATTGAATTACTTGTCTGTAATACAATTTTAGCTCTTGTAGTAAGGATTCAGGTTCGTGAACGTCCCAGATCGCGCGGTCGTGCCCTAGAGTGAAGAATCTTTACAACACTGGGAAACTTAAAAGATATTCAAACGTCTTCTGCTGTGATAACATTGAAAAACAAACGGATGGGATTTTTCACTCACTTTTTTTACATTTACAAATGAAGTTATTAAAAAAACCAGCCAGATGCAATTCGGACTCGCGCACCGAGGGTTCCATACAAACACTTCCCATCTTAATTGGCCGGCTAAGTTAAGTTTGCACCTGTTATGGCGTCGTATACAAATGAGGTGCAAAGTTAACGCAACCGATCATGTTTTTTTATATGGAAGCCCCACTTAAATATTTATTTTATTCTGTTTTTAGTATTTTTTGTTATAGCGGCAACAGGGATACATCACATGTTAAAATTTCAACTGTCTAGCTATACGGTTCATCAGATACAGTCTGGTAACAGACGGACGGACAGACAAACAAACGGACGGACGGACAGTGGAGTCTTAGTAATAGGGTCCCGTTATTTAAATGATAATTCATAGTGCATGTACGTCCCAAACCGTGCAGTCGTACGCTAGAGTGAACAGTGAACTGTACTGGACGTGACGCGAATCTTTACAACGCTAGGAAACTAAAGATATTCAAAAGTCTTCCGCTGTGATAAAATTGAAAAACAAATGGATGGGATTTTCACTCACTTTTTTACATTTACAAACTAGATTAGTGAAAAAAACTTAGCTAATAGTGCCTCTGTAAGCTGTAGACCTCACGATTATTTTTCACGAGAGAGAAAAATGCGGCCTGTAGGGTATCGTAAATAATTTAACGTAGACTTTGTCTGAGATTCTCAAAGCTCTCTCTACCCATTAATTTAATCGTTATAATTTGAGCAAACCCACTGACAAAGATATGCATCTTAATTAAAAACTAACTTGAGGTTACAGATACATCATCTAATTAAACAAGTTTGTAAAATACGGTCCCAATCTGACTCCAAATCTTAATTGTGGCGAATTTCGCGTTATGTGACGTTCATTAAAAGTTATATTGTTAAAAATAACTTTGGTGCTAGAATACTCAAGTTAAGTGAAACATTTTCGTCATCGTCATATTAGCCGATGGACGTCAACTGCTGGACAAAGGCCTCCCCCAAAGTTATCCACAACGATCGGTCTTGCGCCGCCCTCAGCAAATTTTTTCCCGCGATCATAACCAGGTCGTCGGTCCACCTTGTTGATGGCCTTCCCACGCTGTACCACATTTTAGCTGTACCCATATCATAACATTTCCGCTAACTAACTATTTGGCTATTTGTGAAGTGTACGGTAATGTAAGACGATCGCAGCGCGTGGTCTTATGATTATTATGAAACATATACTCGTGTTTTAATGCCTATTATGTAACAGTTACAGCAACCTAGTGATTGTAGCAGCTCAGGGTTTATGTGCCAAATGAATTAGTGATAAGCTTTAATACATCAATATTTTGATTAAATACTGAATCATTACATATTATAAAACAAAGTCGCTTCCTGTCTGTCTGTCCCTATGTATGCTTAGATCTTTAAAACTACGCAACGGCTTTTGGTTTTAATAGATAGAGTGATTCAAATGGAATGTTTGTATGTATAATACATGCATAATTTATCAGCATTGCACCCGTGCGATGCCGGGGCGGGTCGCTAGTATGATTATAAATTTATGAAACATGTAATGTCTCCTTTTCTTTAAAGTGGGTACATACCACAATCTTTCAATCTTTGTATTAATGGTTTACTGAATTTGTTTGTGAATACTTTTAGTTTTTTCCTTATATGAATAATATCAATATTTTTATTTTATAATATTTATTTTTATTTTATAATATCTTCTTTACGTAAACCAATGTATTTAGTAATACCATAAATATAAATTATTGTTTTAAGTACGATTTACGAAAAAATGACTAACTGTTGAGTTTCTTTCGGCTTTCTTCTCAACAGCGGTCTCCTCTTGGGAAATGCCGGTAGATTCACAATCTGACTTGTAAAAGTGCCCCTGTGGCCTACTTACTGAATAAATTATTTCATTTCATATCTTATTATTTGGTGTAAACGCCGCCATTTGCGGTGAAAGCCTCCTCCAACTAATATGTAAGTAAATAATGAATTAGTCTACATATTCATACTTGAAAAAACGTAACAAACCTGACGCAGTCGAGTAAAATAACAAGAAAGTCAAGCTCGACATTGGCGAAATACCTTTTGTTAAACCAGCAAGAAGTAAGAGCCACAGAAGAAAAAAAAATGGGCAAGTGCGAGTCCGACTCGCGCATGAAGGGTTCCGTACCTATACATATATAAAATCTATAACAAGTTTGTTGTATGGGAGCCCCCCTTAAATATTTATTTTATTTTATTTTTAGTATTTGTTGTTATAGCGGCAATAGAAATACATCATCTGTGAAAATTTCAACTGTCTAGCTATCACCGTTCTTGAGATACAGCCTGGTGACAGACGGACGGACAGCGAAGTCTCAGTGATAGGGTCCCGTTTTTACCCTTTGGGTACGGAACCCTAAAAATAATGTCAAGCTGCCAGCACAGCCTGTTCGCCACTGCCCCTCAGGGTGAGAATTATGCAAAGTTCTAGAAAAATCTAAACAAAACGTAAAGAGGTCAGGAAAAGCTGAGAACGCGTTATTCTTCAGGGAGTTTCAAGTGTTTGTAAGAGATTTTAACTTATTGACTTAAGGTGAGTGGTGCCGCTGAAATAGTGCCAATTCCGAATTTATTTAGGATTAAGGAAAATACCAGGTGGGCCCTGTAACAGGAGCAATAAATTAAAACATAGATTCTACCCCTCAAACTGAACAACATTTATTAAACAACTTTTAAAAATAACTCATTTATAATGTAAACTTGTAAAATGAAGTTTATTCAATGAAGCAATGTATTGCGAAACATTTGATGTTTAGTAAAGTGACGAAGCTATGTCAATGCTTAGGCGATGTCAATGTTGGACGGCGTATATTGAAAATGCTATTTACTTTTTTTGAAATAATGAACACATGAAAACAGTATATAAAAAGAAGTTTCTGAACAGATGTTGTTCAGTTTGACGAGTAAAATCTATGCTTTAATTTTTTGCTCCTGTTACAGAACCCACATGGTATATTTCATCAGGTAAATTAGTATAGATATTACAATATCACTGTCGCATTCAGCTCATTGAGCTCTGTCACTCACCAACTTGTGCGATGTGTAAGAAGCTTTTTAAATGTAACTGGAGACCATAGGGCTGGCTCGTTCCTCGCTCAAAGGATAGGCATATCTGTCCAGAGAAGATTACGGCTTACCCACCGGTAACGACTTAGGGAATTCAGCTTAAAGTTTAGTTTTTTTTAGGTAAGCTTATATTAATTGTAATTTTTCTTTTATCTTCTAAATCAGATTGCATTGGATTCTGGAGTCTTCATACTCATCATACTCAGAAAACACCTTTCATATTTATTAAATCACCATATTTGTCGTTCTGTAGTTGGCTCCAAAAACGTGCCTAAAACTTAAGTGGCTGCGTTTGACGCTAACAAGTTTTATGGGGTAAACTAAGGTCATCAAATTGTATACAGTGATTTAATAAATGATAAAGGTGTTTTCCACTATAAGAAAAAAATGGGAGTGGCGTTAGTTTTGCTACAGTCGAGTTCTTAAACTTCTGAGCAAAAATATGTGAACACAGCTCCATGTGTAAAGGTGTATAGGCGTGATCAGATATTTTTGTTCAGAAGTTTAAGAACTCGAAAATACCGCTCGCCTTAAGTTCCTACGCTTCAGGTTCAGACTTGCGAGTACGGTATGTGTGTTTATGATTTGAATCTCGGGGGTGAAACGTTGGAAAGTTAAACAAGAGTTGAAATGGAATTGAAATTGTCTAGGGGATAAAATATAAAATGGTAAATATTTTTCTTTTATTATTTTAATGTAAATGCGATGTGAACTTAGTTGTCAAAGCCTTAAAAATTATGTGTGATATAAGAAAAATCACTTTGTTACTTAAGTTAGTTAGTTTTGCTTTAGTTACGCCCCACCACGGTGTTACCCCGTTCGGTATAATAAGTAGCCTATGTGTTAATTCAGGGTGTCAGCCACGTCCATTACAGAGTTTTATCAAAATTAGTCCAGCGGTTTGAGCGTGAAGTAATAACAAACATACATAGACACAAACGCGTACACTCATAAACTTTCACCTAGTACTTAAAGTAATATTTATAATACTAGTTGCGCCGCGCAGTGTTAGCCACTCATTCCACGGGAACACTACATTGTTTCGGGATAAAAAGTAGCCTATGTGTTAATCCAGGGTGTCAGCTACCTTCAAACCAAAATTTATCAAAATTGGTCCAGCGGTTTGAGCGACAAGAAGTAACAAATATACAAACACGTTCACAAACTTTCGCTTAAAGTAATATTATAATATTGTGTGATAAAATTGTGTTGAAAATAATTTTTCAATGGAGAAGGGTCATGATTTCAGGAAAATTCTTAATAGCGTGATGCAGGATCGTCATTTGTTTTGTATGGGCGCGCGGCGCTGTGCTAACCTGGCATCGGTTTTCATAATTTATTTATTTATTGGTATTCAGGATAACAACAGCCGTAAATATTGTAACGGTTCTATTTTAAACTTCTAATTAAATAGTCTTAATAACTAATATTATTATCTACAAACACTAACCTAATTAAAAACTTAAATCTAATCGTTTTCAAATTAAAAACTATTTAAATTTTTATAAATCAAACCTCTTTATTCGGCACTGGCTGAATAGCTACGTACTGGCCGAAAAAGAACTCATTGAAGAAAGAATAAAGAAACAATTGACGATCGTGAAAAAAAGGAACACGGCTTGCGCTGGCATGTCGCTGTGGTTTCAATTTAAAATGTAAATAATTAATTATTTGATTGTATATACTGTACATATCTTTATAATTCTATAAATGTATTGCTACTACGTTAACATATTACCACTAATACTGTTATGTACAGTTCTTGCTCAATATCTAAGTTAATTTGTAAATATAAGCTGCTGTGTTTTCCCCAATACGGGTGAGTGTTGCGAGAATTATATTTTACATAAGCTAAGTTTCGATATCGCTAGATATCGTGTCTTTTATCTTTACTAAATGAGACTGTAACAATTTCCTACTTATATTACTTTGTTATATCTGGAAAAAATATTATTGAATCTCGTTTTCGTCTAGTCTAAATAGGAACTATATTTCTAATTTTATTTCTTTATTGTTCTATTATATGACTTGATTTTCGCTGTGACTGCCACATCATTGATTACTATTAAATGCTTAGGAGTTCACTTAACCAACCTACGAAACTCGTTGGAAATCTAGATGTCGCAGTCACATGCCGAACTTCACCTAATGATTACGGGATTTCCAGGGAGCAACCCTAGGGCCACCGAACCTACCCCGGGGCCGGAAAACCTAACCTAGAGCCGCGATCCCGGCTTCTGATCCTGACGCTACCAAGACTAAGCCTGGGGTTTGTCCAGGACTACATCGAGTTCATCAGTCTGGAGCTAGTCTGCCCTACCCAGACTACAGGACGGCTAGAGCTACCTAGCTCGAACCTAGCCTGCTGCGACGAAGACGACGTGTGCAGGGAAGTGGCTCCTAACAAGGACTTGTCTCCTCTAAAGTGTACTCAGCTCGGATTAACAATCTAAATTACCCACGACCTAGCCGGATCTACCTATTTTTTACTTTATTTTACTTTTATTAAACATTTGTACAGTTCAATCTGAATTTCATTAATTCCTTACTAACTAACTAACCTATCTATAACGTTTACACAAATTATCCGTTATAATATACATATGATATAAAGTTAGTTACATAACAGAGGGCCAATAACAGTTATCCATTGGTTACATAAAAAATAAGATTTAAAACATAAAAAATAATTGCCTTTGTCCTCGCATCACGCCGAAACGGCCGGACAAATTTTAACCAATTTTGATACAGAGATAGCTGAACATCCAAAGATGGTTATAGGATACTTTATCCGTCTACGGTAATGAAAAAAATACGCGGCGTTGCGGAGTAACGGCCTTATCACACTTGCGATTTGCGAGCGACTTTTGTATGAAGGCGATCACGCAGCGAGCTCGCCGCGTCGCTTATTTGTATAGAAAACTCGCTCGCAAATCGCAAGTGTGATAAGGCTCTAATCTAAAATACCGGCCAAGTGCGAGTTTAACTCGCGAACCGAGGGTTTCGTACAAATATTGCAAAGTTAACGCCACCGATCACGTGTGTTGTATGGGAGCCGGAGCCCCCTTAAATATTTGTTTTATTCTGTTTTTTAGTATTTGTTGTTATAGCGGCAACAAAAATACATCATATGTGAAAATTTCAACTATCTAACTATCACGGTTCATGAGAAACAGCTTGGTGACAGACGAACAGACAGATAGATGGACAGCGGGTGCTTAGTAATAGGATTCCATTTTTGCCCTTTGGGTACGGAAACCTAATAAAATGCTGAATCGAGACAGACTGAAATCAAGGACCCATTACAGCCTAAATCCCTTTTAAGGTTTCCGCAGCCAAGTTGAACCACAAATCCTCAGGTAATTACGCTTAAAAGTAACTCTGGAGCCTATAAAGGTAACTTGAGGCAGGTAATGAGGACCCTTCCTGGAAGATGTCCGGGCTGTGTTTTACCAGTAATAGTTGATTCAATCAATGTTACTTCGTAGCTCCGTGATTTTTTCTAGTTGTACACCCCACTTTTCTTTTTAATTTTCGATATTTTGGGTATTTTCTGCTCAGAATCACGAGCTCTTTCGGTCTAATTAGAAGAAAAAGGTGTCCCGATGTTTTTCGTTCCTTTCCTTTGCCATTTCCATATAACCTACTACAGCGGTAACGGAATGGAAAAACAAAAAATGTATGAATATTTTGGGACAGTTTTTTTCTCCTAATTAGATCGAAAGAGCTCGTGATTCTGAGTAGAAAATACCCAACATATCGAAAATTTAAAAAAGTGGGATGTAAAACTTTAGAAAAAATGGCTTCCGATCCGTCAGCGTAGATACTTGCACAGGTTGCTGTTTTTGTTATAATTATAATTTTTTTTATGTTGAATATTATGTATATGTATTTATATAGATATTATGTAATTTGTATTATATTGACTGTTACCTATCTCTCTCTCTCTGTTGGTTTTTGCATTTTCATGTGTATTATTGTATAGGTAGGTATAGTTACTCCTTTGTATTGGACATGTTGCTTGGTTTGTCTGCCATTTACATTTGTTCAGCACTCATTTGCTCAAAGGTTAACTGGAAGTGATCCCTTAAAGGGATAAGTTCGCCTTTGTACATGCTTATTCTTTTGTAATGTGTTTTTCTTGTTTTTATGTACAATAAAGTGTTAAAAAAAAAACCCAGCTACGGATACTGTTAGCACATTACTGGATTTTTTTCTACTTCAGTAAAAGAACTTCAAAGCGCAGCTAAAAATGTGTATGCATTCTGGTCCTTAAAATATCCGGATGATTCAGAGATGACCTGTATATGTCGACATGGGACAAAATATTTTTTTTTTCTCAAACATTCAATGAAATATCGTCATAACAGGCTTCGAAGTATCACGTTTCGGGCGGAACGACTCGAGAGAACAGTAAACTAATTTCATGCAAAATTGAAGGCTTAAGCCGGGAAGTAAACTATTTTTATACATGGTTTCTGTTTTCATGAACAGGCTAAACAGCTGGTATTATATTTTTTGAGTGGTGTATTAAATCATTGCAAATGTTTGAGAAAAGCACTAGACATGCCTAATGCCTAGCCGTGAAAAGAGCTTGCCGATTTTGCATCACTACCCGGCTATACGTACTCACCCGGCAAGCTCTTCTTTCCCGGCGTATGCAATAATGAACTTTTTGATTGAAACAGTAGCGTAAACCAAATGTTTACATTGAAGCGAAAAACAAATGCTCTCAGCGGGATTCGAACCCAACGCCTCCACGGTTTTTCGTGCCATACAGGCGTGTGGCTGTCTGTGGAGCCGTTGGTTCCTAAGAAAGAGGACTAAAATTTTTCCATACAAACATTTGAAAAAAAAAAACCTCTAATTAGCAAGGAAAACACATACAATTATGTAAATATAACAAATGTTCTTGAACACTTGTCAAGACCCCTACTTAAAAACTTCATACCGTTCCGAACAATCGCGTCAGTTTTCAATTCATAAATAAATTGTCGCGGGCGTGCCGCGCATACAGAACGAAACCAAATCGCCGAAATGCAAATTTTGACTTTTCAATTGTGGGCGAATTAAAAGTAGAATACAAAACAAATTGGTATGCTCCACAAATGTAGCAAGTTCACAAACGATCCGTTCTAAGTGGAAATTCAATTTTAGAATGTTGGGACAGTTGTTTTTAACTGGCGGTTTATAAATATGCCTTGGGGGTTTATTGTGGACTGTTTCGTTCATTTGTAAACTGAATCCGACCGGACCATGTAAACTTTTATTCCCTACTAGCCGCGCGGTGTTACCCGTTCATCCAATGGGAACACTACATTTTTTGGGATAAAAAGTAGCCCATGTGTTAATCTAGGGAGTCAACCATCATACCAAAATTTATCAAAATTGGTCTAGCCGGTTGAGTGTGAAGAAGCAACAAACACACACATAAACACACTAATTTACGCCTTTATAATAATATTAGTGTGATTTGAGTCGTATTTGAAATATTTTGTAGGGTATTCTGATGCTGTTATAAAACCCATACTACCATGGGTACTAGACGACGATACAAGTAATATAAATACATATAAATAACATCCATGACTCAGGAACAAATATTCAAGTTAATTTAAATTAGACAAGCATACCACTGAGCAACGATCTTAAGACACAGATCACTGGATATAGGCATTATCAACTGCCTGCCTCATTATAAATAATACATAATCACACAATTTACCCTGGCCTTCGAACCCAGGACCGCCAACAGTAGGCAGGTGCACTAAAACTGCGCCAACCGCGTCGTCAATAGACGTGGGAGGCTGTTCCGTCCCTCGACACCTTCGTGTACTAATTTCCGTTTCAACCATTCGACTTGAATGGCTTCAGTTGGACAATACGGGTCACTCGCTTCCTGACCGGGAACGGAAACGGTCGAGTCGAGTGGGCCCGGACATTTCACGGGAAGGTTACCTGACTGGGTTTTACCTGTATCGTATTATTAGGTGAAGGCACGTAGTAGATTTTGTACACTAAGACTGGTCAGTTAAAATGATTACAATGAAGCGAAAAATTGAAAAAATTAATGTTTCAGGCAGGGTTTGAAACTGCGTCTCCAACGGCTTTTTGGGCCAACACGGGCGTCTTTCAAGATCAAAGAACCTTGAAAGAAAGTTACCTGGTGGAAGATACCAGGTATCCAGACCCGCTGGACTGGCTATCCAGGTACGGGTTCGGTTCCCGGTCTCCTCCACCAGGTAACTCATTTCAATTTCTCTTTGAGCTTTGATCTTTGTATCAATGGTTTATTTAATATAAAAGTTGTGGTGTAAATTCACATAGTATAAAACAGTCGCTTCCTGATGTCTGTCCGTATATACCTATATGCTTAGGTCTTTAAAACTACGCAACGGATTTTGATGCGGTTTTTTTTATTAGATAGAGTGATTCAAGAGAAAGGTTCATATGTATAATACATGCATAATCTATCAGCATTGCATCCGTGCGAAGCCGGGGCGGGTCACTAGTCTATTTTAAAGTACTATCTGACTAGCAACTAGAGTTTAGCATCCTATAAATCGGCATTAATTAACTATACGCCGTCCAAATCCATCCAGATACAATCGCGAATACAGGAGGCAATAATTCCGGTTTATTGGTCCCTCGGCGACATTAACATGCAGATTGTCCCGTTTCTGTGCGATAGAGACGGACTGCTAGATTTGGATTGGACATTCTCCAAACTGTGCAAGACTACGATGTAGATGTGGTAAGCCCAGCCCGTCTAGAACAAAAAACTATAGTCTGGCAAAAAAGAGTAGACATTAAAAAGTGGCAATACCGTAGTGACGTCCCTTTCTAATCCATCCAAGGAAAAGGGGACGGCACTACAGTATTGCCACTTTTTAATTTCTACTCTATTTTGCCAGTCTGTATGCTTCGCTATATACCATCGCCCGTTACTCTCTCACAGTACAGAAAAGAGAGAGATATGTAATATTTCTCGCGCCAGAAAGAGTCGCGTGTCCCAGTTGTGCTAGAGGACCAGTAATGGTGGGGTGACTTGGACGCAATAATCAGCGGGTCTATATAAACTTCTAGAATTATTTTCCGTCGCTGGTTTCGGATGAATGCAGGCCTTGCCAAGGTAGCATTCTTTGGAGAGGCCTACGTTTAGCAGTAATGTATTTTTGGAACTGTATTCTAACGTCTTAGTGATAATGTTTTAAAACTAACATCGTCATTAATCCTTGTGTTATCTAACTTGCGGGGTCATGTTGAGCAAGCGATTAAATAAATTTTAATGATAAAGCACCCGTCACTACGAGTAAGAGATTGCCGAAAAAACAGTTTCTTTTTAAAATATTCACATGGGTATAACCGCGAAGTGTACTAAATATTCAGTACTTTTTATTTCAGTAGCATTTCTGTAAGACTGTACTCAGACTAGCAAATGACGTCACAGCACTAGACATAACCGGTCGTAACCGGCCAGAGCTGCCTCAAATCTGATCCCACCGGATAGATACGGATCTACGCATGAATGTTGGAATTACTACCGGTACTTAGTTCCTAGATTATCTTCGGTTATGATTGATGATGTCATTAATGGTGTAATTTGTTAAAATGGTGTGTTCTTGGGGTTTTAATCGTCGTTTACTTCATTTTGTTAGTGTGTAGGTGGAAAATACTTGGTACATTAATCATGGAAGCGTTTACCTAAACATATTTTGACAGTAATGGTCTAATGCCTGCAGGATTTATATCTGATCAGGATCTGGTCATACTAATATCAAAATGGAGATCAAAATCAGAATAATTTATTTGTTTAACGTAGGTCAAAAATTGTGATGTACAGGGTTTTAGGGCGGGAATAGATTCGATAAAATAAGGTAAACGGGTTTACTGTAGAGTGTAGACCACAACCTGCCGTCTCCCGTTGACGTCTGTCATAGTAATGGTGGCAGCGGGCAGGTGGCAGGGACACTTTATTATATTAAGACTAGGAGGTGGTATTTTTTTCTTTAATTTTTAGCTATTTCTAAACAAATAGGACAAGGTCCAATCTAGCAAATTCCACCCCAGTGCGGGAGTTCGACAGGGATGTATAATTTCTCCATTGCTATTTAATACCTACACAGAGCTAATAATGAGGATTGCTCTCAAAGGCTGGGAATATGGTGTCACCATCGGAGGCAGGACGATTTCGAACCTACGATACGCAGACGATACCAAGCTCTTCGCAAGTAGCGTTGAGCGTATGGGAGAGCTCCTACATAGAATGGAACGTATTAGTCTTGATTTCGATCTCAAGATAAATCGCAGCAAGACTAAGATGATGATAGTCGATCGTGCGAACAGCAACTCGCCAGAGGTTACACGAATAGCGAATTGTGAGGTAGTACAATCATATATCTACCTCGGAGCACTTCTAACAAATAAAGGCGGCTGCATAGACGAAATCAAGAGGCGCATGGCCATCTCCAGATCGGCTATGGATAAGCTGAAGAAAATATGGAAGGACCGAAACATTACTAAGGGCACCAAAACAAAACTTGTCAAGGCTCTCATATTCCCCATATTTCTGTATGCTGCTGAAACATGGACCCTACGAGAAAGTGAGAAGAAGCGTATCGACGCTCTAGAGATGTGGTGCTGGAGGAGAATGCTCGGTATATCATGGACGGAATTCCGAACCAATGAGTCCATTCTTCGAGAGCTAGGCATCAGACAGAGGCTATCAAGCATAGTACAAGCTCAAATCCTCACTTTCTTTAGACACGTGTCGCGAGGCGGATGCGAATCTATCGAGCGCCTGGTGGTACAAGGCAAAGTCGAGGGAACCAGACCACGCGGAAGATCACCGATGAGGTGGACGGATCAAGTAAAAACCGCCGTCAACGGTCCTCTACACGAATGTACCAGGAGGGCAGCAGTACGAGAAGAATGGCGTCGCATTGTAAAGCAGGCCACAAAATCAACGACGTGACGGCCACGACCACTCTGGCAAGAGTGTACCGCCAAAGAAGAAGAAACAAATATGAAATATGAACAAATATTAACGGACATTCTTACACAAATCGACCTAGTCTCAATCTAAGCAATGTTTGTACGTGTTTGTACTTTGTACAGCTCAAGGGGCTACTACTACTATTATATAGTACTATACTATAATATTTACGTCTTGAGATTTTCTAGCGAACTAGCTAAACAAACCGTGGACTGTAATTCGTTAAGACCCATATCGCATATTTATGTCCCTCACCTTCGGTTTGGTCTTCAAACACCTGTAATCTTGCATATTTACGAATTCACCGCCCTAGGTATGTAATGTACTAAAAACACCTTCAATTTAGTTAGTTAGTCATGATTTTTCATTTAAAAGACCATTACTTACGTTCACAATCTTACTGCATCCCTTTTCCCATTAACAACAATTAAAGACTAAGCTCATTATTTCCTTAACATAACTATATTCTTACATTCTAGTAAGAAGGTACAGTTCGTTTCAACTAAGTAGGTTGCTGTCGTGAAATATGAAGACTAGATACCTAGGCGCTTAGTGTACTTTAAGATATTGATGATTTTTTTGTTATTGTGGCCGGTGTTAGCTTGAATATACGGCATTTAATGATCATAAGGTTTCCTTTAGTACCATGAACCTTCTAATCCGATGCGCTTTCGTTATTCAGCCCACATAATATGATTCAGAACACAAAATGTTACAATCCCATACAAAAAATATAAGACATCATAACTCCTACCAGACATCCAAGACATCCACAACTGACATGGTTAGACACAATAAAAAATGAAGAAAACAGTCAAAACATGCTACTTAAAACTAGTACAGGTTTAAGACAATTACAGCACATTTAAAAAAACATGACCATTGAAGCAGCAAGCCACTTTATTCTGCCAGGATGGCTCTCCTTCTTCTAATGTCCTTAGGGTTCAAAAAGGTTCATCCTGCCAAAGGTTACGGTTAGGGTTAAGGATAAGGTTACGGTTAAGGTTAGGGCTGTATTCACGATATAATATAAGGTTAATAGCTTATATTATGTCGCGAACACAGCCAACTATAAGTAGGTAAATATTCTGATGATACCCGACACTAGCGCCTCTAGCGGTGAATTCAGACGCGATAGCCTTCATTGCATTAAACTTGCACTTTGTTTAGGTACAGTTACATCCGCCAACCATTTTGGAAGCGCTCCTGCATACAATGGAGTTATTCACGTGTAATTTAGCACATTTTCGTGATATTATGTTGTTGTTCAGTGTACTCCTCTGTCACATAAAGCCTACTACAGTTACGAACGTAGTTTGATATTTTTCTAGATCTACGATTTGAATGGAAGTATGTAGTAGACAAAACTTAGCGCCATGTAGTGTTCTCAACATAGAACTTGTGGTGGGACTCATAGAATAAATACGACTAGAAACCTAGTCAGCACTTGAAAGTAAAGCCAGCACGTCTATACACCGCGCGGCGAACGATGATTCCAACAACGAAGATGACACGTGTAATTTTATAACCTATAATCGGAAAAATGTACTGCGATGACAGGTGTTATAGGAATCACCGTTCGCCGTGCGGGGTATATCATAAGTTACTGTTACCCACGGCTCTTTGTCGCGCGGTAAAATCTACTTGTCACTTTCCTCTCGGTACCGTGTGAGCAAGACAGGTGACGCTGAGAAGATATGCTAGCTCTGCAGATTAGGTTAGCCACGGGCTTAGCTTCCTCCGTGTGCATTTGTGCAACGTCAATGTCACAAGCAAAACGTCTCTATGATTCGTTCTTAGACACGCACACATAAAACCAAAAGCGGCTTCAACCTTTGCAAATCTGTATGAAGACTTCTAGACGTACTTATTCTAACGTTGAATTAAACTCCGGATTTTAATTAGGCGAACTAACTTGACAGCTCAAAGTGTTGTCAGGAATAGAAAAATATAAATAGTGATTGGTTTGTCGATACAAATATGTCGATATAACCTTAACAATACACCCATAGACACTTAATTATGTTGTAATAAGGTTTATATTCGTTTAAAAATGTACAGTTATCAGTGTATTCGATAGTACTATGGAACTGTCAAGAAAAAAAAAGGCGGACAGCGTTCTTAGCGATGTCCGAAAATAAACTTCGTTCAATGTAAGTATTTTAATAGCAACCGTTTTTAGGGTTCCGTAGTCAACTAGGAACCCTTATAGTTTCGCCATGTCCGTCTGTCCGTCCGTCCGTCCGCGGCTTAGTTCCGTGATAATTAGTACTAGAAAGCTGAAATTTGGTATGAGTATGTGTATGTATAACGCCGACAGAAAGGTAAAATAAAAATTAAAAAAAAAATTTTTTTCGGGTACCTCTCGAACACCTAAAGTGGGGGTGAATTTTTTTTTCTTTTCAACACTGGTGTGTGGGGTGTCGTTGAATAGGTCTTGTAAAAATAATAGGGGTCTTCTAACATTATTTTTTGATAAAGTCAACAGTTTTGTAAATATTCGCTCCAAAAACAAAAAAAAATGTGTCCCCCCTCTAACTTTTCAACCACGGGTCAAAAAAAATCGGGAAAATTCATGTTAATGAAGCCTTATAAGTACTTTCAATGAAAACTATATTGAACAAAATCGGTCAAGCCGTTTTTAAGTTATCGCCAAATTTCATATTTTTTCTTTAAAAGGTCGTAAGTTGACTTCCGGAAGGTAATAAGTCATTACAGTTTCTAGGGCGTTTACGACCTTTTTTTATAGAGCTTAAAATCTTTCTTAACGTAAACCTCGGGCTTAAAAAAGCAGTTTATTGAAAAGGATGAGCAACTACGGAACCCTACATTGAGCGTGGCCCGACATGCTCTTGGCCGGTTTTTTTATTATTGATTCGTGTAATAAAATTATTAGTTAGATTTCAAACACAATAATTCAAAATTTATGAAATACGTAATGTCTACTTTTTTTTAATGCTGTTTAACTAAACCTCTGGTAGGAACTGGTTTTTTTAATTATCGATATTAACAACACTAGCGAAACTGTGGCAACATTCGTGTGCAATGAACTGTCAAGTTAGTTCGCCTAATTAAAATCCGGAGTTTAGATCGATTTGTGTGAGTTTGTCCGATATTTATTTATTACAATTCCTGCGATAGACTTTGATCATCTAATTTTGACGTTCACTGTACACGCGTCTGTTGCATATTCATGGCATAGGGTTTCCTAAGCTCAGACCCTTGGAAGCCGTCTGTATCGTTGGTATTTGTTAATGATACCCTGTTTGTGCCGGTTTGAGGCTTGGCAGTGATACTGTGTTAGGTGTATTTGTACCTACTTATGCCTAGGGTCACATTATTCCAGTGCCTTCCATTAGGCAAATCCAGGGCTGAACAGTCTATCTTATCCCTCTTATCCTTATTCCATGTAGTTATATGATTTCGCCGGAATATGATTCCTCGCGGAAATAAATAACTTCAATAATAAAGCGAGAGTCACGTGTTCCTTAACTTTAATATACGTCTAGTAGTAATATGCAGTATAATTTATCAAGATAGTATTTAAAATAGATTTGACCGCTAAACTTAATTTCTATTTTTTTTAAGTAGTTACGTTATCTTCGTTAGTACCTCCACGCCCCGTACAGCCAGCATCAAATTAGGTGACAATTTGAGTATGCAGTTTGATATGACCCTAAGTTAAGATTTGGAGGAGGAAGCAGAAGAACGAGACTTCGAATTGTATACAAGGTTAAGCTTGGACCTCATTTGTATCCGACGCCATAGTCACCAGGTGCAAAATTAACGTAAATTGATAGTCTGGGAAAAGGGGCAGAAAACTACGACCACGCGCTCCGCGAACCAGTTTCTGAGTAGGTCGTTTTCAAAAAAAAACTTTCGTTTTCCATAAAAAATGTAGTTTTTGTTTTTTATATAATTTATTTTTGTAGGCTAGTCTTACTCAGAATGGTTTGTATATTCAAGACTCATAAAAAAAGAGTCCCAAAATGTATGGAAAAATATAATTGATGTACCTACACTTTTTTTTAACGCTTTAAGCCGTCTTTGCAGTCGTACTTCATAATATTTACATTATGAATTCACAAAATATAAATATCGATTATGTAAAATGTAGACATTAAAGCCGGAACAGATTTGGCTGATTTCGTTCGATAAGTTGTAGAAATTAGATGTTCGATAATTCCAGATAGACAAGATACATCTCTATGAAAATAAAAAGTAAAAGACATTGACGTATTAATTACATGGACACACAATCCGACGGAAAAATGGCACCCTCCCAACTAATGCAAAATCACAAATCGCATTAGTTGGGCGATCAGTCTCGTTTAGACCATGACACGTGACGGGTCTCAAAAATGACTTAATTTTCAGTGAAAAATTGCAGAAATAACAGCTATAAAATAAAGAAAAAGGTCGGAATATTCTTTTTACCGCAGATTCTATTGATTAATTAACGAATCCTATGTAAAATCATAGCATATTTTCAGATTAGAATTATTAACTTTGTCCCTACAAAATGCACCTCATCACAGAACAAAAATCTAAGGAGTCGCTATAGTTTTATATTTTATTAATTAATAAAGGAGTGCAATAAATAATTATCCTATTTTTTTTATTAAAGATTCCCACGCGATCTTAAACAACGTGAAACATTGACGTCACGTTTAGTAAGAGACAGACGTCAAGAATAATTTCAGCCAAATAATTCGTCTCTCGTGTGTTCGTTCGGCATAATCATATATGTTTTTTTTTTATGTTTTATCAAAAGAAGCGTAGATAGATAGATAGAAAGACTTTTATTTGTAATAATCATACATTGTCAATCTAAGCTATGTAACACAATCATAGCCATTATTATTATTACATATAGAATAAATTAAATTCAGTATTCTTATTTTACATTTGGTAAAAGTCTTTCACTCAACACAGCTTTAATATCTCAATAAAACCGGCCAAGAGCATGTCGGGACACGCTCAGTGTAGGGTTCCGTATCCTTCACAATAAACTGCTGTTTTAAGCCCGAGGTTTAAGTTAAGAAAGATTTTAAGCTCTATAAAAAGGTCCTAGAAACTGTAATCACGTATTACCTTCTGGAAGTCAACTTACGTCCTTTTAAAGAAAAAATATGAAATTTGGTGATAACTCAAAAACGGCTCTACCGATTTTGTTTAATATAGTTTTCATTGAAAGTACTTACAAGGCCTCATTTACATGAATTTTTCAAATTTTTTTTGACCCGTGGTTGAAAAGTTAGAGGGGGGGGGACACTATTTTTTTTTGTTTTCAGAGCGAATATTTACAAAACTGCTGACTTTATCAAAAAATAATGTTAAAAGACCCCTATTATTTTTACAAGACCTATTCAACGACACCCCACACACCAGTGCTGAAAAGAAAAAAAAAATTCACCCCCACTAGAGGTACCCGAAAAAAAATTTTTTTTTAATTTTTATTTTACCGTTCTGTCGGCGTTATACATACACATACTCATACCAAATTTCAGCTTTCACTAGAAGTCCGTCCGCGGCTTAGCTCCGTGATCATTAGTACTAACTAATGATCACGGAGCTAAGCCGCGGACGGACAGACGGACAGACGGACATGGCGAAACTATAAGGGTTCCTAGTTGACTACGGAACCCTAAAAACGTAAAAAAATTACAATGTATACAAAAGAAGCGTAAAATGGTTATGTAGTGTTTGTGGTAGTAGGTATCTATACATAAATAGATATACACTGTCTCAGGCGCACGTCACATAGGATGCTGCGTTTAGTTACACGCGAGCCGAGGGCGAGAGTGGACGCATGACATTGCTATGTGTGCGGCGGCGAGTGAGCCTGTGTTATGAACATATGCCTTTTACAGCCAGATCCTACAGGTTACATTAATAAATTAATAAAAAAATTGCTCTGTTGTCATTGTTTTATTTTGTCTCAGAGTCTAGACACTGTCAGTTTAAACCTTTGAACGCCAAGAACACCTAAAGATAATGTGTACTGCCGTGCATACTACGCCACCGACTTTCACGCCACGCCATCAAACTTTAAAGTGCCTTACTCTCATTTCACATACTAGAACAAGATGAGTTGAGAAATCATAATGTCATTATTACTGATCCCTTCTATGCAGTGTCGGGACCCTTTTATGCAGTTGTTAAATAAAAAGGTAACTTAATTTGTTATTAACAATTTACGAGTTTATTTAGTTCAAACAACAAATATATTTTAATACCTAAATAAAATAATAATGAAAATATTTTTAGTATGTAAAACTATTAAAATCTGCTCCATTCGTGCCATGTTCCAAGTTTGACAAGAGACATGAGTCAGAATACGCTAAAAAAGTTAATTTACTCGAAAATATTTGTGGTAATAAGTACGTAAGCCAATTTGACACTTAAACGTTTGAGTAAAGAGTTATTTTGTACGAAGTAATTATGTTGTTGTAAATTATAAATAAGCGTTATTGGCATCTACTTGAACATGACAGCAGTGCCACTTTTTTCGACAATTTTGTTCGGGTCTGTGGCTCTATTATAAATAATACCTCAATGGTAAAAGAGAATAAAAATACACATTCCAAAAACACTTACTATATTTACATAGTAGCTCGAAAAATTAAACTAGAAATATGAACTTCTATTTAGTTTCCGTGTGTTATTGTTTACTTTGCTTATAATTAAGTTATGTTCAACAAAGAACTGTTTATATGGACAACAAAGGATTTTCTGCAGATAATTCTAGTTTGTTTTTATTTGCGCATTTCAGGATTTAATTAAGCCCGTAGCGTATTTGTTGATAATGTGGACTAACTACTTATAAACAGTCAAAAACGCACCCTGACATACACAATGGCTAGTTGACTCATGTTAAATTGTATTAAATAAACTAATATTTATTTAAATACTAGCTGTGTGGCGCGGTGTTACGAGCTTGTGTCACGGGAACACTAAATTTTTTCAGGATAAAAAGTAGCCTATGTGTTAATCTAGCTTACCTTCATACCAAAATTTATCAAAATTGGTCCAGCTGTTTGAGCGTGACGAAGTAACAGACATACACATAAACACAGTCACAAACTTTCGCCTTTATAACATTAGTGTGATATATTTTTCAGTTTATAAAAATAGAAGATTGCTGAACAAATTGAAATTGAAAATATTTTTTTTATTCTGTATTTTGAAATGCTGTCGGCCATTCTCACCCTTGATAGTGACGTCACCAAACCAGTAAAAAAAAACTAAAACTGAAACCGTCCTTCGCATTGTAGATAAGCGTGTATTACTGGTCTTTATACGGGATCGCCTACGTCACGCCACAGATAAGCTAAAGACAAAAATGGCGGACGGCGTTATTGTCTGTTCACGAAATTTCTATTTTCAATTAATACAATTTAGCGTTCTACCTCAATACAATTTTTTTTTAGTGCTAGTAAGATAATTATTAACCATTTCAAATATATTTCAAAAATGGGTTAAGTACTTAGCCTATTAAATACATTTCGGAAAACTCAATGGTCGCACGTGTCGTTATTACCGTATTTTTAGTTCCATTGTTACCTACCGCCTAATAACGTTCTGAAGTGGAATCTTGCGTTAGTATATGAAATGAACTATACTAACTCAAATATTTATTACTACAAACTTGTCCTTTGTAGTTAAAAAAAAAGTCAAATTGGAGTCTCTGCCTATTACAATATCCGCAGCTTTTCCCATCACAAAGTTTTCTATGAAAATCCCCATCGACGCAACTCAGCCCGCATCGAAGATCCTAACTGACGTAATTTCTCTATTAATATAAGCCCTTCTGGATTTGGGAGCTGGTAACTTAAGGCTGTATGTACAAAGGTCTTAACTGACGTGGCTTCCTTATTAACATACGTCGTTGTGGATTTGGTAGCTGTCTCCCACGGGCTTTAACTTATATTACATTCTGTATGATGGACGTGCGGTTGATATGAATTCTCGTTAACTATTGTTGGGGATTTCCGGGAATACTGTAAATAAACATTGCACAATAATACTTTTTTTAACTTCATGGACATTGTCTTGAAAATCGTCACATCACTAGCGCGGCCATGTCAACACCTAATGGGGCTTCTAAACGGGCTATATTTTACTGCAATTTGTGGCCGGCAACTATGACCGTCCCTCTCTGACACTCTACGCTAGAGCAAGATGCAAATAACGGCCGGCCACAAATTGCAGCAAAACATGGATTGGCCCGTTTAGAAGCCCCTTAACATCGCCATCTTACTTTTCACAGGGCTGATTTATAAGCCTCGATATAATGTAAAATATTATCTTGAATTGTGAAACATCCAATTAATAGTACATTACTGTAGACGCCGAGAAAGAAGGGCTTACCGGGTGAGTAGGTATAGACGGCCGACCGTACCTTTTCACGGCCAAGGCATGTAGAGTGAGAGCTTTTCTGAAACATATGCAATGAAATAAAAAAATACACTACTGAAAAAAATATAATTCAGCTGTTTAGCCTGTTCATGAACACAGAAGCCATGTTTTACAAAAAAATTACATTTAAAAAATATTTCCTCAAACATGCAATAAAATATCGTCACGTGCGTTATAACAGGCTTCAAAGTATCACGTTTCGGGCGGAACCACTCGAGAGAACTGTAAAGAAATGTCAAACATAATAATAAATTCATAATAATATATACCGGAAATGAATATTATTTTTTCTCAGCGTCTGCAGTCATGTATATTTTAGTTAAGGATTATATTACAGTACATAATTATAAGGTCAAACTCACAATCAAATCTAGAAATCTAATTTCTACGCGTGATCAGTTTAAGGTTTGGTATTAATCTAAAACGCCGTTACAATAAAAAACAATAAACTTCACTAATCCAGCCCTAACACCCAATTTAGACTATAATGCCTATAATAAATGGTCTAGCCTAGCCTCGGCAATCTAGGTTTTAAACTAGCTTACCTAAGGTTGTTTAAAAATAAACAGCCAGCCACGCGATCATAATTCTGTAATTTATAAGAATAACCTATTTAAAGCGTTGAATGGCGTTCGCAGCTTATTTCTCGACAGTTAGGCGATTAAGTATTTTAATTTTTCTTTAATTACCAGAGTTTAATATGAAACTGCTTTGAGTTGGAGTTTTATATTGCTTAATGTTTTTAGTTTTTGGAGTTTGTAGGAATTCGTTAACACAGACGCAATGTTTAAAAAAATACTTCTCGGCCTAGGCCTTCAATTTTGTATGAAATTCCTTTACAGTTCTCTCGAATTGTTCCACCCGAAACGTGGCACTTCGAAGCTTGTTTTAACGCACGTTATGATTATGACGATACTTCATTTCATGTTTGAGAAAATATCTTACTTTGATTGATCAGTAAATCGACAATTAAAACAGTAAGTGAAAACTGAATAAACGTGTGTTTCATGTTGACAAATATCAGCTAATACGTAGGTACGAGAGTATAACTATGTTTGTACCCGGATAATAAACTCGATTACAGCGTGGTTTATGAGTTTGGAGGCTAATGCCGTTTTATAGCGACAGATGGGGCTGCTGTACGAATGTGGTTAACGTTTGAAGCTTATTTTATTTATGGCATTAAGGGTAATTACTTATCGAACGTTTATTATAACATTATTTCACATTTTGTGGGTTTATTTTTGAAAACGATTGAATATTTGCGATTTTGATCAGACCTTAAGTGCAGTCTACTTAGTTGAGGGTCTTCCACGCTGCCTCTTCTCCTGGGTTCGAATCCCGGTATGGGAAAGTAAATTTAAGATGAGAGAGACTTAGAGAGATGCGCCTAGAAACCTCGTCAGCGATCTTCCCACGCTGCGTCTTCCGGTCATCATTCTACGAGCAATGTGCCCAGCCTACTAATTATTTTACTTAACTTCTGAGAACCTAAATTGCCTATAAGTAGAGATGTACTGTTCTCGAGAACGTTCTTTGCCTATACAAATCGAGAAACGTTCTGAAGAACGGGACATCACTACCTATAAGTACCACTACCTACCACTTTCGGGCGAGCACACTGACAGCTTGCGTCATAGGCCTAGTAGTACGAGAGCCCACGACCAAAATTTTTGTCTCATAGCAATACGGCCAAAACCGCATCAAATCGATAGATACGATTATCCTGAACTCGAAAATACCAATATCAGACATTTTCCGCGTAGCGTTTGATCTGACCGAATTTTCGAAATTGTCAAAGAATTTTACCGAACTGCATCATAGCAATATGTCTGATTTGCAGACTGTAGTTGAATGATAGTTCTGAGATACCGGAAACATATTTTTCAGACGTTAGTGGTGTAGCGCAAACCCGTAAAATCACTTAAAAAAATTAAAAATGAGACAAAAAAAATGTCTCATAGCAATACGTCTGAAAATCTTTTTTATTAGTAAATTTTGGTTATTTGATGCGAACAAAACAATTTTCAGACGGAAATGTGAACGCATTAAATTTTGAGACCGTTTTGAAAATGTTAACAAATTTTACCAATCGGTATCATAGCAATATGTCTGAAAATTGTTGGACATGATAAAATAAGTTGTCCACATGTGCAAAAAATTTATATCAGACAAATTAAGTGTAGCACCTTCTCTATCAGACAACTTTTCGATACTCAGATATCATCTAAAAATCGTATTGAGGCATCTTGAATTTTCTGTTACAAACCAATGAATACGTTGCGACCCTGAATTTATTAGATGATAATTAACAAAGAATTTACCCGAAACCGTAACATTGAAGTTGAAGGACTGAAATAAATCGCACAAAAGGAAACTGGGATGAAGTTGAAAAAAAAAAACGGTTTATTCAAAGTTACAAAATATTCTCGTATTCAATCGCTGTCGGATTCGGAATCGTCGTCTTCGAAATCACTCTCGACGTCGCTCGGGAGATCTTCAACGTCCTCTTTCTTCACAGAGGCGTCGGCCAGGCGACTCGGAAACGTTATTTTCGTTTTTGGGACTATATGCTACACTTAAAGTGTCTGAAAACAGGTTTTTGGTAATCATGGCAGCAATACGAAAAGTTGAAATTTTTTTTTATCCGTATTGCTATGATACAGGTCGGCTAAATTTGTTGACATTTTCAAAAATGCGCTCAGGCTATATGCTACGCGCAAAATGTCTGAAAACAAACTTTTTCGTAATACAATTATAAATTCTATGTACATTTTCACTATCAGACGTATTGCTATAATACCGACTGTCTTTTTTTTTTGACACAGCAGAAATGGCCTCCCACGCAGTTGCTACACTTTCGACCGTTACTACACACCTAGTCGGGTTCAGAATCATACAATCTAACGATTTTATAGGGTTTTTGCCGTATTGCTATGAGACATGGTTTTGGTCGTGGGCTCTCGTACTATAGAGAAACAAATGAATATGCGACATCTAATAGACGTTGCTTACCCGAAAGTAGTAATTACTTTAGTGCAATTCGTCTCAGAAGCGGGATGCAAGATCACTTCAATCGGCATGAATATCTTTGGCTAGTACCCCGCTGCCATTAAAGTAATTTGCATGGCACGATCCGAGAACTAACTGCTGGTTTTAACGTTTCTGCGTTTATCACACGTGTTCGGTGAGATCTGGAAATTTAGTTGAGACAGTTAATAGATGTTTAACATAGAACACTCTTGTGAGTCTCAGATATGTTAAAAGTATGATTAACAGCGATCGGAGCTCATGGAAATGAGTCGCGAACCGATTCGAAACATGTCGAGCATAATTAAATTTTTAACGATGTGAGTAAACCCGTTTCATAATTATGCTTTACCTACGTTTATGGATGTATTTTTGAAACGCTTGCTTATTTTTAAGGGCATTTATATTATACAAATATCCACTTTCTGGTTAGGATAAGTCAAAATGAGCAGCATGCTCTCCATAGATTTTGTTACCGGTATGACTATAACAAGGTTTTTGAGCCTCCGTATTGCTTGAAGAACATCAATTTTTGTCACCACTCGACTGTTCAATACTGGGTTCTATAGCTACAGAAGTATTTTTTTAAGCACAGAGTATAAACTTCTGCGAAAACTCCCTTCCTGTACCATAATTGTTGCGTTTAGTTTTCCATAATTGAAGACAAATAACCGTCAAAGCGGCGTTTTACTCAGCTACAGAAATTGTTGTACTAATAACCTCGACAACAGAGTCAACATTGACTTTGGGAAAGTATTTAAAAAATGTCTAGGTCTTTCACTACCATTGCATGTAGTTTCACCTATAAAGGAGATGAAAAGTGTTTCATACTGTGTGAGTATCACTACATAGTATAAAACTATAAAGCAAAGTCGCTCCCTGCTGTCTGCCTATGTATGCTTAGATCTTTAAAACTACGCAACGGATTTTGATGCGGTTTTTTTTAATGGATAGAGTGATTCAAGATGAAGGTTTATATGCATAATACATGCATAGTTATACGTAGTACGGTAGTACATTTAGTATCAGCATTGCACCCGTGCGAAGCTGGGGCGGGTCGCTAGTAATCTATACTGGTCAGGGTAAGGTTATTGACAGTCATTGGAACAGTCAGTAAGATAGCTCAGGATATCGTTCGCCCAATATTACAGGGTCCTATGTTACATTTTCAGAGTAATTAAAATCACTTCATATCATTATGACAATAATCAAATTTAATCTCATCAAAAGTGAAACATAGACCCCTCAGCACCCTGTCATATTGAGCCAGCGAATATGATTAGATAGTTTTTGACACACGCGATACTGTAGGCTAAAATAAACACCAGTAAATAGCCCGTTTTGAGACCCGCTGCCGTGCCTACTCTATGTCCCCGCCATATTGGCGTGGGTCGGCAAAAACTCAATTTCGTCAGAGAATGCCGTAGCGAGTTGTATGTAAATTTGGGTACGCACGCTTTATACCAAACCGGCACCCTACTTAAATTGTAAGCGAGTTTCTGAAACGATTTTGCATTTACGCTTTTTTGGTGGAAACGCGTTTGGCGAGATGTTTGGCCAGATTTGAGGTTTTGTTTAAAAGTGGACGGTGGTGTCATTTACTCTGGCATTGGTGTGTCTAGTCTTTATAAATTTTCACAATTTCTCGAATTGCCGATAGTAGAAGATTCTAAAGTATTAGTTTTCATTATAATGTCCAGTAGAATGATTCAGGAGATTTTTTTTTGTTTGGCAACGATCAACCATACTTGTCCCAAAATTAACCATTGGCTTTAAGCATTGTGTTCTTCACATTTCACAGACGTCTTTGTGTAAATCAAAAGTAATTAACTGCTGTAGGGTTATTTTGAATCCCAGCCGGAAAGTCAGATTTTCTAGCCGCGTAGCGAAATTAATAAATACCGGCCAAGGCCCAGTTCACGAATGCCCGGTGTTTGTGTACCATTAAGAAGTTTGAAGGCCGTTCCGGACGCGGTAGGAGTTAACGATGCGAATATTTTGGACTTAGTCTCGCTCTTGTGTGGACTTAAGTTCCAAGTTAGTAAGGTCAGCAGAGGTAAACGCGTCTATAGAATCGTCAAATGTCGTGCTGTTTTGTTGACGCGGTTTGGTAACACAGCTGCATACTGACCCGGCGTTTCTGGGTTTTATTCTACGTTTTATTTTGATCAGATGTCGATACGGGGCTAAATAGCTATGCTGAAACTGCTATAAAAGTCAGAAATTAGCGCCAGTTCAACATTCCTTCCGAGTGCTAAAAACGCTCCATACAAATGGCCACCTTCAAGTGACGTCATTTTGTGGGTTGGGTACCAATAGAAAATAAGTAATTTGCCATTTTACCGTGATAAGTGCGTTTAAGTTTATGGTATTTATGCAGTTATTGCTTTGTTAAATTATGAGGATTCTGAGAAAAATTACAAAATTTCATTTGGATAAAAAAAAACATACATTTTGCGTACCTTTAAAGTCACTTATTAAAAAAAATATGCCTTTTTTTCTTTGTTTCATGACATATTGAGCTAATTTACAAGCATTTATTATTATTAATTATTATTTAACTTGCATTGTATGTATCTATGTAAGTATGTTTGTTCGGGTGGAATCTTGCAACTCAATTCTGAATCAGATATCGTCAATCGATTGAGCTGAAATTTTGTATCTGATGATGGAGCCGGAAGGTGGCCATAGGAACTCTACAATAGAAAAAGCAATCCTACCGAGTTTGGGCTCTTTAGAATCGTCTCAGTGAGCATTTGATGGATATCCAAAGAAAAAAGGATATCCAAAGCTATAAAAGCCTGTCACTAAAATTAATTTTTTGACAGAAACTTATTTTATTCATATAACTACAGTATGAATAATTCAATATCAGTTTACACCCCTATGACAGCTTCTTTTGAAGCTGACCGTACGTAAATTAATCTGAGAATTCCTTTCGTATAACGAATTGGATTGAGTTCTAAACAAATAGAATTAAATCCCTCAGCACACATCGCGCTGTGCCTTGTTGAGACGTATTTTTAACACACGCTTGCTAAGTCTACAGGACGCAGTTATATATATGTATGAGTGATCGATCACTCTTACATATAACTGCGTCCTGTAGGTTTGCCGTAGCTTGGCAAGCGTGAGGCCCCGGGTTCAGTTTTGTAACTTTATTTGTAAGTTTGTTTGTTTGAAACTAACGAAGTACCTAATCAAATCTTGGAAGTCAAGTTTAACCCACTTCTATTTAATTGTTGTATTGAAATGAATCTTTGCATGTACGTATATGAATAGGTAGTTCCAGTGGCAATACAATCTATTAGTATATTGGAGCTGATCAGATGATGGAGCAAAAGGGCAACTGAGGAACTCAAGGGTCAATTTCAACAAGACGCATTTTTTGTATCATTTCGGTGTGATTCTTTATTTTTGATTATTTTTGAGTTTTTTAAACGTGAAGAGATACTTTAGACTGTATTATTAAACATATGTAAAAGGGACCCTGAAATCTGAAATCGTTTTTGAGATATTCGAGATCGAATATGAAACACACAACGGAATGATAAATGTACACCAGGATGATAAAATAAGTGCACCGCAATGAAATTTCATACACCGGAATGAAAGAAAAGTGGCATATGTTACGTTTTATATTCGTAATATATATTATATTGGCATTACATAATAATAATAAACATATATCTTAGTCTGGTATTAAAAACAAAATAAATAAAAAATATTATTTCAACAATATCTTTGAAAAGTGAAGCTACTTTGATGTCATTCCGGTGTTTTCCTCATTTTGGTGGGGTTTAAAGTCATTTTACTACACCGGAAACACAGGAATGAGAATGGTGGAATGACAACACGACATATTCTTTTTTCTTAAAAAAAAGTAAGCCCTATATTCTAAAACTAATTCAACTCTGGAAATCGCGAGTATACTTTACCTGATATATATAAATTTCAAACCACGCAGTTAAAAAATAAAGAAACTATAACAAACTCCGGAATGACATTTTTTTTGTCCCCGGTCCACCGCGATGATATATTCACGTTTATACAAGCCAACGTATTGCCACTGATACACAACTGGCCTCGTCGAGCGCCGCAGATTGACTAATTCTTTGAAGTGCGCGGGAGACGGGGGGCATACTTGATCAAATTTGGGAAATAAATCGGTTCGAAACATTGTCGGCGGTAATGAAAAGTTTTCACGGGACAAACGTATATGCACTTATTCAAGGGTATACAAAGGAGATATAAAACGGGTACTGTGCTTTTTTCGTTACCTATTTACATGGTAATAAAATAATGGTTACAGATTTTCTTTGTCATGCATAGTATTTGAGTTACCCGGCATTTTACAAACAAAACCGGCTTGGGGACAACCCACCTTGATGAGAAATTTGGTCTAAATATATATTTTTTTAACTTATTATATATATTAATATTTTAATTTTAGCTGTTGCCCGAGGTAGACAATGGCGGGCTGTTTCCGAAAAAAATTGTACTTTATTATTCAACCTTTCTGCACCTGCGTTTTCAGTCTTGCCATCAAAAAATACTGCTTGGGAAATTGACCCTTAAACGTGTTGGGGCTCATTTGATTGGTCCCGATTAGACATGTGCAGTTTCCGAAAATTTCCGGAAATTTTCCTCATTTCCCATACAAAATGAGATAAGAAATTTGAAATTTCTTTTGTGACGCTAATACTTTTGTACTTATTTACTTAATGAATTTTACATGAGTATTATTCAGCCGTTACCGATCTGACAAAATATGTCACAAAAGAAGAATAATCTAACAGTAGTATGAAGGCTCATCAATTAATACTAAACAGAAAGTTTCCGGAATTTCAAGGAAACGGCATCACTAGTCTCGATGATCCCTAAAAACGAACTAATAAAGACACTTTCAGTAACTTGTAACAACTGTACTGACCCAAAGTAAACGCGCGAAGGGCGAGCGACATCTCAATATGGTAATCGGCGGGCGAAGGTTTGCGCGGTACAAGTTTCCGTCGGTCGGCAAACAGGCGAATGTTTAATTAAATTTAGTATCATTTCACTTGCTAAATGGGATTGCAATTTCTTAATAACATCCACAGAATCTAAGCCGGAAAGTATTTTTATTAAACATGGCGTCTGTGTTCATGAATAGGCTATACAGCTTATTTATATATTTTTGAGTGGTGTATTTGTTAGTCGGGGGCCCACGCTGTGCTTTCCTATACGTGGTCGCCACTCTAGGACTTTGCTGCCCCAACGGCCGCAAAGACCAAGTCAAAGTGTATTTGTTTATTTCGTTGCATATGTTTGAGAAAAACACTAAGCTTAGCCGTGAACAGGGCTTGCCGGCTTCGTATCACTCCGGCCCTGTACGGTCCGTTGTCTTTACCTACTCACCCGGCAAGCCCTTCTTTCCTGGCGTCTGCAATAATGTACTTTTACGTTTACACGTGCCTTCAACGTCTTTATTGTAACCGTGTGGTGCTTTGAGGCGTCTCTTTTTGACGTGATATAATCATAAATTCACGCGTCAGTGTACGGGAATTGCGTACAAAGTTCTGCCTTTGTAAAGGAGTGTAAGTTAGTGAGGAATTGTAGGTCGTTAAGTCCTTTCGTACACGTAAAGTTTGGAAAACGTTTTCGAGATTCTTCATTATTTCTTTTTACGCAAATTATTTGGGTTTGCTTTATTTCCCACTTGTATCGCTTACAAAATGAATTTGTTTTACAGGCATGATACTCGTTTGACTTAATAAATGATTCTGTAGTATAAAATCAATCATTGTTGACTTCGTTATCAAGGGCAATGACATTTTATTTCGCATTATTCATTAATAACAATTACATAAGGACGTACCCGTAAGTAGGCCACAAAGGCACTGTTACACGTGTGAGTTCAGCATTTCACAAGAGGTGACTATTGTTGAGAAGAAACGTCGAAATAAACTCAACAGGCAGTAATTTTTAACGATGCCCAACAACTACTAGAGGTATATCGTGAAGGACGGTACGCTCCTGGTGAGTCACTCAGGTATATTTGTTATGCTGAACATAGGCCTTCCCATGGCACGACACTGAGCTCGATTTTCAGCTCTCCTCCAGTTACCACTCGCTGTCCTACGAATGTCGTCGGTCCATCTTGTTACGGGCGCCCTACACTACGTTCACCGATTCGTGGCCGCACTCCAGAACTCGTTTGCCCCAGTGGTCATCGGCTCTGCGACAGATATGATCAGCCCCACTGCCACTACAGCTTGCGTATTCGCTGTGACGTTGGTAATTTTGGTTCTACGTCGAATTACTTCGTTACGGATTTGATCACACCGAGCATAGCTCTTTCCATGGCTCACTGCCATCATGCTGACGGCGAACTTGCACCGGCATAACTAAGTCTCTTCAGTATAGTCTTGTAGTTTCAGGTGTTCTGTTTTAGGGTCTGTCTACCCGGCAAAATACACTATTTTCAAAGTGTTTTCAAATGGTTCCTCTTCGTCCAATCCCCATGAAAATTAAACGCAATATAGCTTGGTTGGTTGGTTGGTCTGTACGGTTTTAATTATATTGCTAATCTTGCTATTTACTGTAATTATAAATTGTGTTTCTTTTAATAAAGTTAGTATTTTGTCGGCATTCACGTTGTTTAAGTACTTGTCCCAATAATACCCCGCATCACAGGTCTTTATTTATGTCTAATAGAATTTCTAAATACCTCATATGATAGGAGAAGTCTGAACATACGTAAAGTCCTTTTTCTAGGTTATGTCGGTAGGTAAAGTCTCCCTTGTTACGCGACGCTTAGACATGAAACTTATACCAATAAATGAGTAAAAATGTTTACTTTAATCAGGTCTGCCGGTTTTTCAATAGAGTTTATACTTTTGAGCAAAAGGTGTTACTCAAATTTAAACATAATTATGTGGTATTTACCTCTAGAATTGCGATAGTACGACAAAGATGTCGCTAATCACTTCGACGTAGTACAAGCGGTGCCACCAAGATGGCGCTGCATACTTGACGCTGTGAAAACTAAAACTGCACGTACCAGTGGGAACGAAAAAAAATCGAATGCCCAAGGTCATTGAGATGCGGTACGCCCTTAAGTTCTCGAGAATGGTTGTGCCATGCTCTATTGAGATCGATCTACACTCACGGAATAATAATTACCCCATTTTACCCGATTTCTCGAAGATGGCTTAACCAATTCAGAATTTATTTTTTATTTGAAAAGGCAAACTATCTACTTGGTCCGATTATCATAATTATCCCGGATAGGATTCTGGAAAAATCAAAAGAACTCCTCTAATATAGGTATTGTTTGTTTTTTGTTTTGTGTTTCGTGAAATGCCTCTCGGAAAGTATCTTTTGGTGACATGAACCTTCGCTGAGGTGGTTTTAATAAAAAGTAATCGTTATCACTTTTTTAGTTGGTTGGCTGTTATGAGGCGGTCGTAATCTAAAACGTCGTAACAATCGCACTAATATTACACAGCCGAAATCTCGTCAGTGTGTTCATGTGTATGTTTGTTACTTCTTCACGCTCAAACGGCTGCACCAATTTTGATAAATTTTAGTATAAAGGTAGCTGACACCCTGGATTAACACATATGCTACTGTTTCTCCCGAAAAATGTAGTGTTCCCGTGGGATGACCGGGTAACAACGCGCAGCGCAGCTAGTGTAAACTAATTATTATCACAAATACAATACAAATACAAAATTAATTTATTTACCTAAAAGTATTACATGCTAACACAAGTATATATATGACAGGGAATCACGCGTTGAAAAACAAATTATATCAGTTTTAAATCGTGTCATATTGTAAAACATTAGGGAGCTATCTGTAATGAAACAAAAGTTATTTGAAAATGAGATGACACTATAGTCTGGCAAATGAAATATTACTGATATTACTCAACGTTTTGGCGGGAAATCTGCGGCTGGTCACACTTTGTGTAGAATTATAGTTTAGATACTAGAAAGTATTTTTCATTTTCTATGCACACGTAAGATACCTAAGTAAATAAGTTAAATATAATATGTTGACGTGCACTCAATAGTCAGCTCACATCATTCCTACCACTAAGTTCAGTCACGAGGCGAAAAATTAAAATGTAGTGTAAATAAGACCTAGCTCGTTAATCCATCACCATAAAACATACCTAAGTACTATGCCAAATTTCAACTCAATCGGAATGTTAGAACTAGTACATAAAGTATCAAAATTATTTATTGAGGACCCTACTAAATTGTTTAAATCATAGACAATTAGTGATACAAGGAAATATCTGTCAACATTATTTGGCTAGCCAGACTCTACTACCAGGCAAATGCTCGCAGTGGCGACTCACCCTTATCGAAGCATTCTACGAACTGTACAATTTACACGAATTTCAATTATTCATGGACATTGAAATGGATCTGTAAAATTAATAATTACCTTTGACATCGCTTCAGGCGCCATTTGCGATTCCATGTGACTGACGAATACTGGATATTTGGGCTTTGTAAAGTACTCGTAGTCCCATTACTGTGTGAATAACAATATTATTATAGGATATAGTCCCACTAATATTATAAGGGTGAAATTGTGTATGTGTGTGTTAAAATGTGTTGTTCGTTTACTCAAATTAAAACATGAATAATATTGTTAAAACTATCGTGACTCTTAATAATTTTAAAAACGTGGGCCGCGAGTATCGCGTGAGTGCAGAGTAGTGCGTAGCAGCACGGATAGCTGCCCCTGATGATGAGCTCTATATGAGTTCGAAACATTTCGGGCCGTTAATGACAGTTTTTAAAATACGTAACCTGGCGGAAAATAACGGGAATCGAACCCGGTACCTCTGGATTACCGGTCCTACGTGTTAATCTCTCCACTTTCCTTATGCTTTGAGTGTCTATCTTTGCATTGTTTATTTAAAATGCTTTTACACCTTAGCTTAGCTTTTTCTTTGTGCTTTTATCTTTAACACACTGTAACATTAAAAATAGGAAACAAAATTTTCTAAAATTCAATTTTTTTTTCTACAGTCCCATTTTCCTTGCGAATTCTTAAACACTTAGGAGGCTTTATTGCTTTTAAAATGTTGTTTTTTCATATCATTGATTGACGTTGCGTTTGGCTCGGTTTGTAGACACCTGCCTACTGAGCCGGCGGTCCCGGGTTTGAATCCCGGCCAGGGCACGAATATTTGTGCTTGGGTCATGGTTGTTCTATGTATTTAAGTATATATTTATCTATATAAGTACGTATATCGTCGTCTAGTAGGGGAACCTGGGGATAGTTGATCCCCATTTTGATTTTGGAATCTATTTTTTTTATTTTTTACAGTATTGGAGATCTTTTCAAGCCAAAATATTCAAAATTTATCTTTTCATTGATAGTTTGAATGAAAACAAGATTATGCTACAATTTAACTCAATATTAAATGAAATACAATATTGTAGACTTTTACCGTGTATCCCCCATGTAAGGGAGATTTGTTTACCCCTAATTGGGAGCCTTTTTAACTTTGTCGTAGTCGAGCGAAAAATAATATATCATCGACAGCTCTATGAATCCTAGCGTAGATAAGACTTGATCCCTCACGGGGACACATGATTCCGTCATCATGTCACCCCCAAATCAAAAGTTCTCAAGTCTCCCATACATAGTGTTGTTATAAAACATGCGCTACTCAAAACTATTTATCACGTATTTGAACGTATTCAATGACAATCTACACTTGAATAAACGACTAAAACAACAAACACACTAAAACAATAGCATTTATTTCACTTTTCATTACATAAATCAAGTTAAAACTTACCGAAAATTAAGTTCAACGCGACACAAATATTTCATGTGCAAAATACTGACGTGCCACGAAAGAGCGTGAAGTTAGGCATAAATGAATGAGTGTTGCTAGCGTAAGAAAACGTATCGCGTTTGGTTGAATTTTAAATTAACTTTAACAAGTCTCCCAAGGGACCTAGTCTCCTCAGGTTCCCCTACCCATAACACAAGCCTTCTTGAGCTTAATTTGGGACTAGATCGATTTGTGTGAGGTTGTCCGATATTTATTTATTTATTGATAGTTTCCACCAAAGACTATATACCCCTAGACCGCTATTCTTCATACTACGCACCGTACTCCGTTAGTTACTATCGTTCTACGTCGCTAGATGCCGCTAAGGGTCTCAATTCATTCAAAAGTCGTCATTTTTCAATCCCTACCGTACGGTACGCGCAAGCGTGAAGTAACACAGTCGTCAAGCGTTCAACGACATTCCAACTTCCAAGTGATACAGTAAAAAGTGAATAGATGACGTTAGGTGCGATGTTTGTTTACTACGTTCCGTTTCGTCTCATTTCACTATTTGTGTATGTTTTATTTAAACATAAAAATTACTTACATCCTAATCCTAATCCTAATAATATTATAAACGTGAAAGTTTGGATGGATGTATGTATGTACGTTTCACTTAATCTCAAAAACTACTGGACGTATTATGATGAAACTTTCCAGTTATGTACCTTATATATCAGAATAGGACATAGGCTATCATTTATATCAAGTTTTATCCCTTTTAGGGACGAAAAACGGGATTAAAATTTGTATGGAGAGCAAATCATTGTAGTTGCAACAATTCCCTACATGTCATCGTTTTGACGTAAACTAATCAATATAATAATATTTTTGTCTGGGCCTACGATAGACCTTCACGAAACGCATACCAAACTATTCTTTGTAAAAAAACAATAAATTCTGATATGGAAACACGTAACCGCAAAATTCGATTAATCGCGTAATTTCAAGAATAAAATACATACAATTTTACAAATTTGAAACAATGACATTTGATTTGACGACATCACACACCCATCTGGCAAGACATGTCAAACCAGTGATGCCAGTTACTTTGCTTTGCAGTAGATCAATAAGGTTTCCTTCAGCATTATATCGCCGTACCCAACGTCAAACTGTGTCCCTGCTAGCATTTAACCGACGTGTGATCTCATAAATCCGTATTCCTTCCTGGTGTAACTTCACTCTTTGAGCTCTTCATTGTTTTCAGTCATTATCAATATCTTTAATAGTTCACGGTTAGCGGCAAGCATTTTATTTTTCAAATTAATAACGTTGCTGAAAATTATTTTACGATTTTCTCGATTGACACTGACATATGTTCCTAATTAGAAATTAAAAGCAAATGATAACCTTTCGCGAGGAGGTTTTTTGTAAAATTAAGTGACAAATAATAATATTGACATTTCAATACTATTATTGAAATATAATTTTCGGCCTTAATGCGTTGCGAATGTCTAACGACATTTTAACGAAATGGGTAGGAAATGAAATTCCTTGACTGTACAAAACTTATCTAACAAATATTACGTTACTGTTTGTTAGTGGGAAATGTCGCTTGTCAATTCGGGCGTAATTTATTTTGTCCACATTACACCAGTTCACCAACGCCATCTAGCTATTTTGTGTAGCAAAAATTGGCGAGCCCGCAAGCAACCTTGAGCTATCCAGAGGTAGTGCCATCTATTTTAATACGATCAAACCACGTTGTTGAAGACTAAAAAACATAATCCTTAAAAATTGTGTATTTAAGTTATATTATCGTATTAAAATGAAGCAGTAACGCGTTTGATCTTCAAAAATCAAAAATCACTTTAAAATATTGGTGAAAAATACAATTTTTGTCACTTCCAGGCTACGAAGCAGCGCCATCTAGTTTTTATACCGAATTTTGAGCTTTTTCAGAGTTACGTTTTCTTGTATGAGAATAGCGGTCTAGGGGTATATAGTCGTTGGTTTCCACCAACTATTTAAAGTGAATAAAACTTTTCCCTGAGGTCTAGATAGTAATATAGCTATTTCATGCTTTCATTGCGTGCAGTCGAAAATAAGTTCAAATAAACAGTTTTCTGCGTGACTTTTGTAATTTTCGAGTAGTTTTTCACACAAAGATTATTAATGAAAAATTCAAACTGTAGGTCTCAATTTATAGACCAATAAATTGCAATAGCCCTATTCTAAGTAGTAACATTGAGAATACGTTAAGCCTGTTTGATTATAGAGAAAAATATCTAAATCAGTCAGCATTTCTGAACGGATATGGAGCCAGGAGGAGTAAATGGAGATTTACTCCTAGAGCTGGAGAGCTATGATCGAATTACCGAAAAATTTGAATTTCTCATCACTTGTTTTCGTCTTCAATCTTCTGAACGACTGAACCTTGTCGCGTTTGCACCGTGAAGATAATTGACGTTTGGCGCAAGCTTCAGGCAAACTGCGATAGCAGTTCATGCTGATATTTTATCTGGAATTAGAAAGAATCTTCTGACGTAAGTTACTGAGAAAACCAGTACGGCCATAAATGAGCCGCTAAATCGATAAAAAGCACGGATAGTAAATTAGGGATCTTGGGAACACTAGCATCCGACATAATTAATGCAAATACAATAGATTGATCCCATAGAATATAATATATCAATATCATTTATTTTCAGGCAACTGTGGCTCATGGATAAATACCATAAAACTAACAAACGTATTATCAAATAAAACAATAGTATAAAATAAACATAAACCATTTAAACTGTAACTTTGCGTGTCGGGTGGAATATTTAGTTATGATAAAGAACGAAGAATAATCCTGAGAAAACTACTACGACTCTACAAGTTAGGTTGACCTGGAACAATCAACTTTTCTATTTGTGCTCGAACATAAGTGTCGAAATTTATTGCACTGGCAGAGAGGGCTAGCCAGCTCTGCTCCAGTCATTAAAAATCATGCATGATCACGGATTTTGATATAAGAAACGCTTTTCACTTATTCCATGGACCACGATGGTGGAAGGAACGGTTAACTCGTTGTTCTCAGGGGTGTTTTTTTAACTAATGTCGCTTCAAAACTTTATTCATGAGGTGTTTTTGTATGCACTCGCATTATTCAAGTTTACAGCGGTTGAATCAGTTTTATGATGAAATTCCAACGAGTTTGCATTAGGTCAGGTGGGGTAAGTCAATCAGCGGGGGAAGTCTGCCACAGTCCTATAACTAACTGTAACTTAACTAATTATTAGTGTTATGCCATTAGACAATAAACTTTACTACAGTCTGACCAAAAAGAGTAGAAATTAAAAAGTGGCAATACTGTAATGTCGTCCCCTTTTTCTTAGATTGATTAGAAAAGGGCGACACTACAGTATTGCCACTTTTAATTTCTACTCTTTTTGGCCAGACTGTATGTTAGTCTTACCCCACGTTACATTATATATTTCGGTAGGTATAATATTTATATCCTAGTTATTCAATCATTTATCTGTGGGTAATCAATTGTTTAGGCAGTTAACATGAAAAATGCGTAGGTACTTGTTTTCTGATGGTAGCTAATTATGTATTTCCTTCGCCTTCAAAAATTTACATTTATATAGAGAAGGTACTACAGCAATTACTCTGAGGTATATTAAGGTAAATTTTTATTCAATGTCACTACCACAAGCTTGTCTGGAAGAGATCGCTTTTTAGCGTTAAGATCGTCTGCTGTCTACCGTTATTTAAAAATTTTATTTGTTTTGTTTCCTTTTGTAAACGTTTATTGGTGTGCAATAAAGAATCGTTGCATTGTATACTTGTTGTATCCTTTGGTAACATATGGTTGACAAATTGGTTTCACTCTTAGTTCTGCTAGAAGGATCATTTATCTTAAACTATAAGTATTTCATTATTTATAATATAAGTAATTATTTATTTGTAAACCATTAGGTAACATAACAAAGAATGATGCCATTTGGTGGGGTCTATATTGGAATCCATAATTTCCTTTGTCCTATTTGTAAATTCCATAATAACTGTGGTCATAATGATCTTTTGCCATAATAACGTTTATCCTAATGTAAATGCCATAATATTGATCATCCTAATATTGAATATCCTAATGATTATTTGCACTATTATCTTAAGTACTAATGATCAAGTGTCCTATCAGTTATATATCCTAATACTAGTTGCCATAATCATCATATGTCTTAATAGAGCCTACACAATTTTAATGCTGTATAGTTTTTTACGCACAGATTTTCAAACTTTACTTTTCGGGGTTCAGCAACTCTGACGCTCCGCTCGCTTCGCTCGCTCCGCTATACGTGGTCACAATACAAACCTAACCTAACCTACAGTTTTCGGGGTTCAGCCAATAACCTAACCAATAGTTTTCAGGGTTCAGCAAGTCTGACGCTCCGCTGTACGTGGTCACAATACAAACCTAACCTAACCTACAGTTTTCAGGGTTCAGACAATAATCCAACCTACAGTTTTCGGGGTTCAGCAAGTCTTTTGACGCTGCGCACGCTTCGCTCGCTCCGCTATACGTGGTCACAATACAAACCTAACCTAATCTACAGTTTTCGGGTTCAGCCAATAACCTAACCTATAGTTTTCGGGGTTCAGCAAGTCTGACGCTCCGCTCGCTTCGCTCGCTCCGCTATACGTGGTCACAATACAAACCTAACCTACAGTTTTCGGGGTTCAGCCAATAACCCAACCTACAGTTTTCGGGGTTCAACAAGTCTGACGCTCCGCTCGCTTCGCTCGCTCCGCTATACGTGGTCACAATACAAACCTAACCTAACCTACAGTTTTCGGGGTTCAGCCAATAACCTAACCTATAGTTTTCGGGGTTCAGCAAGTCTGACGCTCCGCTATACGTGGTCACAATACAAACCTAACCTAACCTACAGTTTTCGGGGTTCAGCCAAAAACTTAATTCCGAATTTACTAATTCCGATTTTTAAAACTCCGAATTTCATAATTCCTAACCGATTATTGAAAATACGAATGTCATTACCCCGAATATCAAATTTCGCTCCGCTCGTCGTCGTACCTAAACTAACCCAAGTCTGACCTGCCTTAAAGTAGGATATTAGGTAATGTTATTATAGCTTATGAACATTATGGCAAGTAATCATCATGACATTTGACTTTAGGACATGTGATTTATGGTTTTGTATATTATGACTCGTAAGTTTTATGAGTTAATAGATTAGTACAAAACATATTAGGTATTTAGAGCATTAGGTAATGTAATATTATGGTTTATGATCATTAGGATGTAAGATCATTATGGCAAATAATCATTATGACAAATGATTGATATGTCAAAAGTGTTTAGAGTAAATGTGGTATGGCATTTGACTTTAGGACATATGATATTATGGATTGCGAAGGAGACCCCATTTGGTGGCATACAAATATTTATGTAGCATGCAGCATGCAGTAGTCACATGTAATACATTTAAATCATACGTACTAAAATGTGCGACATAAAGTCATGTAACAAAAAAATTATTTCAATTCATTCCCGTTTCACACTGTATTTATTTTTACATCGTTTCTTAATGTCATTTCCTTTTTACCACAAAACCCAGACAGGTACATCGATTGTTCTTTTTCGTAAACTTCAGGCTAACTGGAAGCCTTTCAAATCCCTCGAAACTTGTGTTTATTAAAACCAAGTTTAAGCAATGAGATCTTGCTGTAGAATTATTAATGCTTGTGTAACATACCCCGGGATGTTCGGTGCACAAATGATTTGACGCCAGTACTGTCGGCATAGTGTCAAATCATGTGTGCATCGAAAATCCCGGCGAAAGAGGTGTGAGCCTTATAAAATTTGTTTATCACTAATGCTTTTACTAGGAAACTAGGATTTTTATCCCGGAAAAATCATGGTATCCTATGTGTTAAATTAGGTTATGAATACCTATACCTACAGATTTTTCTAGCACCAACGAGGTGTTGCTAGTGGTCGACAAAATAAATCATTGACACTCATGTTATCGAAAAAAACCACTTCATCTTTATAGAGGAAAAGTAAGTGGCAACAAATAAATAAATCTTTTTTAGTGGCAAAATCGTAACATACATTTTCATTAATTCCTCTAATTAATACCAATATTTAGTAATCAAAGTTTTTTATATTCGTAGACCTTATTACTTTAAGGAGTAAATAATTACATAACAATGTGAAATTTATTTATGGAAAGGGCAATGCTCGGAGTTTCTTTGAAGGATCGAATTCGGAACGAAGTGATCCGTCAGAGAACCAAAGTAACCGACATAGCTCACCGTATTAGCAATTTGAAGTGGCTGTGGGCTGGCTATATTAGCCGAAGAACCGATAACCGGTGGGGTAAACGTGTTCTTGAGTGGAGACCGCGGATCGGCAAGCGTAGTGTGGGCGCCCTCAGACTAGGTGGAGCGATGATCTGTGCAGAGTGGCTGGCAAAAGCTGGATGAGAGTAGCCGAGGATCGCTTACAATGGCGTGCAGTTGGAGAGGCCTATGTCCAGCAGTGGACAAGAATAGGCTGATGATGATGATGATGATGTGAAATTTATTCGAGTTCCACGACGTTGTGAATATTTTCTTAATAACTAAGCATTTCCTTCATAACTTTGACGTAGTTGGTTATCGATAAAAGGTTTGTCGATATTATTACTATGAAAGCACTAGCCACCTGTTGTTCCAGCTAGGAATAAATCTAGATATAGTTATGAACTATCTCTATTCCACACAAAAACCTGTCCCACCGTTCTAATATTAGTGGGATGTCGGAAGCCTTAAATAAGTTATTTTATAACTCTCTTTCCTTTAAGTTTTTCCTGTCTCGCGCTGCACGGTGCAGCCTTAATCACCCCGCAGACACCTGGGGCACGATTTATGGAGGAACTTGTGCGGTTGAACCGATTTTAATATTGCACTTAAAAGGGAATTAAGCCTGTAAATGTTGATGATGGTTGCGTTTATTACGTGATAAATAAGTGACAAAAGCATCTGTCACTCACACATTTACTACGCTGTTACCGATTACTTTTTGTTTACTCTCTACCCTAAGGTTGTCTGGCTTTTTAGCGATAAGACCGCCTGTTGTTGCCAACTGTCGTGCATTTTTATTTCTTTTGTTTTCTGTTTGTTATTTTTTGGTGCACAATAAAGAGTATTATTATTATCATTACTTGTCGCCGGAGGGTCTTTTCAAATGGATTTTTTAATCAGGAAGCGGGAAATTTTCGAAAATTAATGTAGTTTCATTTAATTTTTATCCTTATATTGATTATATTGGAAAAAGATTTGGAAAAAAATTAAATGTTGTCGATTTGGCGCTCAAGCTACAGTCCTACCCAACTGGTGCTAGCCAATTATGTTTGCCTTATAAAACAGTAATTTTTTGGGTTCTGTACCGTAAGGGTAAAAACTGGAACCCTATTACTTAAGCCTCCGCTGTCCGTCTGTCTGTTCGTCTGTCACCAGGCTATCTCATGAACCGTAGCTTGAAATGTTCACAGATGAAGCATTTCTGTTGCTGTTACAACAACAAAGTAATAAAGGCAGAATAAAATAAAGATTTAAGTGGAGCTCCAATACAACAAACGTTTTTTTGCCTTTTTTTGCTCGATACTGTCACCAGGCCGTGTGGTGAAAGTATCGAGCGAGGTCTCAATATGACCCGTGATCTAAATCAGCAACAGTTGAAATTTTCACAGATGATGTATTTCTGTTAGCACTACAACAAATACAAAAAACAAAAAGATTAAAAAATATTTAGCTGTACGGATTCCTCGGTGCGCGAATCGGACTCCCACTTGGCCGGTTTTAAAATGTTCTCCTTTACTGCAGCATGCAGTCTTATCACACCTGGGCCCCGGGGCATGATTAATAGAGGAACTTGCGCGGGAGCCGATTTTAATATTGCAGCCAATTTCAGACTTCGAAGGCATATTAATTTGAGCCTAAGTTTACCATGTAGGTTGAATTTTTCAGTGAGTTGAGCGGGGGGTGTATTGGGGAAAATTGCACTTACCAAAGTTGGTTTTTCTTGAATTCTTGCAGACGGCCTATGATTGCGTTTCTCACGTGATAAATAAGTGACAAAGAATCTGTCACTCACACTCGCATTTTGTCAAAACTTTACGGATGCTTTGTCACTTATTTATCGCGTGATAAAAGCAACCATTATAGGCCCGCAGATTTTTGTAACAATAGTGGACTACTATTGGAAAAACAATCGTTTACATTTTACGTACATGCTGTTTGATTTGGTTCCTCGGTGTATGAAGGTAGCTGACCCTGGATTAACACATAGGCTACTTTTCATCCCGATAAAAATTAGTGTTCCCGTCGGATGAGCGGGTTACACCGCGTGGCGTAGCTAGTACGTATTAATTCCTGTCAATTCAAAGCAGATGTCAATATTCATATAATTAGAATGCTATGATCTGACCTTTGCTTTATCAGCTTTACCTTTATCATCGACATTTTGAAATTCGAACATTAGTGAATAAACACGTTCTACATACTCATGACCCAACTGCACAATAACTTCTACAGACAAGGGATCATTCAAAAAAATACGGTCGAATTGAGAACCTCTTTCTTTTTTTGAAGTTGGTTAAAAATTCCGAAGCTTCATTTATCCGAATCCATCAATATTCCGAATTTTCAAAATTCCGAAAGTGAAATAACGTGAAACGGTCATTTTCACCATGGATCATGTTACATACTATAATTAGGTTATGTTAAGCTTATGTGATATCTCAAAAAAAATATAAATATTTTATCAGAACGTGGTTTTCGGGCTTATGAAAATTCGGTAAGATGATGCATACGGACAAATTAAGCTTCGCAGTATTGCAGTGTACCCATACAGACAATAAATATAAATATAAATATCAGACAACCTCACACAAATCTATCTAGTCCCAAATTAAGCTCAAGAAGGCTTGTGTTATGGGTACTAGACGACGATATACGTACTGATATAGATAAATACGATACTTAAATACATAGAACAACCATGACCCAAGCACAAATATTCGAGTTCATCACACAAGTATTTGCCCCGGCCGGGATTCGAACCTGGGACTGCCGGCTCAGTAGGCAGGTGTCTACAAACCGAGCCAAACGCGTCGTCATGTATTGTGACTTCAATTTAATAACGGTTGTTTGTTCCTGAAAGTTCTGTCACCCCATTCAAATTCATTTACTCGAATGACAAAATGGCCCCTAACTTTTTTAATATGGGGTCGGGTTTGCTTAGCACGGAGTTGGTGTCTGAGTGAGAGTTGTAGTTAATTAATAGTGTGGCTGTGGCTGTGGCTTAATAGTGGTCAGCTAGAGGTAAACTTCAAGGTGGTTGACGCAGTTTTAGTGCACCTGCCTAATGAGCCGGCGGTCCTGGGTTCGAATCCCGGCGGCAGATATTTGTGTGATGAACTCGAATATTTGTTCCTGGGTCATGGATGTTACCTATATATATTATGTATTTATATATTATGTATATCGTCGTCTATTATATATAGAACAAGCTTTGCTTATATTTGGGACTAGGTCAGTTACCGGCACACACACACACACAAAATACACGCACAAAAAAAAACTTCTCGTACAAATGCGGACTTAATGCCATGAGGCTACCAGTCAACCATAGGGCAAAGCAGAAAAATTTTTGGCGGTGCAACTAACTTACACATAAGTAACAGAACTTAATTATTATACTGATAGTTACATAATATTTGCTATCCATATAAATATACACATACATCTAATATAATATAAACAAATATATACAGTGATTAAACATTCTAAGCAGATAGACTACGAGACTTCATTTCTGCCAGCGAAGCAATTGCACACGGTGCATTCGTATTCGTAAGTAAAAAAAATCACAATAAAGTTCTCCAAAATTCAAATTATCAAAAGCATGTCAATAATAGTCTTTATCGTAATTGTCAAAAACATATGTAATACATACTAAAAATCTAAATCTTAAATAATCACAAACACAAATACTAGTTATAGGATTAAGTTTAATCAAATTCGCAAACTCATCATAAGTACGCGCAAATGACGGATGACCAGAGGGCTGGCTCATACCTACGCCAAAGAATAGCCCTGGCTATTCAGCGTGGTAATGCGGCCAGCCTCCTGGGCACCCTACCGCTCGGCACCGATCTGGAGCCCGTGTTATTTATCTTCTTTGTCGTCACACTCTTGGCAGAGTGGTCGTGGTCGTCACATCAGGGTTGGTAGCAAACTTTACAATCCGTCGCCATTCCTCCCGTACTGTTGTAGCTCTTCTTGTGCATTCGTGTTATTTATAGTTAGGTTTATATTTATATTATGTTCTTAGTTTTAATTGTTTCAATGTAATGTCTCTCGCAAATTAAATACCAAAACATAACATTACAATTCAGCTTATCCATTATATTGATAAACATTTGTACGCTCTATATCGACTGGGTGTACCGAACCGAATTCGATTCCTTTCAAATAACATTATCATTTCATCATATCATTGTTATGGAGTCGATGATACGACGTATTTTTGTTGGCTCGTATCAAATAGATAGCAATTTCACTTTGACAGGCTTTTATTTAACTTTTCTTTGTACGAGTATATTTGATGCGACTAGTAGGTAAGCTGGCAGGGCGACAGCGTTAACAAATGTTGATTTCTAGATATTATCGTTCCAGCGTGAAAACTCGCCCATTTGGTACTGTTTTATAAAAGATAAAAACATGTATTTTAAGCAACTATGGCCACATAACTTTAAACTGAATTACATACTAGGTGTGGCCTGTTATAGGAGCAATGAATTAAAACATAGATTCTACTTTTCAAACTGAACAAAATTTGTACAGCAACTTAAAAAAATAGGTTTGCAAAATATAATTCAAAAAGAAATTAAATAATATTTTCAATGTACGTCGTCCAACATTGACATTCCCTGAGCATTGACATAGCTGTCACTTTACTAATATCGGACATTTCGCAATACATTGCTTCTTTGTCTAAACATGAATACACGTTACTTTCAGAAGTTGCTTAACAAATGTTGTTCAGTTTCAAGGGAATAATCTGTTTTCATTGATTGCTCCTGTTTTGACTACTGATTTAGCAGACGTCACAAGCCAGCGTCGTCATAGAAACTTCATACAAATCGTTTTTGACATTTCATAAAGAGTAGCTGATTTGAGCTGTCATCAAATAGCGTATACATTTTGTGTTATTTCGAGCTATTTGGTATAAGTCCCCGGCTAAGAAAAAGTTTGAAATGGCATTAAAATCTCCAGACATTTCTGAAAAAAAAAAACTACAATTACAAATACATTTATTGAACCAACATAATATACAGAGAGGTACGGACAAGTTCTATAATACACAATTAAATTCAAATTTTATGTAACCTGTACTAGGGTTCCCCCTGTGTTTCAGGCAAAAGGAACGCCTAATATCACTACGTAACTGACGCGGATCAAACGTTCGAATAATGCCCGGTTTTACATCGTGTTCAATATCATTACTATTAATTTTTCCCTGCTTACACTACAACCACACCTTTATGGAGGACTCAGCTTTATTAATCACAGATTCAATTCCAATCATGGCCGATTGACGCTGTTACGACGGCCACTACACCAGTACACGCAGAGTACTCGACATGAGTACACTATTGATTAATTCCATGCGTGTACACTATGATGACCATCCAGAGAGCTTAATGGATCAATTCCATATAATTTATACGTAAACTGTCCTATTATTTTTGATGCTAAAATGGGGTGAAATAATGGGGTGAATGGACGAGTGTCTTCATGTGATAATGATAAGTGTAGCGAAGTATCACACGAAACTCTTCATGTTAAACTTATCTTATAGGTAGGTAATAAACGTGACAAAAAAACATTAAACAAACTTGTTCTTATAGATTAAATTGGCCACGTAAACTTCTCTCGAATGTAGATAGTCTTATGTACATATAGTTTAGGTCCCAATAGTAAAAGTTAGGTTTAATTAGATCATAATTTAAGTTTGTGTTACTTGTATTTGATTTATAAGTAATGTGATTCCATTAGGTAATTTTTAAGTGAATACGGAAGTAATATGGTCTCACCGTAATTTTAGTAGTTATATCTAAAAAAAGTCATGGGTATAAGCAAATTTATTATAGTTGGAGAAATCTCCTGGTTTAAACTAGAACTAGTTCGTTAGAAGCCTCTTATAATTCATTACCGCGCTCGGCGTATGTATGACCTCAACCTAAAGAAAGAATGCACTTCGAACGAACGACTTAAAAATGCATAAATTCCTTATACCTCCAGCTAGACGGTCCATTGTACCTATGTTTCCTCACACAAAACGCCTTTTGTTACAGACAAAGCGCCTTCAGAAGCCACGTTTCGTGGGGCGGAGTTCCTCTCCTACGACCTGACGCAGACGGGGGGCGAGCCTATAGTCAGCACGCAGGACGCCATATCGCTCTACTTCAAGACTCGGCAGCCGAATGGACTTCTTTTTTATACTGGTAAGTGGTAGTAGTAATCTCAAAGTCAAAGTCAAGTCATTTATTAGCTAGAACATTCATATATTAGTTATTGGGTTTACAGATGTGCCGTTCGACGGGGAAAGAAAGATTTCGAGAACATTCCCTATACAAATCGGGAATCGTTCTCGAGAACGGCAAATCTCTACTTAGGTTAGGTCTTATAATTACAATATTACTAGCTTTTGCCCGCGACTACGTACGTGTGGAACTTGATAAAAGGGATTATTAAAAGCGCCTAAGCAAATGTAAGAGCAATTGTGCTTTTGGTCTAATAATTTCCTACAGGGTCACCGCACCCCAACAGCAATGTTCACTCACCTTTCAATCTTTTTTGGGTATAATTTCCAGGATGAAAACTATCCTATGTCCTTCCTCGGATCTTAAACTATCTCTATGCCAAATTTCATCAAAATCGATTCAACGGTTTAAGCGTGAAGAGGTAACAGAGAGACAGACACACTTTCGCATTTATAATATTAGTATGGATGTTTTATTTCCAATATTCTCAGCTTGCAAGCAGGCGTGCAAATGTTTGAGCGCGATATGTACTATTAATTACATTAAACCATACGAATGGTACGGGTAATTTTATAATATTGTTGCATTTCGATTATAATTATCACCATTATCATCACCACCATCACCATCTTTCTCATCATCATTAAAATTATTATCACAATCATAATCATAATCATTACTATTAACATCATCGTTATCGTCAGTCACTTCATTACAGGATTCAGTCAATATAGAAGAATGAATAATAATTTGAAGAATTGATATCTGTTGTGTGTTGTACAGGTTTCAAGAGTTCCTTTTTTACGACCTGACGCCAATAGGGGCCACGGGGGTTACGGGTTAGGTGACCTAACCCGTAACCCCCGTGACCTAACTTAGGTCTTACCTAATAGAGGTACAAGAATAAAGGGTTTCATACTAATCAGCAATTTCATATGTTAAGACCTAATATTTTGTCTCAAAGAGGACATTTGACCAAGCTCCCTTAGCGGCTAGTGCTTAGTTTCTCTCCCAACAACCTACAACTATATTAATTTTGTTTATTATTCCCGAAGTAGTTATTTGCATGTTAACTTCTGTGCCTCACTCTATCTATATCATAAGGACGGAACAACCAAAGTTTCATAGTAATATACGTCGTTTTAGAGCCAAGGCCGAGTTGGCTTTGTTTAGTTGGTCCTAGTTTCTAGAGTACCTCATTATACGGAAGGACGTAAGTGACATAGTTTTCAGAGTAAAACGTGTCGTTTCGTACGGAACAGGAATGCTAGATTACTGCAATGTCGACAGTTGTGAGGTAGAGTAAATAATGCTTATGTATTATATTAAATGGCAATGTTAAGTGTTGAGTATGTATAATAAATAACTACTGATTAGGTGTGTCTGCACTTTAATATATTATAAATCTCAAAAATGGTCGGGACTGCTGACTTTATTGATAAAAAATCAGGATGAGATGTTTTATGGATAGTCAACAATTTAAAAATAGAAGCTTGCCGGCTCGGTTTGCTCGACAATTAATGTTGTATGAAATTCCTTTATTTGTCAATTTAAACAGGTAGTACAACCTGTTTAAGTAAAAAGCTAAAATCGCTATATGAAAGACAGACGATCAGTAGCCACGACTTTTTAGTTGCCTCAAATATCTTATGGCGCTTTCGGAAGAAAAATACCCTTCTACTTATTTATAAAAAATTAAAAAGGCGGCAATTCACGAATTCAGTTTCCACATACAGTGGCTATCATAACTTATCTGTACTTATTTGTTTTTTTTACACCATTTTTGAGAGAAGCACTATATTTGTCTCAGCCGAGGGCAATTGCTGGCTTCGTATTTACGTTACGTTAAATTAACCCGACTCCCGTTAATAATTTATACTCAGCCAGCAATTGTCTACTTCCCTCGCTTCGAAAATAATTAACTATAGTCTGATGCACGAAACAACACTCATTAAAATTATATGCTTGGTCAATAAAAAAATATATATGTGGGTTGGAATATAAGAAAACAAAGGCATTTGCAGTATTTCACGTAGGTATGGCAGAACAATTAAACTTCGAGTTTTACAGCAAAAATAAGTCGTGTAGTTGAAGGCAAGCGAAATTTCCCAAGCATGGAACACGGTCTTAATATCCCGTTTACGTTGGTCCGTTTCCCCCACTAGTTCATTTCTGCGCTCACTCTGCAAAATCCTCGCCATAATGAGCCTCATTCATCCTCCACCCGTTATCATCCTATTGTGCCTTCATATTTATCTAGGCTGTGTCCATTTATCAATTTCACAGTGTTATATGTAAGCTACCATTAATCTTTTCACAAAACGTAAACAAGCTTTCCAACGTGCCTATTCCTGGCTACATTCAAATAGGTACCTCATTTCGTTTGTTTACTTTTCTAAAATCGTATTTAGCAAAAGCGTTTGATACCACCACCGTCTGTGCGTCTATTGGAATAACGTTCATATTTACAGCAACTATTTCAGTATTTTATGAGTTGTGAAGGTAAACAATGGTTTTATTCTGTACAGTAATTGAAATTGGGAAACCTTTTCAACGAGCTATTAGGATGCCTTGAATACGGTACAGGTCGTATTTCGTGTTGTTTCTAAAGCTTGTTTATTTGAAATGTAAACTGGAATTCAGGCGCTGTCGTTGCTGGTCCGGTATCATAATTTGTAGAATGAAATAAATAATTAAGGTATTGAAATGTAGAATATGAAACCAAAGTGGTTTTTGCCAACAAGCAACGCAATATAAAATATTTTAAACTAATTAGCGTTTTGTTAAATAAAGCAACCGTAGAGCAGAAACAAGTGATCAGCTATGCGCTAGATCTGCATTTCACGGTTTCGATGTCTACTATACTAGAACTGAACTTTTTGAGCGAGAATGCAGTATTCAAAGATGCGATATATTTACTAGTTTGGACAGCTGGCAGCTTTCTCGCTTAGCGTATTAGCGTTGCTATTCAGCGAGGAAATACTGCCAGCGTCTTCGAATAACTGCAATATTTTATTAGTTTTAATTTGTAATTTATTTTCTTCCCTAGGCCACGAAGCTGACTACCTCAACCTGGCGGTACGCGATGGCGGGGTGTCTCTCACCATGGGACTTGGTAACGGCAAACAGGAGATGCACATCAAGCCGGCAAAGACGCGGTTTGACGACCACCAGTGGCATAAGCTAACTGTACATCGGAGGATACAGGAGGTAGGTTAAGTCTTCTATCTATCTGTCTAGTATCAACTTTTAGTATCTGTGTTTGGCCCTATGATTGATTGGTAGAGAATGCCATTTGGCACTAAGTCCGCCATTTGTACTGACTTTTGTTTTGTGCAATAAAGTTTAAATATATAAAATATCAACTACAGACGATCACTGCTGAACATAAGACTCCTCCATGACTCGCCACAAAGTGCGGTCTCATGCAGAGAGCATCCATTGATTCCCCTCTACCCTCACGAGGTCATTCGTCCGTCCAGTCGGGGGCCGACTCATGCTGCGCTTTCCTATACGTGGTCGCCACTCTAGGACTTTGCTGCCCCAACGGCCGTGAATTCTCCGGGCTACATGGCCTTAGACTTCTAAGTTCTCGTGTTTACCCACCATTTTTCAGGCCCACTTAGAAAACTGAAATACGGCATAATCTCTAAATCGTACCGGGGTTGCTAAGATCCATTACTGGTCACCATGGGGTCAAAAGATTACTGTCAATACTTTTCGACTTATTGAGCGAGACTATAAGACTTTAACACCGAGACTTAAAGAGCGAGTGGGACAACCTTTAGACTTGGAAAAAATAATTTGTAAATACCTATTCAGATTTTCTTTGGTGCAACGAAAGCTTGTCTACAATTTCATATTTTTAGTGGTTGTTATAAAATACGAGTAAATCTAACGACGGGTAGAAAATGGCCCCTATACGTACTTTTTCATAAATGGGTACAGAGCGTATCAACTGCTCGATCCCTTGTTTTACGAAATGTACACTAATATCATCTTATTTTTGGATTCTATCTCAATTCTTAAGAAGCGCTCTGCTATGAGCTCACCAATTAACGATTTTTTCTTGCAAAAATAATGTTAATTATTCGTGAAACAACAAAAGTCAAGGAGCGTTCAAAACGCTCCTTAGCCTTACCCAAATCATGAAAAAGGTTGTTATTACTTTGGAAAAAAACTACATAGTTAACAACATGGAAATGCCATGAACTGTAGCATTTTACGAAACGTTTCTTATTTACTCGTCTGAAACCTTCAATTTATTCTTTATCACTAGTTATATCCTTTGTTACTCTAAAGTCTAAACGAATAAATTGAAAAGACATCAACCTAAGCCACAGAATAGGTAGTACAACCTAAGCCGTAATTTATATTCAAAGTATAAAATATTGTTCACTGGAAATTAGTTCGCGCCTAGCTACTGTAACCTTGGTAACCGGGCTAACTTCTTGCGAAGTTGATATCTCCCGTGGTTACGAGATCAGGGGGGGTATTCGACCAATTTCAGAGAGACAATGGAGATCTCTCCATTTCATCGCCATCTGTCACTTTTGACGTGTGCCTACTTGACAAGTGGCGATATCCCTAGAACATCGCAACTTGGTAAATTCGGACGCGCTAAATTTGCGTTTCCTTTGTATGTGACGGCATAAATAACAGGCGCATACTTTAAATTGACCGCGTAGTGCTTGAAATTAGTCAGTTACGTTTCGTTCAAAACAGAAATTCATATGCATGAATAACATTTTTGACAATCATAACTCATCTCAATTTTTGGAAATACGAAGGCGATACTTCGTATTTCCAAAAATTGAGATGAGTTATGTCACTTGAAGCTCATCGCATTTTAATGACAGTTCAATGGCGATATCACTGTTATCTAATAGAGATTTGACGTTTGACGATCACTCAAACGGCATTCTCGAATTGGGTCCCAGACTTCTTTATATAGTACAACATAAAAGAGTAGATATTAAAAAGTGGCTTACTGTAGTGCCTTCCTTTTCTAATCAATTAAGAAAACGGGACGACAATCTGTATTGCCACTTTATTTCTACACTTTCATGTCGGACTCTACCGTGCACCATGTACATTCCTAATCAAAATAGGCTGTTTTCGTGACAATCCAACACAAATATCTAATAGTTTTACCTTTTCCCTAACCAACGTTTCGCGTGTTATGTACCAATTAGATTACCTGTCAATTATCAAACCGTCTTCCAATACTGTGAAGTTAACGGCAATTTCGTTCAATTACCGCCGGTACAAAACATCCATCACTAGTGAGTAATTAGTGGCGACCGATCGATTGTGGATATTCTGAACCCTTACCATGAGTTCACGCTTTCGAGACCTACACTGAAAAAATTAGCCAGTGGAATACACTGGCTATTTTTTTCAGTGTGGTGCTGAAGGAATATGCTTCGTATCCCCTGGACTGCACACAAGACTAATGCTTCCATTCGGAAGAAACTAAAAGTGACTACCAGATTATCAACCATCGTCTTATAAAGAGTGCTAGAATACTGGCTTCGATCCTGGCCGAACTGAAGATCAAGTGCCGCTTATGGACTATTTGCCTTCAGCGGATCCTGCAGTACTTACTACTGCAGTACTTGATATGCCACTGATTCGTACGAAACGCTTTGCGTCTACTTTTATTATGAGGACAGCTAAGGAATGGAACTCTCTTCCTGCGCACCTGTTTCCTGAAAAATATAACTTGGATCTCTTCAAGTCGAGAGTGAATAGGCATCTTCTAGCCAAGCATGCTCCATCTTAGGCCTTATTGTCACTTAACATCAGGTGCAATCGAGGTTAAATGCATGGCTATTTTGAATAAAAAAAAAAAAAAAAAACTGCACTTGACTCCAACTTCTACGACACGCTCAAGGTAGCCGAGGACCACGGAAGGTGCAACATCATTCGGAGGAAGCTGATCCATGGTGGATGTCACGACCCTCAGGAATGAGGATTACGATGCACGGAGGACCAAGAGTTTAGTGACCATACTCGCTAGCGGCTGCGTAAACGATTTGTATAGAGAATAGTGCAGTGCCCCTAGCGGTTACTCTCTAGAACTACAATTCTCCATATAAATCAGTTACTAGTGTGTCACTGTAAACTCATAGTAAGGGTACTGAACCCTTCTTCTTCTTATAGTGCCTCTCCAGCTAGTGAAGGTTGGCAGTCAGCTCCGCATATTTCTCTCGGTCTTTGGCGAGGTTAAAAAGCTCCGCTGCACTGGTAACTCCGGTCCATTCCCGGATGTTTCGCAGCCATGATTTCTTCCTGCGCCCGACAGCTCGTCTTCCAGCCACTTTGCCCATGATTATCAATTGCAGAAGTTCGTATCTTGAGTGCCTAAGCACATGACCAAGATAGGCAACCTTTCTTCTTTTGATGGTCTGCATTAATTCTCTTGTCCTCCCAACTTGACGCAGAACTTCAACATTGGTCACTCGGTCCGTCCAGCTTATGGCCAACATGCGTCTATATGCCCACATTTCAAATGCTTCTATACGTTTTCGGAGTTGCTCTTTAAGGGTCCAGGCTTCACATCCGTATAGAATTATGGGCCATATATAGCATTGCAGGAGACGAGTGCGCAAAGATATTTTGAGGCTGCGACTGCAAAGTACCTTTTACATGTTATTAAAGGCACTACGGGCGATTTCAATACGGGTTTTTATTTCAAGGTCACTGTCCCAGTTTTCATCCACCCATGTGCCCAAGTATTTATATTTACGCACCCGTTCCAGTACCTTACCCTCTATAGAAATCAATTTATAACCTGTTTCTTTGTGACTACCATGATTTTCGTCTTGGAAACATTCATACGTAGACCAGCCTTCACACTGTATTCATTGACACGGTTAACGATTTGTTGCAAATCAGCCTCTGTGGGGGCTATTAGGACTGTGTCATCTGCATATCGAAGATTGTTGACGATACGCCCGTTTATCTTGATGCCACAGTCGAGCTCTTCCAGTGCTTCAGCGATGATTATCTCCGAGTATAGGTTGAAGAGTGTTGGTGAGAGTACACATCCTTGCCGAACGCCTCTTCTGATCTCCACTTCGTCTGTTTCTTCCCCATCTACACGGACGGTCGCTGTCTGGTTCCAGTACAGATTCTGAATGATACGTACATCTTTGCCATCCAACCCAATATCGTTCAAGATTGCTATAAGACGATCGTGCAGCACTCGATCAAACGCTTTTTCGTAATCGATGAAACAAAGGAAAACGTCTTGTTCCATATCTTTGCATTTTTGGACCAGCACTTGTAAAGCAAACAAAGCCTCTCTTGTTCCTACTCCAGCTCGAAATCCGAATTGACTGTCCCCTAGCTGTTCATCACATCGGACTCTTATTCGTGCATGAATAATGTTAAGAGACAGTTTTAACACTTGGCTCATAAGGCTAATCGTTCTGAATTCTTCACATTTTTTGGCATTCTTCTTCTTAGGAAGTGTGACGAAAGCTGATTTCAACCAATCGGCTGGAAACTGTCCCGAGCTGTATATAAGGTTGAAGAAATCTGTAAGACTCTCCAAATAGTCATCCTCGATGAGCTTGAGTACCTCAATATAAATGTCGTCAGGTCCGGCTGCTTTCCCTCTCTTTGCAATACGCAGCGCCTTTCTGACCTCAGTGTTCAGTATCGGGGGCCCATCCTCTGAACGAATCATAAGTCCTTCACTTCTGGAGTCATCAGCAAACATTGACTTAATGTACTCTGCCCAGGTATTCTTTTTCTTTTCTAGGTCTAGTATTGGGTGGTTACTGTCATCTAGCAGCTGATGTGTCAAGGTCTTGTGTCCAACCATTGATTTAATCTCCTTATGTAGATTGAAGGCATCATGTTTGGCATCGAGTTTCTCCACATAGTCACATTTATCTTGATACCATTTTTCTCGGGCGTAGCGTACCCATTGTGTGACTCACTGAACCCATTGTGTGTTTCTTGCTAAGTATTATTCGTTTTGAGGGACCGTGGAGAATTAGGGAGTGGAAAACCTTAATTTTGTGGTTTCTATGTAGAGCCTCAGGCTTCATTCGATCGTCATTGACATCTATTCTATACAATCACCAAATTGCAACAAAAAAAAATATCTCCTCTGATCATCAAAGGGCGGACAGTGGATGCAATATGGTGACGAAAGCATAACTTGGATAAGACTATTACATTTCGAGTAACATTTAATGTTGTTGCAATTTGGTGATTGTATGGAACAGATGTCAATAACGATCAAATTAAGCCTGAGGCACCACATAGAAACCACAAAATTAAGGTTTTGCACTCCCTAATTCTCCACGATCCCTCAAAACGCATAATACTTAGCAAGAAACACACAATGGGTTTTATGTATGCAGTTTTTATAGTCATATCCATATTACGTATATCGTTTGACATGATTTTGACGAATATTGCATGCACTGTCCTCCCTTTGCTGATCATGAAAACGGCTGGACCAAACATTTTTGGTATATTTAGCATACTTTTCACTCGTCTACGGAGAAGCAAAATATCATAATACACTTTTTCTGCGAGGACGAAGTTGGCGGGCACCTGCTAGCATGAACATAATCATATTATGGTCTGTTGGCAACAAAAAATCACTAACTAACAAATACTCGTCAGATAAAACTAGCTAAAGCGTATGAAGTTACGTCACCTAAACTACGAAACGGAAATGGTAGGAAAAACGTTGAAACTCACCATACAAAGATCGATAACAAGTTAACAACGCAATGCTAAAATTTTGCCATACTCTTAACTCTTTAGGTTGTTTTAAAAAGAGACTAAAAAGTTGGCTTCTCGAGCACACATTCTATAGCTTTAATGAATTTTTGAATGTTAAATTATAAAATAATAATACTTATTTACGGATTTGCTATATACGAGTTAATGTTAATTAAATTTGTATACATATTAAGTTATAAATGATTTTTTATGTATTGATGTGTAATATTGAAAATATTATAAATAAATGAATATGAATATGAATAAATATAACGTTTACTTTGGGCCCAATTGGTAGAGCACTCGCCTTCCAAGGAAAGAGGTAGTTCAAGTGCTGTGAGGTGTCCAATTTGCCATTGTTTTTGGTCTTGATAATGTTGTTAATCTATGCCATACAATTCCTAAAAACTTCAACGCATTGTTGGCGACGCGGTTGACGCCGTTTGTAGTGCACCTGTCTACTCAGCCGACTGTCCTGGGTTCGAATTCCAGCAAAGACAAATATTAGTGTGATGAACACGTTAATTTGTCCCTGGATTATGCAAGTTATCTATAAATGTGTTTATATATTATGTATATCATTGTCTAGTACCCATAATACAAGCATTGCTTAGTGTGGGACACAGGCAACCTCCAGGAGGTGATCTGTGGTGACAAGGTCGATTTGTGTAAGATTGACCCTTATACATTTTTTTTATTACGTCCTATTTGTATAAAATAGCTTTTAAGTAAAGTAAATTCTTGTTTTGATCTTTGTACCGTAAGCAATAAAAGTGTACAAAGACATCTGTGTACTAAACTTACGATATGTATGTAAGTACTCAGAAGCAAGCACAGAAGCACTACTGGCACTACTCACGACCCCTAGACTGGGACTCAAAGTGCATAGTCAAGAGGCCGGCGACGCCGAGCAAATACGTTTTGGTATAGTGAGTTCAGTCTATGCTGATCACGTTTAACTCAATAATACGGTCTTCGTTGTGAAAAGCGGTGATTAAATTTGATGTTTCTTTTTAATCCTCATTCTAAGTGCCCCCATCACCGAAAAAAGGAATATCCGACAACTATGGACAGAACGTCATGGCGCGGACATATTAGGAGAGCCAACCCCACCTAAAGTGGGAAAGAGCATAAAAGAAGAAGAATTATTATTTTAAGAGCTACGTTCTTTTATCAATTGGGCCTTCTGTGTGCCGCATCGACCATAATTGATCTATTGTGGCAGTGGCTACGCTCTTACCAGTGGGGCAAGTTCCAGGCATCTCGTTCTTGCGCCTTCTCCTTCAGCCTGGTACGACACGACGTTCACCTTCTGTAAGCTCTCCTTGGTTTTCATCTCTTACTCCTCCCTTCAATCTTTCCTTCTATAATAGTCTTTATATATTCGTCGTGCCGCAGCAGGTGTCCAATCATTTATCCTCTTCGGTTCGGAAAAGCGGTGATTAAATTAGATATTTCTATTTACAATGTCTAAAATAATATAAAATCTAGAAAAACTTCTAATGAATGCAAAAATTCTAGCAAGTTGACTTAGAGGATGAACTCAGGTGTCCCATGAGCTGGACCGACGAGCGAAGGCGGACCAACGACCTGGTTAGGATCCCGGGCAGAAATTGGATGAGGGCGGCCCAAGACCGATCGTTGTGGAGAACTTTGGGTAGGCCTTTGTCCAGCAGTGGACGTCTGTCGGCTGATATGATGATGATGATGAATAGCAATGATCAAATTGATCAATATAATAATATTTACGTTATAATATATCTGTGATAAATCCGAAATATTGCTGAATTAGAGATATCGTGGAGTCGAATCAAATTAGGTCCAAACTGTAGGTATGACTGTTCATCACGTCCTATTTATCGAGTAGACGGCGGGATTAACCTAATGCTAAGTGTGTTTGACCACGTTGGTCCTTGGGTCCGGATCGTAATGGACTCGGTCCTCGTACTTAACACAGGCACTGACAAATACTGTTTTTTGTATTATTCCAAGGCCTTAATTCTATGTTTGACAGGGTTACAGTAAACAATCATGATAGAAAAGGAGGGCGAAACCACACCGCCGGAGCAATTATTCGTGTTTTTTTTTTTTAATGCTGGAAATATTAGACGTAGGATTAAAAATGACTACCCTCGGAAGCTACGCACTTATTTTTTGGCCATCCTGTATATAAATAGCAACGTTGATACGGTATTTGATTAATATATATAATACGGTAATTCAAATGACAGCTCAAATCAGCTACTCTTTATGTCAAATCTCAAAAACGATCTGTTAGTATGAAGTTTCTATGGTCTTCTTTAACTTTGACATTGGCGGAATCATCGACGATATCGATGGAGCCATAACCAACAAAAATTGAAGTTTCTATGAAGATACTGGCTTGTGACGTCTGTGTGACGTCATTAAAATTTGTAGTCAAAACAAGTCTTCTTTTTATTATTTTTTATACAGTATAATGTCCACAATTTAGAGGTAGTTTATTTGGTTCCGTGTATTTTTTATGTATGTCAATGATAATTCAATGAATGTATGTGTAGTAATTACACTTACGACTATAAACAATAATTTTCATTCAACGGGGTTATGCTCAATATGATAATTTAGGAATGCAGAATTATTGGTACTAATGGTTGGCGGATTCATTTTGGATTATTGGTAAATGCGTCCGCAGTGTATTCTGAAATTATTGATAATACGAGTCTACAAAGGATTTATGATAATGAAAGCGGGATATATTAGTAATCCGGGTATTTAAATGAAAGCTGTATGGTTTAATAATATTGGATAACGACTGAAGCGTCACATATCGTTCTTAACTGGAAAGGACTGATATAACGAAAATGCTAATATTGTTTTATTTAAAATGCAAATATTATATGGTGATGATTGGAGTTACTCTCTGTTAAACTAAACGTTACAATGTAGACGAGTTAGGACCGTGGACGAAATGGCACTGTGGTCGATTTAGGAATGCGAGCGAATCAGCACTGAGGACCGTACAAGAGTGTACACAAAATAGGCTATTTGACTGATGTTGAATTCTACAGCGTACTGTAGTTATATGAATAAAATTAGCTAAATATATCACGAAACAAAGAAAAAAAATCCAGAAACATATATCTTTTTTGGAAATATGTGACTTCAAAGGTACGCAAATTTTATGATTTTTTTTTTAATCCAAAATTAATTTTGAAAATGTTTTCAGAATCCTCATAATTTTACGAAACAATAATTGTACGACAACTATGAACTTAAACGCACTTTTTCACGGTGAAAATGCCAAATTTCTTAATTTTTCCATACAATTATTGGTACCTATACCGGCCTGTGACGTCACTAGCCTGACGCGTTTTGTATGGAGCGTTTTTAGCGCTACGTAGAAATGTTGAACTTTGACGGTCATTTCTGACTTTTAGAGCAGTTTAAGTGTAGTCAGTCCCATATAGACATTTGATCACAATAAAAAATAAAATCGATCGAGATCCTCAAAAAAAATTAGTCAACATGTCTATTGGATATTGATTTGAATCTAGACCAGTCAGGAAGGTAATGATTTAGGAATTGTATGCTGACGACATGGGATTGTGGACGACTTAAGGAGGTGACCAACTGGATTGTGGACTAAGTCATCCCAAGCTACAGTACAATATGAACTTAAAATTTCAAATTTCAGCGTAATCCCTCAGACTTCCTAAGCTATTTTTTATCACGGAGTGAGCTAACAATCCTTAACTTAATAATATAGTTGAAATTTATTAAGCGCGTTCGAAATCAACTTGAGTGCTTATCTTGTAAACATGCCTCCACAAAGCAATTGTTTTACTTCTGTAGCTAGTTTTGTTTTAGTTCATTTTGAGGCAAATGGAAGCATGTAACCAAAGAACGCAAACAAATATCTTCTTATCTCAAATGTCTTTTCTAAGTCACTAGGTTGAAGTCCCTAGTATCCTAATTACTTTAACGATAAAGCCATAAAGCTGGAAAATTTAGCTGAGTTCCGCTTCCCAAGAGCTATGATATTCTAATTAACTCAGCCTTGTGATTTAGAAAAGATGATATAAATTTGTTTTCATTTATAAATTTATGAAACATGTAATTTTTATTTAAACCATTAATACAAAGATCAAAGCTTAAAAAAAATTGAAAAAGGAGCTACCTGGTGAAAGAGACCGGGAATCGAACCCGGTACCTCTGGATTTCTGATCCAGCGCGTTTACCACTTCGCTATCTTAGCTTCAGGTAGACTTGACGAATTTTTCCTTATACTTTGTGTGTCGATCTTTGTTTTCATTTCTTGCTACTTATGTTGCCGGGGTTATGTTTACAAGATAAGAACTCTTTATGATCAATGGACGTTTTAAAAAATGTCATCTATACCACCCTTAGAAAAGCTGGGTGAACCGTACCGACCTTAAAGAGAGAAATTAACACCGTGACTGCGAGGCTAAGAAACGTTTCATTTAAAATGTAATGATCGATTTGGCCCAATATCCCCTAGTGCTGACGATTTCATACTCAAGAAGGTCGTAAGTTACGTACTTTTTCAAATGGAATTGATCATTTCGAAGGGATGGGGAAGTGGGAATTAATTTTAATATTCCGATATCCCCTCGGGGATTGGGATAATGGAGAACGGGCGATTTTAGACTTTTTATGAGATATTGTCGCTTTGAGTTTTAATGATACTTCTTGATGCTTGCTTGAGGAAAATAAGAGACGTTTAGTAATAAATCCCCGTGAGTGCTGTAAATTAATTGCTTTCGCTTAAATAAGTTTGTTTATGAATTACTTACAAGGTTTTGTTATTATTATAATAATGTATGTATGTTAACACATTATTGTACATTAAAACAAAGAACATTTCAAATGAATAAGGATGTAAAAAGAGAACGTATCCCTTTAAGCGATCTCATCCAGTTAAACTTTGAGTAAAGGTGCTGATTAAGCACTGCTTAATACAAATGTGAATGGCAGACAAAGCATACAATACGAAGGAAAACTATACAATAATACACATGAAAATCCAAAGAACAAGGTAGAGAGGGAGATAGACAAAAAATACTATTATTTTTTGCCAGTAAAGATTTACATTACCTAATCTATATTATATAGATTAGGTAATGTAGTAAAGATTTACATTACCTAATCTATATTATATAGATTAGGTAATGTAAATCTTTACTCTAACAAGGGCACTTCCACATTGCTCTATCTACCAGTAGTACACAAGAGGAGATCAGGTTAGGACGCGTGCCGACGCAGAGCACCCTAGAGTGTTTTGTAATGCTGGAGGCGCGGAGAGCGAGCAGCCCGCCGTGACAAAGCTCGGGAGCTATGCTGGTCGACGAAGGGCGAACATCAAGCAGTGAAAAACATTGAAAACACCCTCACCAGACTGTAGCTTAATTGGTCAGAGCGTATCGCCTCGGCGTGGCATAAGGTACCAGTACAAACCTGGTCAGGGTCTACACTTTTTCACTGTTTCCCTCTTTTATTTTTAATATACAAGATATAATGATTAATTTCACTTTCAAAATTGCGAATTTCTCGGTAACATGATCTTAAATAATCAATAGTGTAGGATGAATTTCAGAATTATGGCTAACGGTTAAAACCGAACAATACGCTACGTCAATCAATTTTATGGCAGCAAATAAGATCCCCACTATGATATACATTTAGCTATTGCCCGTAAAAACGATAAAGTGACTATTAGACTACTGATAATACAAAATAACATTTGGAAGAAATGAAAAATGTTCCAGAATCAAAATCAACTTAATCCACCGTCATATCTCCCTTCAAATGTCGTTCGAAATATAATCCTTCTTCAGCTTATTGCAAGTTTTCTTTTTCTATTACGCGATTTAGCGAGTTATGCCTTTTCAAAGCCGTAGTCTGGTTCCCATGGCCCCAATAAAGGAAATTCAATAACTTCTTGACACAGAAACCGTCCGTTATTGACAAGGAAGTATTTTTTAGGTGTTGATTTGAAATTTAGACGCCTACATTTATTGAGTTCATTTTGTGTTTACTTAGGTTACGAAAAATACTGACTGTGGAGTTTCTTTCGGCGTTTCTTCTCAACAGTGATCCAGCAAGAGCCCCAAATTCGAATTCGCAAATACAGATATAAAATGTAGTGTCATTGAAGTGTATTATCGAGTACAGTAACCTGGTGAAACCATTTTCTGTGATAAGAATTTTAAGAACTGAAACATACGTTAAAATATAGTAAAGGCGATTCGATGGACGACTACATATGTCGATGAACAAATAAAATAATGAAGTAGAATTCGATGAGATGATTCTTATGTAAAAGGTAATTCAAGCAAATGTATACGCGATCTAACGAAGTTAGATAAATGATTCCCAAGTTATAAAAAAGAAACCTGCGAATAGTGTTATAGGAAATGATAATCGATGAAAGTGAGTTCAGCAATCGCTAATAAACGTATGTTTAACAAGAAAGTAAGACAAATGTAAGCAATGTATTGAGATAAAAAAAAAATTAAACGATTTTCGGTAAAATGATGGATTCTCGTTTAAAATGCTTAGCGCATTAGCCAATCTTCGGAACGCACGCATTCACGTGCGCACCTATTACGCGCTTACTATTGTTCCTACTCGTCCTATATAACATTGCTCCGTCATAAATTCAACCCAGCGGATTATGATTAGCGAGGCTTCCCCTCGAATTTCTCGTGACTCGTAAAAACCTTATTTACAACGAGACCCGTTTAGAGCAATTCTAAAGGTCTTTCAATAAATAATGACATTGAAATGACTGCACGCCTTTCCGGCCCAGAGGAACATAAATAAACTATTAACGTTACATGGAGTCCGTAAATAAGTAAAGTAAATATCATCGTGAACTTGCGAAGCTGAGTATGTTTTAGGCTATCGGTACACAGAAGCGGAGTGGAGAAAATAAATTAATCAGGCTGCGTGTTTGTGAGGCCCAAAGGAAGTGCAATCTTACACACATTGACCTAGTCCCAAACCAAGCAAAGCTTGTACTATGGGTACTAGACGACGATATACATAATGTAGATAACATCCATGACCCAGGAACAAATATTCGAGTTCATCACACAAATATTTGCCCTGGCCGGGATTCGAACCCAGCACCGCCAGCTCAGTAGGCAGGTGACCTACATATCGAGCTAATTGATGGAAGTGTCGGCCATCTTCACAAAATACTCTCTACGAAAGTGATGCGAGACAAATGCTTGAGTAACTTGCATATTGCCTCACTATCGACAACCAAAACTCACTAAAATTTCTGTCACTGCTCTTCAAAACCTCGTATCTAGTAAGTATTTGTTTTTTAATTTGTTACTTAGTGAGATTTGATTGTCAACAGACGATATATTATATGCCTGTGTATACTATACTTACAAATATTTAAAAAAAAATGTGAAGATGTAAATGGAAACGGTGTTATAATCGTATTTTTTTGTTTACAGATCACTCCGCTGACGAGTTTCTGCAGGGTAAGTTATTTTGTCCATAAATGATTTTGCACTACTTTTTTTTATTAGTAAAAATCAAAACAAATGTTGTTTTAAAGTACCTCTCTGTCTTGGTAATATTTTCGCTTTTACATTTACAAAATTATACGCGTGTGAGTTTGCAACTTTAATTAGGTGCCTCGTAATTGTAACTCGACCAAATTGGACGGAGTTTCCAGCTGTTTTCTTGTTACAACAACTCGAAACCAAAAGGGCTTATAAGTTTTTAACTAAGACAACACATAACCTGTTTAAAATACGTGCGTTCTGTACAACTCCAGAACACCGTATCTGAAATTAAGTGGCAATAAACTAAGGCTGTTTTAGATTAGCGGTAGTGTATTCGGTTTACAAGTACTTTAGGCTTAATGTATCTACTTTTAAACATGGCTGCTTAGGCCTTGCCGATTTTCAACTTTCTTATAAAACTACTAGGTACGAGGTGCCCGCAACTTCGACCCCGTATTTTTTTCTTTACCGTAGACGGATAAAAAGTTTGAACGTCCAGCTATCCCTGTACCAAAATTGGCTAAAATTTGTCCAGCCGTTTCGGCTTCATACAAAACAAATGACGATCCTGCACCACGATATAAAGATCTATCTCTCTCTCTATATTATTCACGACAATTAACAAAATTAATTATTGTATATATAAAAAGATAAAACATGGAAACAATTAAAACTAAGAACATAATATAAATATTTAAACCTAACTAAACCTAACTATAAATAAAAAACGGGCTCCAGATCGGTGCCGAGCGGGAGGGTGCCCAAGAGGCTGGCCGCATTACCACGCTGAATAGCCAGGGCTATTCTTTGGCATAGGTATGAACCAGCCCTCTGGTCACCCGTAGCATCGACTAGGCTCTCTCCATAGAAAAATGATTTTAAATACAAATCTAGAATTTTATATAAAAGGTATGGAAGACTTCTAATTAATTAATCGTTCTCTGTTTCAAGCACTTGTGACTGAATATCAAAAAGAGCTTAAAACTTCTGAAAATTTAAAAAACCTGGCTCACGGGATTACGGGGAAACAAAAAAGAGGGTTATGACTTTTCCTCCTACGCGGACGGACAACTTAAGTTCACTGGTACGATCGAGTATTAAATACTCAAGACAATGAAATCTTATCCTACAATTTCTTCCGCCCACAATCTCATCCATTAAGAAATTTCCTCAAATTGCTATGAATAGCCCCAGCGACGTCTAGATCCATTGTGGGCTATTGTCAAGGCTGTATTCACGTGCATACCATCATCCGTCACAATGCACATTTGCACCAGATTTTATTGTTATTTATACTGGAATTTTCATTTGTGCCACGCTTTTATTCGCCGCAGTGACGCCCGCACATTTTGACGTTATATTGCAGTTTTCACACAATGGTGTACAGTTATTGGCTCGTATTTCCTGAAATACTCCGTCAATAGAATTTTAAATTGTTTCCACAGGCCTGCATTCATTGCATAGGGGATCCTGCCGTTTTGCCACCATTGTTTTGGTAAAATTTCATCACCCAAGCAATCTTTTTGCCAATGCAAGCTTTATCATAATTTCGATACGCAAATTTTCATTTCGTCAAGTTTTTATCAGCAAAATATTACTGTCAAAAATTATATTTAGGCATTTGGTTTTTTAGCAAATGCTTTATTGAGGAAAATAAGTATTAGGGGGCAAATGCTTTATTAAAGCAAACATAACACAAAGGGAGGGAAGGAAGGTATAGCAAAGGGGGGACACACGTTTTTTATGATGATATAGTATAGAATACGCTTAAATAAGCGTTTTTTGAATGAGCGATTTTTTCTAAACTTGATATTTACCAAGATAAATGGCGGATTGTAGTAGTTTTTAAATGTTACGATATATTAGCTGCAAAAGTCCGAATCTAGGGTCTCGCTGGTTAGGATAAGACGCGTGCCGACACAGAGCACCCTAGAGTGTTTTTGTAAAGACGGAGCCAGAAGGCGGAGTCAGTTTTGGTCAATTTAGTTTGTTATAATTTTTTCTAGTTGCCCATTATTTACAGGTAGCAAGCATTTGCTTTCTTTAACAATTATAATAATTCCCAACGGTTACTAAAGACTATTAGTATGAGAACATTTCGATACCTCCTACGTATACTGATGCAACTGACATTTTTACGATTTTCGTTTTTTTGCATATTTAGGATCAAAATACTTATATCTACATGCTATAAAATTTTCATGACAAAATTACTGCTAGTTTTCGAAATAAAGTGACGTATACTGATACAACTAACACCGTTTTTTAATTTAGAACATCGTATACTGAGAAAAGTCACTTGTACCACTGTACGCAGTACACCTATCAAGTACAAGTGGCAGTTATCTCAGTATGCTTGCTCTTTGAAGCCGTCCGGGGGCCGTCCGGGGTTTAATGTCAATAAAAAATAAAGCAATTATTTTTTTTATTTTATTAATGGGGGAAATCCAAGTTACGCCAAATGTCCGGGTTTTTAAGTCTTTGTCCGTATTCGGCGAATTTAGAGATGGCAGCTGCTTAGTTGGCACGACAGGCAATTGTAAAGTAAAATAGCAAAAAAGATGTCGGTCTTACGTGTAAATTAAAAAATATTTGGATTAACGAAAAAAGAAAGTAAAAATCTAATCATGAGTTTAAATAAAAAAATAAATACGGGAAAAACAAGCCAAGAAAACAAATAATAAACGTATAAGACAAAAATTACGTTAAATTTTAGTGTCTGAACGGTTTTTTTTTTTTAAATAATAAATAAATTTTAAGGGACCATCTTACACGAATCGACCCAGTGTCCCAAGCAAAGTAAAGCTTGTACTATGGGTACAAGATGACGATAATATATATTACATACTTTATAAAGTACATGTAGAGATAACATCCATGACCAGGAATAAATATTCAAGTTCATCAAATCACACACATTTTTGCTGGCGGCTGTTTGAATTTGATTGAAATGTATCATTTGTACAAGGAGTCGTTTAATTCTACCAAATACGAAGCGCAAGCTTAGTCTGTTCGACAATACCGTGATATTTTCAGTCAACATATTAAGTTGACGCTTGTCACATTTACGAGAATTTGAAAACACCTACTGAAAAACAAACATTCAAACACATTGGCACATGGAGGAAAGAGACTTGAAATAAATAGCAAAAAAAACTCAAACTTAACAAAAAAATGCGACTGCTGTATTCGACCTTCAAAAACCTTGTCATCTCCTCACGGTAATATAAGCATGTTTTATTACAATAAAAACTAAAACTGTATAATTCACAGCATTTGGTTTAGGAATGCTACTTGTTAGGTACTATTGACATGACTAAATGACAAATTATTTGACTTAATTAAATTAATACTTCAAGATGATGTAGATGAATTCAGATTTTGGTCAGACAATTCTGATGGACAAAATAGAACCAGAATCTACTATATATAAATATTAAAACAGTAATAATGTTGATAATACCGCTATAACAAAGACAAAAACACCATTCCCTAAATGCGGGCTGTGATTTTAATTACCTTTTAAATAAACGTAATTTTAGTGTAAATTTGCTTTATTTATTGTCTTTCAAACGTAATTTGCTTAAATATCCTAAATACCAACCTCTGAACTTACTATATTGGACATAACATACAAAATAACCTTAACAGTATACTGGTACATAACGGAATGATTCAGGCGTATACTGGTACAAGTGACAAATCAGATGAAACTAACCGATCAGATCCATCCAAACACGACCTATGAGTTTGTTTATATATCTAATAAATGATACATGTCCATAATAGGCATAATAATAATATAATTATCCATATTCATCTAATCATAGTTTACGACGTATACTGGATCAAGTGGTAGTTGTATCAGTATACCAAAAACTTAGAACTAGTAAATTTCACGTATACTGGTATAACTACCTTTTTTACTAAAAGTACAATTAATTTTGAAATAGTAAATATGTAGATTTAAGGAAAATATATTCATTAAAAGTATTTGAAATTTTCATTACATTATTTCAACGTATGAGTTAGTTATGGCACTTCATACCTTTGAACAGCCGTCCTGTAAAATCGTGATTTTGCACTTGTATCAGTATACGTAGGAGGTATCGATTTTTAATATGTTCCTAGTAAAGTTATTTATAAAACGCTCTTGTTATCGAATACAATGTAGGAAGAAACCACCGGGGCGGAATGGATAACACCGATGTAATCTAATAAGCTGCTATATTATTAAAGAAACAGCCAAGTGCGAGTCTGCTCGTGTTAATAAGAACTCTGGGGAAAATATCGCGTATTGCAAAAACAAACCGTCTAATGGATGAGTATGAGAAATGGAAATCTGCGCCACATTCAAGGAAACACATATTTTTTTAATATTAAAGTTTCCAATACTTATTTCTTGTGTAAGTATTAGTAACCTGCAGGCTATCCACAAAAGATTAAAACATTACAACGTCCATTATGAAAACATATTAATATTAAAATATATAATGTACTTACCTAACTCCGGGAAAAAGATGCTTGTCGTCTTTTTAATGCCTTTATACAACATGTTGAACTGGCGATTATCATAAGGGTTTTTGACTTAAATTGTTTATTATATTTTTTATTGTGTAATTTTGTAATTAATTCGTGTTTCCATAATATATGTAGGTATTGGTAGGTATTGTCCATTTAAAATAGCTACAGGAGATACTACTACGAAATCCAAGTATCTATGACTTGCAGCCATGACATGAAATCCTTCAAATCCGTTTGCGAACCCCCACTCACTTCACGTTCAATCTTCTCAGCTTTGTAGCCCGATGTCACACGTGCACCAAAGGGTTTCAAGTTATTGCGGGACCCTAAAAAGTTGCCAAGCGACATCTGTACCCACACCCACTGGGCTGAAATGTTTATCCGATACATTTTACGTGTAATAGCCTGAAAGGAAACAAATTTCATTAAATCCCGTGGCGAATATGAAAAAAGTTTCTTAAGCCGCGGAAACTTACTCATAAACGGGTTTTGTAGTGGTTGAACAATATTTTATTAAGATTTATGATGTATATAATACCTAATATTGGGCTAAGTCTGGACTAGTATTTACCGATTTTCAAAAAAGCTAAATTCGGCGGTACTAATGGTATGTACTAGATGTGTCTATACGTACTTTAACGTGTACTGTATTTACCTTTAACTGTCTATTTGTCAATTCGCTTAACCCATTATAACCTAAAGTATTAGGGGCTTAGAAATTGATAGTTCTTTAAAACATTGTTGATGAAGGTTCTTTTACTTAGTTATTTTAAGTTACATTTACTCTTGTATGTATGTATGTAATCACTTTATTGTACACAAAAACAATTCACAAAACTTCAAAAAATAAATAAAAATAAAACATGTACAAAGGCGAACTTATCCCTATAAGGGATCTCTTCCAGTTAACCTTTGAGCAAATGAGAAAATAATGGGATATCCAAGAAGATAGACAAACGAACAAGTTAGTATGCACAGATAAACTAAGGACTAATGTCTTAATATAATAAAATATGTGTAATTCCAAAATATAATACATATAGATATAATTACATATATATCATAAAATAAATAAATATCATATATATGAAGTAATCACTCTAATCAATTAACCTCGACGAGATCAGGTATCTAAAAGCCATAACTTTTTTAAGTTCTCCTTAAGCGATGCCACGGATTGTGACTGCCTCACGGATACCGGCAACGCGTTCCATAATTTTACTGAGTGGAATGTGAAAGATTTCCGATAAGTGCGCGATTTACAGGGCGGAAAGGCAAGAGCGAGATTGACACTCGAACGCAGGCGGTGTGCACTGCCAGACGCCATATAGTTAAATCTTTCGGAAAGGTAGAGAGGTGAAGCAGGGTTGAATAATACATTGTAGAGCAATGACAGGACATGCACATCTCTACGACGGCGAATCGGAAGCCAGCCGAGCTGTGCACGGTAATGAGAGACATGATCAAACTTCCTTAGACCAAAAATAAATCTTATGCACACATTTTGAAGACGCTCAAGCTTGTCAAGCAGCTCCTCCTTAAGGTCCAGGAAAGCAATGTCACCATAGTCAAGAAGAGGAAGCAAAAGCGAACGTGCGAGAGAAATTTTTGTGTGAAATGGTAGGAAGTTCTGCAGACGCCTCAGAGAATGAAGTGACGCAAATAATCTCCTGCTAATCTCGGATATGTGCGCTGACCACGACAGTGTCTGATCCATAATGATGCCCAGATTTTTAACAGTTGAGGCGAGGGGTATCGTTATATCATCAAAAAGTATATCTGGTAGCAACTGGTCTGATATTTTGGTAACAAAGTGGGGACTTCCAATGACAATCGCCTGCGATTTCTTTGCATTAATTTTTAACCCGTAATTAGATGCCCACACACGAATGGATTCTAAATCTCCATTGATTGCATCAACCAACGAAGGAAATTCTTCTATGCTAGCTGAAGCATAAATTTGTAGGTCATCCGCGTAAAGATGATAATTGGACTTCAGTGACCTTGTAATGCCATCAATAAAAATTGAAAAAAGAAGTGGCGAGAGCACACCTCCCTGCGGGACACCAGCGGAAAGGTCACACCACTCAGAGACCTGGTCGTCAACTCTAACACGCTGGCGCCTTCCGAAAAGGTACTCCCTGAACCACACTAAGGCGGCATGAGATAAATTAAGCGTCTGAAGGATTCCTAAAAGAATATCATAATCTACAGTATTGAAGGCACTGCTGAAGTCCAATAAAACAAGAATAGTGAGTTTTTTGTTTTCGATATTAAAGCGAATGTCATCGGTAACTTTAACCAAAGCTGTGGAGGTGCTATGCCCAGGACGGAAACCAGATTGGAAAGGATTTAACAAATTGTTCCTGTTGAGGTGTGATAGGAGGCGACGATTGACGAAATGCTCTATAATTTTGGACAATACGGGGAGAATAGATATTGGACGGTATTGGGACAAGTTGGATGGATTAGAGGTTTTGGGAAGTGGGATAACCTGAGCATATTTCCAAATAGAGGGAAAGGAGCCAGAGGTAAAGGAATAATTGATGATGTCCGAGAGGATGGGAGCGATATGGTCCGCCACGCGCATGAGCATATCCAAGCTAAGCCTATCTTCACCGATAGCCTTCGTCTTAATAGTTTTGAGAATTGCAAGAACTACTTGCGGCGAAATGCTACCCAGCTCAAAGGTAGGTGAGTCGGGGTGTTGGGTATTAGCAAGAGAAGAAAGAGTAAGTTGTTTAACACAAGTATCTAGAGTAACCGGAGACGTACTGAAATGTTGATTAGCGGCGTCTAGATCAAGAACACCGGCAGAACTTTGTGAAGCTTTGCCCACCCCAAGTGACTTTAAGAATTTCCAGAGCTTAGCCGGAGGGCAATCATCGATAGAGTTGTGAATATATTCCCTCCTTGCGTTACGGCAAGCACTGTTGCATCGATTACGCAGCGCGATATAAGCCAGACGATTGTCCTCCGAAAAATGGGATCTTAGTTTAATGCGAGCTTTGTTCCGTTTTGCCATTAACGACTTTATGGCAGATGTAAGCCAAGGCGCAGGAAGATGCTTAACGCGCATTGGCTTTAACGGAGCATGCTTATCATAAATCGCAAGCAATATGGCATTGAAAGCCTCCAACTTATGATCAATATTGTTAAAAAGTTCGATGCTACGCCAGTCCGCATTGTAAAGGTCTTCATGAAAAGCCTGCAGATCAATGTCACGAAGGTTACGGCGTAATATAATTTTATGTCTCTGCTTAGGAGGACGAATTTTGAATGAAGCAAAGATCAAATCATGACAGGAAAAAGCAGCAGCATTAAAATTACCATGAGAGGAGACTAAGTCGGAAGAAGAAGTCATGATTAGATCTAAAAGAGAAGGTGGGCCATTGTGTGGGAAGTGAGTGGGACCAAGAGGCAGAATATTCAGATTAAGGGAAGTCGCAAGTGACTGAAGTTTTCGTGAACGGTGATCTTCTTTTAGAAGGCAGGTGTTGAAATCACCCATGATTATCCGGTGATCAAACTGCGGGCTAAGGTCAACCAATGTTCTCTCCAGAGTATCAAAATAATTGACCTGAGAGGATGGGCTATAAAAAACACCAAGGAGAACTTTAGAGTGATGTAAGGACACATCCAAAAAGAGATATTCGGGAGAGTTCAACGAGAGATTAGGTGACTCTGCGACCACTTGGCAAGCAAGATCACCTTTTAAGTAAATTGCAACACCACCTCCCCGGAGGACACCAGATCCGCTATCATTAGTGCCTGCCCTGTCATTGCGTATGAGACGGTACCCCGGCAGGGGATAGAGTGTGGATGGTAATGACGGCTTAAGCCACGATTCGGAAATGAGGATTGCATCGATGTTGCACGAACTAAAGGTTGCCAATAAATCCGAATAGTCTCTTCCTCGAATCGACTCTTCGTAGAATCAATGGGTGCCAAATGGCACCTCTAAGCGACGATGGGTTAATATTACTTAGGCCGTACTTGTAAGTTTCCAATCGACTTCTATATAGTCATAGGTAGGTACTTAAATTTTTAACCCCCAACAAAAAAGAGGGGTGTTATAAGTTTAACATATGTATCCGTTATCTGTGTATCTGTCTGTGCATCGTAGCTCCCAAACGGATTGACCAATGTGAGCGTATTTTTTTATGCGAAAGACATGTCCGTCGAGATGGTTCTTAGTTACCTTTGGTGCAAATAGGTCCAGTAGTTTCCAAGATATTCAGCTTTAATTGGAACAATTGACAAGATCACAACTAGTATTGATTGATGCTAAGAATAGACATGTTGACTAATTTTTTTTGAGCATGTCAATCGATTCTATTTTTTATTGTGATCAAATGTCTATATGGGACTGACTACACTTAAATTGCTCTAAAAGTCAGAAATTACCGTCAAAGTTCAAAATTTCTACGTAGTGCTAAAAACGCTCCATACAAAACGCGTCAGGCTAGTGACGTCACAGGCCGGTATAGGTACCAATAATTGTATGGAAAAATTAATAAATTTGGCATTTTCACCGTGAAAAAGTGCGTTTAAGTTCATAGTTGTCATACAATTATTGTTTCGTAAAATTATGAGGATTCTGAAAACATTTTCAAAATTTATTTTGGATTAAAAAAAAAATCATAAAATTTGCGTACCTTTGAAGTCACATATTTCCAAAAAAGATATATGTTTCTGGATTTTTTTTCTTTGTTTCGTGATATATTTAGCTAATTTTATTCATATAACTACAGTACGCTGTAGAATTCAACATCAGTCAAATAGCCTATTCAAAATTTTGTTGTTACTTTCAGTTTTAGAAGCATTTTCTATATTCACTCATTAAATGAGGGTCTCATGATTACCTAGTTGTGTCGGGATGTTTTTAAGATTAAGGTTGTTATATTGTGTAGACTGTAGACTATCCAAGCGATCTAATTTCAACACAGCTAGATTTAAAGTCTAATCAGTATGCATTCGACGATTCTTTTTCATTAAAATAGTCTCTGAAAGTAACAATGGTTTTAATACATAAATAATAACGTGATTCCCTAGTTAGGTCGCTAATCGTATAATTCTACCTACTATTTATATCGATAAAAGGATAAGTAAAAGGGCCATGGCGTCTTGTGTAACAATAATGTCCAAAAGCATACTTCAAAAAAGTAATAACACCCCTTAGAAGTACAAAGAAACATAGTACCTTTTGGACTTGAAGCCTGGGATTTAGGAACTGATTAAAACCTTCGAATCGTGTGGACACGAGCAGTGGCGGCACGCACGGATTAATGTCGTCCTTGACTTTGTTTGTATTGAAAACTTTCATTGTGGCGTAATCTGGGTGCGTTCGAATACGGTTATTTTTTTTAAGACATCACTAGAACTATTCCAATACTGGTTAGCAAAGCTCGGCGTGGGTGAGCTATTTTTACGTCATTAATGTCATATAGTTGTGTCTTGTAAATATCAATATGGATAAGGTGTACCCATAAAGAAATAATAAAAGAAGACAACACTGAAATTATTAAACTAAAATGAAAATATATTACAAAACGAATATTAAGCTTTTTTATTTATTGTAAATTTTCTGTGCTATTGTAATAAATGACTATTAGTTTTTTTATATTGTAAAGGAGATTGACCACTTTTGTATGGGAGTTGGCCCAAGTGCTGCCCAGACTAAACACATAGTACATTATGTTCCTCATGAAAAAAAAATAACTTTTTGTTGGGAACTAAATCTGCCGTGTTACGGTAAAAAGGTCGTATCTTTATACGGATGTCATAGTAAGATACGTCCTTTTACCGTAGCATGGCAAATTATTTATTTCTAACGTTAATATAGTATTAACAGTGCAGTTATAATTGTCGTCATAGTCATCGATAATAATTTGTATCCAGAAATTGAGCCGAACAACTTCTTAATGCCTAGCCCACCCTAAGAACCAAACCAGGCACATAACGTGCGCAGAACAGCCAGTTCTCCAGCCCGTGAAACATAAACAGCAATAGTTTCGTATGCACTCTAGCCCACGATCTCGATTCATCATCATCATCATCATCAGCCTGTTCTTGTCCACTGCTGGACATAGGCCTCTCCAACTGCACGCCATTGTGAACGATCCTCGGCTACTCTCATCCAGCTCTTGCCAGCCACCCTGCAAAGATCATCGCTCCACCTAGTCTGAGGGCGTCCCATACTACGCTTGCCGATCCGCGGTCTCCACTCAAGAACACGTTTACCCCACCGGTTATCGGTTCTTCGTATAATATGGCCAGCCCACTGCCACTTCAAATTGCGAATACGGTGAGCTATGTCGGTAACTTTGATTCTCTGACGGATCACTTCGTTCCGAATTCGATCCTTCAGAGAAACTCCGAGCATCGCCCTTTCCATAGCTCTCTGAGCGACTTTTAATTTGTGGACCAGCCCAACCGTGAGTGCCCACGTCTCGGCACCGTATGTCATTACGGGTAGGACGCACTGAATGAGAACTTTCGCCTTGACATTGTGGAATTGGCGATGTGAAGACCCGACGAAGTTTACCATATGCTGCCCAGCCCAGCTGTGTTCTTCTATTAGCCTCTTTTTAGAAGTTGTTTTTACCCAACTGCAATATTTGCCCAAGGTAAACATACTCCTAAACAACCCCGAAAAAGCTGCCCTGTACCGCCATTAGTTCCGGATAAACATGTTCATTGAACATAACCTTGGTTTTGTCCAAGTTCATCCGGAGGCCAATGCGTTTTGAAGATTCAGCTAGGCCGTTCAGCATAAATTGCAAATCTTGCAGCGTGTCCGCTACGATGACAATGTCGCCTGCAAATCGCAAGTGTGAAAGGTACTCAGCGTTTATGTTATGTCCTTTCCAGTCCAACGTCTTGAACATATCCTCCAATGCATTTGTGAACAATTTGGGGTATATATCATCCCATTTTCTCACACCACGATGCATGGGGATAGGTTCAGACTGCCAGCTCTGTATTTGGACGGCCATGCTTGCGGCATTGTAAAGACCTTTCAACATTTGGATGTATCGCCAATCGACTTGGCGCTGCAAAGATTCCAAAACCGACCAGGTCTCGATGGAATCAAAAGCTTCTCGTAGTCCACGAACGCTAAGCACAGGGGCCGATTATACTCTTCCGTCTTCTGTATAATCTGCCTCACTGCATGAATGTGGTCTAAGGTGCTGTATCCAGTTCAAAACCCCGCCTGTTCCGGGGGCTGAAAACCGACTCTGTTTCGGTTCAGTCTTAAAAACAGTTAAAAAGATGTATTCTATCTCACCCGAGATGGTGAAAGGCTTCTAACTACGTGGGTGGTGACCCACATCTAAATCGGCTCAGTCGTTTAGAAGTTATAGTGGAATAAATAATCGGACATACTCACATACATACATGAACCCTGAAAACATTACACTCTTTTTTTGGGCAGTTGTGTAATAAAAAAAAGTGTAAAGTAAAACCAAATGCGTTTGCTCGCTAAGAAACCTTAAATAAGTGGTCAGTGAACCTTAAAAACAAAAATTCATGTTTATTTTTTTTCCCTAGGACGAATTTTGAAAATATATGTTTTTTCTAATAGAAAGTAACGAAGGGAACTCGTTAGACGTATTTACATCTCTGGGCAGCATTTGGGCCAAACCTTGTCAATCTCCTTTTTAACGAGTTTTGCCTTGGGTTTACTATCCATTTATAGATAGAAAAAGATGTTTCTACATCCACTGAAGTGAGTGGAGATAAATTGTACATTAGAATGCTGTCCACGTCTGTAGCTTTCGAAAGTTTTTTGTCATACTCTCAATCTAAGTCTGGGTTTCTAGAGATGACGTCTTAGCTTTAACACTCGTTGAAACTGTTTTCCCACTTAAAGCGGAAAGCTGTACAAAAAAGATTAATCACGTTCCGTAGGTTCTAATAAAATTAATCTGTTTTGGTTGCGACGTAAAGCTCGTAGCAGAAAGGCAGCCTAATAAAATCATTTCATTCGTTTATGGGGCACGTGGGGCCATTGGCGTATTTAGGGGGGTGGCCGGGTGGGCCGTGCCCAACCCAATATGGTCTAGTACCCACCCCAGGATTTTGGGCTACCCATAGAAATTCATGAGTTCAATTCATATGCCATGACCAGGCCCCAACCCAGGCCCCACCTGAAAAATAATCTTAGATACGCCAATGCGTGTGGCAAGGGCATGAAAAGGTTTGTCCATATTATGCAAATTCTGAAAACAGCTCACCCACGCCGAGGTCTGCTGGTTAGCCTTCACTACCTGCAGTGAGTCGGACTTTGTGGGGGAGTATAACCCACTAATGGGATTATCTCCGCGCCACAGGGGTAACTTTGGGGGAAGTTGACGTGGTCGCTTACATTGGGCGTCATAAGAAGGCTCACAGTTACTCAAAGGGCAATGGAGCGAGCCATGCTCGGAATTTCCTTGCGGGATCGAATTGGAAATGATGAGATACGCAAGAGAACCAAGGTCGTAGATATAGCTCAGACAGTCGCCAAACTTAAGTGGCAGTGGGCGGGGCACATTGCTCGTGGAATCGATGGCCGTTGGGGCAGAAAGATTCTTGAGTGGCGACCGCGGACCGGAAGACGCAGCGTTGGAAGGCCTCCAACAAGGTGGACCGACGAACTGGTTAAAATCGCGGGTAGAAATTGGATGAGGGCGGCGCAAGATCGATCGTTGTGGATAACTTTGGGGGAGGCCTTTGTCCAGCAGTGGACGTCTATAGGCTGATATGATGACGTGGGCGCATAGACTTTTGAAATGGTATTTTGACTATAGTGAACATTTAATGTCATTGAAATCACTAAACATACATTCAATAAGTTTCTGTCAAAAATGACATTTTAGTGGCAAGCTTTTATAGCCGACTGCACTTTTCTTTAGATGTCCATCAAATGCTCACTGAGACAATTCTAAAGAGCCCAAGTTCGGTAGGATTGCTTTTTCTATTATAGAGTTCCTATGGCCACCTTCCGGCTCCTTCATCAGATCAGCCCCATAGTACCATATTATTGTATTGTCATCAAAGTTAAGTACGAGTAAGTATGCATAATTTTAGCTCAATCGGTTGACGATATCTGAAAATTGAGTTGCAAGATTTCACCCGAACATACATACTTTAAACATAGGTACCATGCAAGCTAAATAAAAGCTTGTAAAAATACACGGAGCCAAATAAACTAACACTAACCTTTGGACATTTTAATATTTTGAATTGGACATAAACTAAAAAGAAAACGTGTTTTGACTACTGATTTTATGACATCACTAGCCAGTATTTTCATAGAAACTTCAATTCAATTTTTGTAAATAAATGGCTACTGTCCATTGGGACAATTCTGCCAGCGTCAAGGTTGGGAGCTACATGGGAGCTACACGTAATCGGTTGTCAAAGTTGTCAAACCTCCAAACACCGCGAACATTTAAACGGTGGTATACATCGCCTAATAAACGGAATCAAAAAGTGAGAGGAATTAGAGCTTGATACCGAAGTCCTTAAACTTCATCCTAACAAATCGTTTTTGACATTTCATAACGAGTAACTCATTTGAGTTCTCATCAAATTCCGTATTATAAGGGTGCTTCGTCATAGCGACCATTTGCCCGTTATGTAACAAAACTTACTTATATAAAAATCTTATTTGCTTTTTGTTAGATAACAGGAATGCTCGCGGTGAGTGGGCACTCTTAGATAATTAAGTAAGTAGGTAATAAATAAATAAATCAGACAACCTCACACAAATCGATCTAGTCCCAAATTAAGTTCAGGAAGGCTCTTAAATATACCTATAGATTAGATCCACCGTTTGGAAATGCAGCCTGTGTCTAGCAGTGGACGTCCATCGGCTGATAATGATGATGGTGATGATGTGAACCAAAATAAAAAATCTATAGATCTCACACTAGGCGCAACTTTCAAAGCAATTAAAAATGTTATTTAGAAATAAAGGACTCGATACAAGTGATACAACCTAAATTTTTTGCTCTTCTAAGTAAGATGGCTCAAACTGTAGCTTAATTCAAAATGTAGCTTAGATATTTTTTTTTTCATTTCTTGAATAGCGAGCTCAGAAAAGTTATTGAGAAATTCTAGAAAATTTTGGAAATTCAAATTGCACTTTGAAGTCATTTTGACATATAGCCTATCCTCATACCTTTTATATCTGCGAAACTAAGGGGTAATGTACCGAATTCATAAATCGGGCCACTATATTTGATCAGGAAATCATAAACATTCACAATATTAAAATTACTTCCTCGCGGCATTGTGTACCGAAGATGCAGGTAGCATTTCCTCACTGCACAGTTGTCAATGCTGATAGATAAAGTTAGCTGCCAGCTCTTATATATTTATTATTATTATTTATTATTATATTATAGATGTAGGGAATCGTATCACATTTATTGCCTCATGATTAGATATAATAGAACTATAAAGAAACTTCCACAGATGTTTCCCTCGTGGGCATCACTTTGAGTACAATCTTCGGTACTAATATAATAAGACGGAAAACTTTCGCGGTTAGAAGTTTTGGGTAGTCACCAGAACTGTGGCACTTCCAAACAAAGCAATATAACAGAACTGGGTTTCTCATTTGACGAGGTTTGGCGATTTTCTCAATGTAACAATACACACATTTAACTTTTATATGGTTTGACTTTTAACTAATATTTAACTTTTTTTATGTGCAATATTTGATGTATTTCTATAAAGATACAAAGATCAACACGCAAAACCCTGGTTTAATACATAGGGTACTTCTTATCCCGAAAAAAATGTATTCTTGTGAGATGAGCTGGTAACACCGCTGGGCGCAGCTAGTCTAAATTAAATAAACAACAATTTACAGTATATTTTTACTTACACCACCAGAATAAATTGCCTGTACAGTAAATTTTTGCAAATGTGACTTGGTTAGCTTTTCCCTTTAATCTTTTAGATATTATCATTAGAAATGTCGTATTAAGCTCCTGAATCTAGCAATCTACGATACGCAGAGGTAACATTTCTTGAGAGATTGGAGTACCTTTGATGAAATAGAGTAGCAGTTTGAATTCGAACGCTATCTGTTAACTGCGGGGTTCGTCGGACGAATCTAGGAATCAATTTGAGTAGTCGATTCCAAGATGTAGGATATGTAGGTAAGCCGTCGTCAACGATAACCGTTACGATGGTTAAAATGTGAATATTCGCCTTTGCCTACTCTAAATTATATTTAGAAGTTTAATGATTATATTATATACTTACTTACTAGGAGGTGCCTTCAACTTCCTTCGCGTATTTTTTTCTTTACCGTAGACGGATCAAAAATATCCTTTAACCATCTTTGGACGTCCAGCTATCCCTGTATCAAAACTGGCTAAATAAATTCCAGCCGTTTCGACGTGATGCGAGGACAAAGGAAATTATGAAATCAGATGGCGCCAGGTTGGCACAGCGCCGCTCGCTCATACAAAACAAAGGACGATCCTGCATCACGTTATAAAGATTTTTCTTTCCAAAGAAATTATTTTCAAAACAAACCTAGAACTTTATGAGTATAGATTAGTGAATCGATCACCCTCTACCAGGTTTAACTCACGAGTGTTCCAGGGTGTGGCCACTGCGTGTACAACAGTGTTATAATGCTAATTACTTATTAGTGGTTCGAAATACAATAGGAGTCTTTTATTTGATCATTGGTCAATCTTGTAGGCTTTTCATCCCGCTGTGTGTGTGGTATGAATTGAAAAATAAAAAATAAACTATCACAGATTGGACTAAGACATATGGAGTTCAATCTCTTCCAAATAGTCCCCTGTATCACCTCCTAAAGTTCCTACATCATTATTCCAAACAGCCTGTATAAAAAAGGCAAATAATGGAATGGCAATGTTCTCCAACAGGTTTCCGCGGTGGTGGACGATGTGTACACGGAACACTCCCACGTGGCGGGCTCTTTCACCATGCTGGCCAGCTCCCGGGCTCATGTGGGGGGCTCTCTGAATGCTAGAGCACTGCCTGGCGCCAGGGTCCACACCAACTTCATCGGGTGTCTGAAGAAGGTAGGAGTAGCCATTAACTGGCATATTCTTCTATAATTCTCTTGATTCTCAATGCTAGAGCACTGCCTGGCGCCAGGGTCTACGCTAACATCATCGGGTGTCTGAACAAGGTAGGAGTAGTAACATTAACTGGCATATTCTTCTAAAACTCTTTTGATTCCATAAGATGTAAGATTGTCTAAGTCCGGCAAGACGTCTTTCTGCCACCAGTGTCTTCACTCGATCATATTATCGGATTTTTGATAGCAGTCAAAATCAAGAAACTTGTGAGTACAGCATCATGGCATATATATTATAGTTAAGGGTATTCTTTATGTAAATAAAATGCTTCCGGACTAGTAATCCTAAGTTACTAATACAACGATTAGGGCCTCTGATGCATCTTCTAGGTCTGCATATTAACCTTTTCGATGCTTAGGCACATTTCAAGGTCAAGTTTGCATAAACAAAGTTTGCAAGCTTTCGTATTGCACTTATTCAATATCCATAATTTCTCTGCTGACTTCCAAATGCCATCGGACCATCAGTACACCTAGCAATATATAATAGATCACCCCTTGTTATAAGTCTTTCCTACATAAATGTCACTTATTATCAGGTGGAGTTCTCGGCAGACACTCTCCGGCTGAACCTCATAGACCTTGCGCGGACGGGGAGCAAGCTCATCACTGTCACTGGACGTCTAGAGTACGCCTGCACTGCCACTGACTCCGCTGACCCCGTCACATTTTCCACCAGAGATGCGCACTTGGTAAGTTTATAGACTTTTGGTTTCATGGTATTATTTGGTTTGAACATCGCCAGAAATGAAAGACTTGGTGGGTTATCACCAATTACAAATCAGGCTTAGAGAAATATCAGAAGCCATTCAAAATCTATGAAATGTAGTATGCGTATGAGGGCTACGCGGGTTGTTCAATACGCACAAAGAAAACAATGCTACGGCGTAGCACACGTAGCGTTTTTAAACCATGAAAGGGTTAAGAGGCCTTATTCCTTTTAAAATTTATTTTTTTCATATTATGACACATAATATTGATAATTTCCACCAAATTTTTGAAGTAAACACATCTTCTTACATTGCGTGTAGTTGAAAATAAGTTGAAAAACCTAATTTTCCGCGTGAATTTTGTCAATTTCGAGTAGTTTTTGAAACAAAAGTTATCAATGAAAAATTCAGATTTTAGGTTTCAAATATATACCAGTAAATCCCAATAGCCCTGTTCTAGGTAGTAACATCAACAATATGTTAAGAAACATGTTTGATCATAGAGAAAAATGTCTAAAACCATCAGCATTTTAAAAGGAATAAGGCCTCTTAATTATTGGCCACTACTCGCGCATACATTTTTTGTCAGTAAAGAGAGTATTTCGGTTATATTTTATAATTAGCTTCAGTAAGGATATACTCGTAGGTTTATGCTATGACAAGTCTTAAATATTCTTGGAAGTTGCCAGCGCTCTCATTGGAGCAATATCGATTAATAACACTTATTTATTTATTACTCTATAAGGAAACGAAAAGCAAAATGTCACATATAATTATGAATATTGCTAGTACTCCGCGCTCCGTGCAAAAAAAATTACAAAGTGCCTTTCAAATACGAAACCTTATCATCAAAATAAACGTAAAAATATATTAAACATGTAAAAGCAAAGAGAACGTTATAACTTCCGCGTATATTTCACAAAAACTCCTGTCACGGAAAGAAAATTACACCGAACACAATTTCGACGTCCTTCAATTTAAAAACGTAGTGACCAGTCTTTTGTAAAAAGAGTACAATGAAATCTCTCGTCAAATAAAGAAACCACAAAGCCTTCGTTAAGCCGGGAATCGGGATCCTTCCGAGTGACGTAATTGAACATTTTTCGGGCACTCACAGAGACACCTCATTACTCTGAACCGGCGAAACTAAGCACCAATTAAAAACAATGGTCTGTCGTCGGCCGCTCGAAAAATCCCATACTACCCGAACTGTTAAAGACGTAGTTTGCTAGTGCTGAGGGCCCTTTAAAAGCCGGACTCTTGCATTTGGTCGAGTATCCCAAAGTGCCCTGGAGAGGGCAATGCACCGTGATTATATTGCGATGTTCGATCCGAGCTAAGCGTTTTAGAGGTTGTGGTATACGAAGTATTATATTGATTGGTTTGTGGCTATATTCGTGCCCTTTATTGTAGTGTTAACTTGGCGTGAATAAGTTTGTTATTTCACTGGACATGGCTTGTTTCATAACTGATGGATTATGTATGTATAATACATAGTAGTTATAATTATTGGTATTCTGGATGCTTTTGTATAATGCGGTCAAAATTAAAAGCAATTTTGAAATTTTGTTGAATTTGACTAATGAGATGAAAAGATTAATTATATGAAAATTGTATTACGACACGCATTTATTGTGTATTGTTTTATCCAGTAGCCATTTATTATTAAGGATTACTTAGTTTGAAACTAAATATGTGTAAAACGATCTCAAACATGTATTAAATTTTAAAAGTTACTTACTAGAAGGACGACTTTGTCCACTTAGACGGGTAAAAAGTATCCAAAAATCTTCATAATATGACCAGCTATCCGTGTACCATAATTGGTTCAAAATCAAATCTAAGGATAAATAAATGTTTAAGAACACATAAATAAAGTATAAAATAAAATAAAGATAAAAGAAATAATATTTATAAAAGTTAAGTCAATGAGAAAATAATTCTAATTAACTACAACATTGAGCTTAAATTGTTTGGAAGGTTAAGGAAATATCATAAGACAAAATTTACTTAGGCTTGTCATTATCAAAATTCGATTTAGTTAACATTCCCGGACCGAAAGCCGTCCCTTGCGCGACTCAAATTCCTTGCAAAGTTTAAATCTTTAAGTCACAAATTCTTCATTCTGCCTTCCATTGTGAGTCTTATTCTGAATGATTCAATGGTGACTATTGACATTTGGGACGGAGTTACTTGTACCATTGGATTATCGAAGCTATCCATCTTTTAACAAAAGGTCGAATGATCCTAATTATAATTTGCAAAATTGAGGCTTCAGTCTGTTACAATATGGGCCAATTTATCAAATGTTAAAATGGGGTATTTGCCTTTTGTTACTCATGATTGAAGTATTGATATTCCAGCTTTTCAGCGTGTTCAAGGGGTGTTTTGAATTAGACCTCTTGTTCAGAGGCCTGTACCCAATTAGATCGTAGTTGAGATTATTCATCACGACTGGCTTGTACTGTTATTTCTAGGCCTTTGGGATTATTATTATTAGCTCTGGGCATATCTCGAATAGCTAACATTATTAGAAATTTGGGAGTACTGAGTACTGAATTTACAAGTCGATGTAGCCGGGTAAGCTTTGTTATAGTTGATTTACTTGTATGTTTTGCTTGTTGTTGAGTATATTGTAAAATGGAGTTCAATTTAAATTAGTTAATTATTTATATCTAGAAGTAGATTTTTTTTGTTATTACTATAATCTGATGAAAAGTTTTTTAAATATCCAGCTATCTCTGATTAGATTAGATTATATTTATTTCACACATATAGGGATACATTATAAATTACACATAGTCAATTTACACGAACCTACACGGTGATCGTCAACATAATAAACAAATTAAACAAATTCAGCAGGTCATAATTCATTAGATAATTAAGAAAAAACAATGTTACAAATTTCAAACAATATACCAATTTAAATAATGTGGAATAAATATGTCAATAAATTCACTTAATATACAAATTAAATGTCAACAGTCACCACAAAGGATCGTCGCCTACACTAAAATACAAAACATTTTATCTAAATATGTCAAGATAATCTTTAACTGAGTACAAAGGATTTTCCAATAAAAGGTTTCTCAATTTACACTTGAATACCATGTCAGAAGGTTCATTCCGAAGATCGGCGGGTAAGCGTTCATAGTAGGTCGGACCGATGACTCTGTACAGGTCAAACACTTAACTAAGTGGCTAGGTGTATAGTAGTGTAAAAATTAGTATGTAAGTTACGTGAAAACGCCAATTCCTGTATACAGACACGTTACTGCTATACACACCTAATCATTTAGTTAAGGTTTTTACCTATACCAAAATAGGTTAAAATCCGTCCAACCGCTACGGCGTGAAATAATCACGCATTTTTACCAACAAATTGCGCCGCACGGTCATATAAATCCTGCATCACACTGTTAAGATTGTTCCTGAAAAAATTACCTGTGAAAACAGATTCAATACAATTTCAGAATTTTCTATAAACGAAAAAAGTTAAAGTTTAAAATAAATGCTTTGTTTTGAGTACTATTATCTAAGTATTATATGTCTAAGTATTATTTGTTATTTATGTATGTTTATTGTTTTTATTTTATTTTTGTAGTTAATTTTTGTGGCTTAAAGTTGTTTTGCATCACCTACTCAATTCTAACTCTTGTTAATCTACTCCGCTACCTAAAGGTTGTCTGGAAGAGATCGCTATTTAGCGATAAGACCGCCTGTTGTTAACCTCTGTAATTTTTTTTTTTTTACTGTATATCTCTCATGTTTTGTATCCCTGTGTATTTGAGGTGTGCAATAAAGTGGATTTGTTGTTGTTGTTGTTGTTATTATCGGCTGGATGCCATATGGTCATAATTATTGGTTTGTAAAACTTGGTAAAATTGGAGCTATCTGTACTTTAATGTTTTTAAATGGCACACAAATGATAAAGTAACACATCTTACGCTGGAACTCTGTTTTATTAATTGATAAATCTATATGGAAAATAATTATAACTCCTTCACAAACTACAATGAAACGTAGAATCTTTGTACAGTTAATACCCTCAAACACACAATACAACCCCAACCCCGAAAGGGCTTAGGAATCAATACGTTACTACGAATAGTACACAAATAGTTGGCTGCCAAGAATTCGATCGTTTACTCAATTACAGGGCGAGGCCGCAACCTTGGCTGACAGTCGGCCTTCTGGAAAATTGAGTCATTTAAAATGCTCTCATTTAAACGTTTTTACCAAAGGGCACATTTTAAAATGTTGTGCATAGTACCGAGAGACCTTCGGGGCTCTAGTGTACTCGTAAATTTGCTTTTAAAGTCAGGCGTTCTCACCTGGAGCAGTCACATGTAAAGTAATAAAAATGGTTGGTACGATTCGTAACGTACGAAATTGACATTAAATTATACAGGCGTATGCGCTAGGACGCTTCATGGCAGAAAACACGTCTGTAATAATGTTATTTAACAATGATCGAAAGGATTCAACGCGTTGAAAATTTGCATTTGATGCTCATATCAACACACGACATTCCCTACACGACATGAAAATATCTACCTCTTCTTTTATTTGTGTTATGTAACTTATTCTTTGGCCTTCCTGTTCTTCATTTCCCTTAAATATTTCCTTTTATGACTTTATTCATCCTTATTTACTTTTTTTACGTTACAGTTATGTTGTTCCTTAATATTTGATTAAGGATAACATCAAAAATGTTACATCATTTAGACGATCTTCATAATAACTTTAACATGTGTGATTGTGTAGTCTGTCCGATCTCTAAGATCAAATGAAGTCACTTTGGCGGAAGGTACAAACTACCACATATCTGTAAATGTAAGGTAGTTTTTCATTGTTGCCGGTTTGACAGAATTTGATTTCAGAATTTCGGATGGAATATAACATGTTTACCTATTTCCAATCTATATAATTTTTATCTAGGCCTTTTATTATAAAACCTTTCGACAGAAACAGCATAAAGTTTGATATAAATCCAATATCATCTAGATTATTGTAAATGGAACATATTCAGTATATGACACTATTGGATCCTTCTTTATTATTGCCCGGTAGGAATGTCCCACTGCTGGGCAAAAGCCTCTCCCCGTGATTTTCACGACTCCCAATAAAATGCTTCTTCTGGCCAGTTGTTAACGTATGCGTCTAAATCGTTCCGCCAACTCCGTCTAGATCTATCCCGTCTATTTGCATCACCAAATACTTTCGTATTTCGGTCCGACGTCATAAGAAATGTGGAATTGAACCCTTGTCCATATTTGCTTCTTATAATATATCAAGTTTCATCGACCCTTTTACTTTATTCTAACAGGTCTGACTTTCTGTTTAAATTTGTGTTTTTTTTTTGTCAAAAAAAACTAGTGAAATACAGAAGAAAGTTTTAATACAATAGCTGGATTGTTTGAAAGTAATTTCACGATGTACGAATAAAATGTAGGTTGGCGTCAGCTGCTCAAGTAGTTTTTTTGCTGAAAATAATATCGCGACGATTCTGTTTCAAGAATTTCAGTTCCAGCGTACATTTTATATCTAACTAGCACTTCGCCTGCTTGGATGAAAAGTCATAAGCTTACTTTTTTGCTTCTCCGTAGTGGGGTAAATAGTTAAAATTACAAAAAGATCGGCCCGGACTGCAGCCGTTTAGGCGTGATAAAACGACGATTAAGATTTCATTTTTACAATTTTATAGATGTTGCTAATTTACATATTATTTGGCCTAGCCCAGGGGACTTATGATGGTTGCGTTTATCACGTGATAAATAATAAGTCATTCACACTCGCATTTTATCAAAACGTGATGGACGCTATGTCACTTATTTATCGCGCTATAAAAGCAACCATCTAATTTGATACACATTGATGTCATGTCATTCGTGCTACATTCATTAAGATGCAGATAAATCTGTTACTTTTATCCAGGAATGAGGGGGGTTTATTTCTACATATAAAAAAAAAATCTAGATTTTTTAAACTTCGTGCATCCCCTACACACTTAGTTAATGGGCAACACATTTGGTTGCTCGGCGATTATAAGTTTAAACACTTTCATTCTAAAAGTAAAATTAGTCGGAGTGTGAAACACAATCAAACAGCCAAATTAACAAACTCAATTAGAGTTACTTACACAAATAGAACTTTAGAGTTAATGCCCCTTTTTCAACAAGGGTCTGGACTGTAATTACAAGCAAAGTGTAACCACAAGAGAAAATCCTAAACTTTATTCTGCTCTGTGTTTGGTCACCAGCCAAAGTAGCTGATAATTTTTACTTCTGTATTATTGCCAGTCTTTATTTTTGTTAGCCTGGTGTCTTGTCTCTCTCTCTATCTCTCTCTCTCTCTCTCTCTCTCTCTCTCTCTCTCTCTCTCTCATGGGCTCATGGGTTTCCATTCGTCTCGATCCCTAGCTATTCCTATTCAACTAAATAATAAATAGGAACCGGCCAAGTGCAAGTCTGACTCGCCGAGGGTGCCGTACACATACTTATCCCATCATTCTTTTAAGTTTGCACCTGGTATGTATGGTGCCGGATACAAATGAGGTGCAAAGTTACCGGGTTCTCCAAATATGATTCTTGAACAGGACTATTTCTTATGATTCAATTGCAAATGTATAGTTTTCAGATTTTCCCCTATACATGTAGTAGTAGTAGGTATTACTTGCCAAATAAATGTTGATTCCCTTGAGAGTGTGGAAATATACCTTTTTTGCGGCATAATAAACGACCGTATCCTTTTTCACGTTAACTTAGAAATTTGATTTTTTTCTATATGTTTAAAATGTCAACTGGATACTTCCACGAGTTCCCGGCATAAAGGGCCTTGACAGACAGACGTACGGACGGGCAACAAAGCGATCTTATAAGACTACAATTTTTTTCTTTTTGGGGTACGGAACGAAAATACTACTTTAGTGATATGCTAAAGTTCTAATAGCAGTTAATAATTATATATCCGCCATATCGCTATCGCTTAAATAGCTGTATACGATATCAAATGAATCAAGCTTTACTAAAGTACTATTGCATGTATTGCATCGCTGTGCAAAATATTGATCTGAAAATCGATTCTAATAATATATGCAAGGTTACAATTGTACTGATATCGGAACATGAAGCGACCATCAAGCGACCATCTTGTTGTTTTATTGCAGTCATAAACATTGAAACTAAAGGTTATCGATACATTCAATACATTAAAGGCTAAATCCGACGTTGTCAGTGACATCAGTCCGGTATAACGCGATGTTCTACTTGTAGTTTGTACAAAGACAACTTGTCAAAAAAGGAAAAAAAAAAACGATTGTTCGGTTCGCCCCCGCAGAATGATGAATCGCGTTCTGATTAGAAATATTCGACTTAAAAGACGTGAGTAAGCCCGTTTCATATCGATCTTAATCGGTATGTCTGGGTCTCACGAGAGTTCTCAATGTGAGACAATTAATCAAATAATCGAATGCCAATTTTTTTTATTATTTATTACTGAGTTTATTTCGGCGTTACTGCTCAACAGTGGTCACCTCTTGTGAAATGCCGGTACACTCAGACAATTGTGTAAAAGTACTTACAGAATTCAGTTAATTATTTCATATGTGCTACATGGATACAGTGCTTAAATAGCTATAAATCAACCTCATTCGAATTAGGCTTCAGTATCAATGTCACGTCTAATATTAGTTATGATGACAAAAAGGTCTCGAGATCTTTCGTTACATCAACACGCTTAAGGGCCGGCTTGGAGTTTCGAGTGCTCTTACCTTTTCCTCGTTTTGTTTGATGTCTTATTTATATTTAAGATCTTTGCAGTTTGTTTGCGTATTTCGTGCACTTTCGAAAAGGTTGTGGTCTTAAATCTGACTTATTTCAATACATATAATTCATATGAAATAAGTCAGATTCTAGTTTAAAATGTATATAAATTTTACAGCTTATACGAGTATACGCGATTTTTATATATAAATCTTGATGGTGCCCGCTAACTTTGTCGCACTGAAGATAAATTTTAGATCCTCTTTTTGGTTTCTACATAGCGTTAAAAGTTTGTTCAACAATTTTTGAAATTGGTCTAGCCGTTAAGGCGTGTTGAGGGCAGACACACAATATTAAGAAACATGATAATTTTGACCTCGAAATAGCCTAGTTCACTAATTTGGGGCAGGGTAGACGGGGTACATCTGGCGAAGATGGCGGGACGAACTAGACGCGTACGTTACCAACTGGCCAGAAGAAGCATCTAAATTATGATATGTTATTGATGTCATCCATAATCCAATACTAAGGAACAAAAAAACTAAAGTAGAAAACATTGAGGATAAATTTAATAACGTCATAGAAGGAAAGGTTGAAGGAAAGCGAGAAAGGAGAAGGCCGAGAATAAGTTACATAACACAAATAAAGAAGAGGTAGATGTCATGCCGTGTAGGGAATTCAAGGATTAGGTTAGATGAAGACATTAAACTAAATATTTCATCAAATCATCAGCTACACCGACTAAAGTTTACTCCATGATGATTATTATTATTTTAGGTTTAATATTGTTTACAAAATCATGACCCATATAAATTTGTCTTCCTGTGCAATTTCAGGTTTTGAAATTTAAATTTTGTAATAATTGTGAAAAATATTTTGCAATATTTGTTACCAAAGTTCCTTCATTACACATACTAACATTTTTTTCTTCCACAGATCTTACCAAAATGGGAAGCAGTGAAGACCGGAACAATATCATTCAAATTTCGAACGAATGAACCAAACGGTCTCATTCTCTTCAACATGGGCGCCAAACCTCCAAGGGTAGGTTGCACGGTAAGGGGTGAAGCTTTTGGGGTTGGCCGATCACTAAAACCATCTAAATCATCACCATGATCATTGGAATCAAGATCATTAATTCCACCTTCATTATCATCTACATTCAATAAGGTTGCATCTAATAGGGGATTGCATCTTTAATATTCTTTAACGTTCGCGATGTAAATTGCTTTCAACTTCGCTTCTGGCGTGACAATGTCTTGTAAATTAACACAGTTATGGAAAATAAGTCACGAAAGTTTATCATCGTTATTTGTATTGAATATTTTTTTAAATCTCATTTACTATTATTAGTTTAACGACGCGGCTCAGTGATAGAGCAGCTACCAACAAAATCGGCAGTCTTTGGTTCGAAATCTGGCAAGGGCAATTAAGAATAAGTGATGAGATCGAATATTAGCCTCTAGTTAATGATGGAGGTTTTCCATACTAAATATGTATTTCATTATCTAGTACGTAATACATAACTTACTAGAGCTTCATTCTGGACCAGGTCGATTTAAATAAATAAGTAGATGGGTGGGGTTTCACTTGCTAAAGATATTGTCACGATAATTGCAGCCGTTTTGACTAACACCCACTTTTAACGTCCTTTTCTAAACAATTGTTTGTTAAACAAACATTGCAATTCCCTATTCAAACACGAAGTGATTTTGATTTGATCAGACGATGAATTCGATTCGACTTCGTGATCAAAGCAAAATAATCCCTTGAAAGCCTGCATGGTAGGCTCAGATATCAATCGGAATAAAGTTAATTTGAATACACATAAATAGGGGAATTTGTGTATGGTACCTTATAAAGTTTCACCCACTTTTAAGTGTTGAAGTGTTTTTATGTTTATCTGTTACTTGGGCACTGTAGAAGCGAGCACCGACACTGTTAGTACACGTATTCAGTCTAAGGGCTTGCAATTCCGGTATTGCCTTGTATAGCCAGTATAGAAAATTCTAAAATTTTCGATACTGCCCATACTAAGCAATTTCGGAATTGCAAGCCCTATCAGTATGTGCTTGAAAAAGGTGTAATTATCGTGGTAAATTTTGTGTAGACCTTTTACTGAAGCACAGCAGTATGGTATAGACAACGCAGACAAATACAAGCTTGAATATTAGAGAGGGCTTTATTAATACCTACACAAATTTGCACTATTGCTTCTCTACAATACTTATCACAAATGGAAATTTAAACGCTTCTATTAATATAAATACCATTTTAGTGTGAATTTTTTAAAGCTATATTTCAGTCTTTATTGATTTGGTCACAAGTCACTTGTAAATATAACTCTTTCAATAGTTTCCGTAAATAACTAGATATTTTACCTTCAATTCCAAAACTCTTTTATTGCCGTTAATTCGATCGTACCCAATATAAGCATGCCCGAATGTATTTCAGTATTCAAATCGTTCGTGAATAGTTTGCATGTATTACGTGAGGTTGCGACAGTTTTTATTTTGTCGTGAGTTACGATTTTATTGATTTGAACTAGGTTATGTTCTATTTTTGGCGCGTATTCTGTAAGTATTAAGTCTGGTTTGCATGACATAGGCTATTGTGTAAGCAGTCTAAATTTTTCGATACAATATGACTGGATGAAGATAATCTTTGCAACGTTTGTCCAAAATTTGCTGGTTAAATTTGAACTTGATGATAGGGGAGGGAAGGTTATGTAAGTAACATTCAATTGGGACTAAAGAATTGTCATGGCGCTGAAGTTTGGTGTATACTTGCTGTGTTGTTAAAAATAACGAAATAAATATAACTTAAGGGTAAACGCTAATGGTGGCGATTGGTGGGAATAATATCTTGTAAACAAAATTAAAATTAGATAGTGATTCTTTATATTCTTGTCGGCAGCAGGACATGACTGAAATAATTTATAATCGATTCATTTCTGGTTACTGCGAATCAATTTCATGGATTCGAATAGAATAGTAATGGACATAGGTATAAAATATTTTAAAAATAACACCTCAATATGAATACATAGAAATACGAAGATGTTCTACACCTACAATTATCCAAGGCTTTATTTTCATTTAGCGACTTGATAGTTCTGACCTATTGGCAGTGCATCTACTTTACATAAAGTATCTAATTTAATTAACTATCTTCCTTCGGGAAGATACATACTCCTTCCTAATGGCTCTTTATTCGAGGCATGCATATCGTATTACCTCCGAAGCTGTATAAAACCATATACGGCTACCTGTAGTGGAAACACTTTCACAGGCAGCACGTCGAGAGACGTAAATTAGGACTCTCGTGATACTGCATTACGTTTGCGGACGGCGGCTGTTATTTTCCTAAAAGAGCTTATTTATTTAGAATAGAATTAGACTTATATAAAGGCATTGGCTATTTTTTGTATGAGTTTTTTTTGTGCCGCAGCATGCAATTCCAAACTGTTTCTGTGTCCGCGAACATGTTAATAGTTGCTTGGGTGTAAGATTTCTATGGCACTCGCTTTGAGTCTGGGAGTATCACACACAAGCGATAGCCATCACGCCCGAGGGAAGGGGGGATCGTGACCCCCCATGGCCTCTCTAGACCCGCCTTTGTGCACTTGTAGTCACAGTGGAAAAAGTTTGTTGCGATATCCAAAAGCTGTTTCAAGATTACAATTTCCATCACGTACGTTTGCATCTATGAATTTTGTCTCGACGACTCCACCGGGGGAATACCTTTGACATATTTTGGAAAATTGGGGTGAACTACTTTTTATACACAAACTGAACGATGATCGACTTCAAACTACGGGGTCAAAGATGTAACACGCTGGTTCTGCAACAGCCTATACACTTTTGTTTTGAAGAGAAAATAGAATTGTCATGAAATAATACGGTGGGAGTGAGTTCCATTCCTAAGCGAGTTGAATTAGAATGATGTAGCAAATCGCTTCGTACAAATAAGTGGTAAACTGACAACAATGACGTCGCTTGCCTAACCTGAAACGGGAATGCTAATGCTGAGAATAAATCGTACAATTTCTGCGCACACACCAAAATAACACTGACAAGCTGGCAAGTTTGCTGCCCTGTAATTTTGATCCTTCCCAATTTCGACCACCTAATGCCAGCTATTTTCACAGATGTAAACTTACGTAGTATTAATTGTACTACCCACTACTGCATTAGTTGTCACACATTCGTAGTACTAAAAAGCATGAATAAGGCTAAGATTTTGAAATGTCTTTCAATTTGGTTTGGCATGTTTGGATATCTTCCAGGCCGATCTTTTCGCCGTGGAGATGTTGAATGGTTATATCTACGTGCATATGGACCTTGGATCTGGTGGAGTCAGGGTCAGGGCGTCAAGGAGAAGAGTGGATGACTCTCATTGGCATGAGTTTCTCTTGAGAAGAACTGGGAGGGACGGGAGGGTTACTGTGGATGGAGCTAATGCAGAGTTTAAAACGCCGGGTGAGTCAACGTTGTTTTTTATCTCATGCAACCGCTGCATACTCAGTTCCAGTTCATTACTATTGTACCTTTTACGGAGTGTTCATGTCATATATTTTCTGAATGTGGTCAAGATGCTCTAGGCTCTAGACGAATAAAATGCACCGAATGAATCTTGTACATAGTAATGTACACTAGGCGTGCGTATAGCACAAACTGTCTGGGTCCGACTTATAAGTGTTACTTTGTGCATTGAGAAGTACATTGGGTTTATAATTTACACCGACTTATCTCAATTTCAGGAGAGTCAAACCAGTTGGAACTCGACGGGCCACTGTTCGTCGGTGGTTTGGGTTCAGAGTACTCGGCAGCCAAGACACCTCCAGTTCTGTGGACGGCGGCCTTGCGGCAAGGATTCGTCGGCTGCATCAGAGACCTGGTGCTGAATGGGAAGCCGCAGGATTTGACGGCGTACGCTAGGCAGCAGGATTCTGGTAAGGGTTTATTGAGATTGTTATATCATCTTAGTCTTAATGTCTAGTAATGTGTAGTCATTACGACCACGTGGGGGACTTGGCACTTCAACTTCCATCCCTGGTCGAAGTTCCAGAGGCAGACCCAAAACGAGGTGGAAAGATGTAGTGCAAAAGTATGAGTGAGTGTCAAGTCTCCGAAGACACATGGTAAGGGCCAACTGGAGAAGCAATATAAGGAAAGCTGACCCCACCACCACGTGGGATAATAGCTAGGAAGAGAGAGAGAGAGAGTATATCATCTTAGTCTTAATCAATGCTTTTACGAAGGCGGAAATTCGATAGTGTCCAAAAGGTTTTAGATTAATTTGGAAGGCTCTATTCAATGTTACCTTACAACACAATGATCAAGTTTTGATTCTACGACTCAGTTTTTAATAATAGCATAGACCATAGCAAGACAAGTAGGTAAACGTGATATTTGAGCGTAAGTCTATAACTACTTACATATAAGAAAAATTGACAAATCGACAGAAACCAAGATAATTAAAATCTATGAGTATCTATAGAAATCTCTGTCGAAGAGATTATTGCTATAAAAAGGTCCAGTGCTATCAACTATTGTTTATTTACTAGTGGCTCTGTGAGCTAGGTCAAACCTCATCCCTCCGGAAAAAACAAAAAGCTGAATCTTAAAAAAAATACTTTATAACAGTGAAACTTGCTCACAAAATTTCACGAGAATCAGTTGAGAAATGCTACTTGTAGGCTAGCACAGCCTAACATCCGAATATCCGGAATTCGGGCACACGAAAGAATTTTTAGCCAAGCGGAAAGGAGAGACTTCCTGCCTAGGTCAATAATATGCTATCAATATTGATAACCGTGTAAAATTTCCCCTCAATATAGGATTACTGTAGTCTTTTATTGCTCAATTTCTGTTTTCGCGCCCAAAATTTGTTAACACCTGTGAGAGTTTATATTTTCCATTAGTAAAATTAAGCATTTAGCCTCTTGTGGTTTGTTGTCAGGAAACGTGAGTGGTGTTTACTTTATTTATCATTAATGATGTTAAAAATGGCGTGGTAATGGGAAATTCCAATTACAAAATAAAATGTAATTTGATGATTAGTGACTTTGTACACGTAATAAAAGTAAAAGCTTGTCATAAAGAGGCTGATAACACTTTTTCTATAACCACACAAGTGTCGATCCGGCCCAGGGATAGTAGCGCTACAAAAAGCTTTCATATTTCAATAATGAGCATACGTCATAAATTTGCATTATTAAACGTCAGTAGCAATTTGTCAAGGATTTGTGATGAACCAAATTCAAAACATTACCAGAATGCTGCTCAATCATTTGTTCTTCTTGCAATGAATTTCATCACTGTGGATAGTTTTGGCTTTAGCAAAATTACAAAAAATACTTGAAAAGTACGGTTTCCTCTTAGTTTACATCAGTGATGTCCACTGACTTTCAACGTCAGTTACTAAGAATATTATGTCGTTTCCAGTAAAGTAAATAAGTATACATGTGAACATTCTGAAAATGATACAATCGCAATAAAATATAAAATGGAGTTGCCAAATTATTTGATACAGATTTAAACACGTTTATTACAGATTTAAATGAGTTTCGATGTGGAATTAGTTGAAATAGCGACTAAAATCCATTCCTGCCAGTTTCCTGATTAATCACTTTCAACATTTTACGACTCATAGATTTAGTTATGTTATGTTATGAATGTATATATTTAAAAGTGAGATCTTTTTGAGTTAAGTACATAATATAATTTTAATCGTACTTGTTATACTTCGATTAACTTTCTGTCCCTCTGTCTTTCCCCAGAGCAGTTTAATAGATTTGTTAGCTCTCAATATATTTAATTATTTTAATACATATACGGGTGCTTCCTTTACATGACAAAATAATTATTTATTATCATTAAGAGGCCTTATTCCTTTTCAAACTTTATTTTTTCATATTGTGCCAAATATATTGATAATTTCAACCATCTTTTTAAAGTGAATAATACTTTTCCGTGAGTCCTAAAAAGTAACATAGCTGTATTTCATGCTTTCATTGCGTGCAGTGGACAATAAGTTGAAAAAAAACAATTTCCTGCGTGAATTTTGACAATTTCGAGTAGGTAGTTTTCCACTAAAACAAGATTGATAAGACCACTAAAACAATAAACCATACCAATAAATCTCAATAGCCCTGTTGTAAGTAGTGACCTTGATAATATATATAAAGAAATTTTTTTTTGATCATACTCAGAGGAAAATATCTTAAACAATCAACATTTTTGAACGGATAAGAAGCTTTAATAAATTTCAATTGTTATTCCAGCCTCCGTCCGTCCAGCATGCCACGTGCTCATGAAGCAGTGCGTCAACTCGCCGTGTCAGCATGGAGGGGTGTGCTCGGAGGGCTGGAATCGACCTCTGTGCGACTGCTCCTCCACCAACTACGGAGGACCGACTTGTGGAAGAGGTAAGCCATACCAATTGGCCACACCTGCCACAGCAATGGCAGCAATTTGCATTTTGCCTACTTCCCTCGCTTTGACAATTATTTTTTATATCTAACGCAAAGTGAAAAACTGGCGCAGAGTTATCTCAGACACGAGCTGCTCCACCCCGATCTGCGTTTGTGAAGACGTAGCCATGGGAACAAGCTAAACAGAATAGATGTAAGACGAGAAGGCATCGTAGGTGCCAGCCTTTTTAATGATATTTCATAAATAACACCCCTTTTTTTCGTCGGGGATCAAACATTTGTAGAAAACCAACGGGAGGACGCATCATCGCCTCATCTTTTCTGACCGTTATGCATCGCGACGCTTCTATACACGCGTCCTTGTTTTACATATCCTCTGTTTGGCTTGCACCTTAAGGATCTGTTGGTGACTAGAAAAATTTCACATCTCTTCTCTTAACATGATCGTGATTTAAATTGGAAATATCTCAAGTACCTTAAATAAGTTTAGAAAGTCTACGTTCAGGATCTTCATGAGCTTGAGCATGAGCTTCATGATACATGAGTTCAAGTTTATCAGGTTTTTAAGGATGTTCACAATGTATGTTTAGTTCCACTATTATCTTTATTAACCAGTACGAAATTTCTGTGACACTTCGTACCATTACGTAGTAATAACAGTTAAGTAAGTTAGGTAATATCCATTGTATGAACATTTAATATTTGATGATAATGATTGTAATAACGGTTTCCGATATGTCGGGTGACTAGGAATAGAGTCAATTAGACTTAAGTAATAATTAGGAGTAGCTTAATCGAGGGAAAGGCTCCTATTAACAGTAGTAATTGTTGAAGCGTAATTATACAATTTCAAAACTTTGGGAACCATATCGTTAGCTGGATTGGAAACTACAAAATACTTGATCGTTCTGTTGAATACTTTATATTGTGATTAGTATCGACCACACCCTGTGTCTGATAGATGACTGATTACTTCCTGTCAAGTTTTGAGTCTAACTTATCTTTTTTGTTCGATTTTTTTTCACATTATCTTGCAATCAAAACTGTCAACCAGCAATTCATGGATAGACTTAGATTGTAGGTATATATTCCTATTTTCTGTAATTTCAGAATCTGCGACAATATTCCTGAACGGCAGCCAGCATCTCACAGCCTCCTTGGGGTCAGAACACGTCACGCAAACTGAAGAGTTGATGCTACGCTTCAAGACCAGCAAAGCTGGGTTGCTTCTGAGGACTGCTTCGGAGCATTCCGCGGACAGGATTGAGTTGGTGGTCGCGGCGGGGAGGGTGCGAGCCAACGTGCGGCTGGGAGACCGGGAAAAGGTAGATATAAGTATACATTTAATTTTTAAAGAGATGTATCTATTACAGGTATGATATTAGAGCCCTAAATCAAAGCAGCAAAAAGATGAGGATTAAATATTTGAGAAGCAGAATGCGTGACCTTGGTGATAAAATTTAGAGTGGTACCCAAAGCAAATAAAGTTCTTCTTGCAAATCGTGAAGTTTAAAAGTCTAGATTAGATTATTGTAGGACCTCCAAATCTAGATTACTATTAGAACCTATTAAAAAACATACGAGGCGGGTTTGCTCACGTAGCAGAAGTCGAATATCCCTACGCGATTCATCATCAGGAGCGGATTCGTAACATGTTTAGCGATATTCGTCTTCTACGACGTGAGTACACCAGTTTTGTATGTATTTTAATATATTTGTTATTCATGGGAGTTTTCTATGTTAATTACTGTAGGACTATCAAAGCATAAAAAGGCTACTCAATAAAATTGGTTCGTTTGGCTTTTCCAGTACTTTCATCATCAGCATAGTTTGGTAAATCCATCTCTCAATTACTTCCAGAATCTCCTAGCAGGCTCGAACGTGGCCGACGACAACTGGCACACGGTCCGTTTCTCCCGCCGCGCCTCTAACTTGAAGCTCCAAGTGGATGGAGCGCAGCCCGTGCGCGGTATGTTATGTACGTATGCACGGGACAGCACCCGCACACTTTTATTTTGACCCCGAAGTAGAAGGATATGAGGTTGGTTTTGGTTTCACTCCGGACCTTGTTGATATGCATGATTGTGTTGAAATTGATGACAATAATAAAACAACAGAACATGTCACTAACAAATTCGTACATTATACTACAGACAGTAAAATTCATAGAAATAAAGTAACACAAATACCACTACAGCTCGTACATTTTATTTGACACACAAACTTCCTTGTAAACAGTTACTTGAACTTAATAAGAGAACAAAACATATCAGAACAAAACAGAACAATACAATATCACGAGACAATTATTCTGATAACTATATTTCTTATAAAGGAGTGAAATCAAATGTAATAGTTAAGTTTAATCAAATTTACTTTACAAAAGACGTTTATACTGAAACGTTTTTTATTGGTGTTAGATGTCCTATTAGAGATGTAGTTAGCTGCTTATTTTCCGTTGGTTTCTAGCTGGCACTTGGTACCTTCACCTTTTAGTTGGATGCCCTGACTGACTTTGTTTACTTTACTTTCTCCTGTAGTCTCCTATGTGAATGTGATAAATTTTAATCATCTTTTCTAAATTCCATTTCAAAATTGTATTCTAAATCAGGATACCGAATAGTTGTGTCCATTTTGGGCGTCTTTGGATACTAAGAAATCTTGTTGAAGTCTCGCAGATATCCTTAGTGACCAACATACGAACATTACGGACACGAAAGATTCTTATCTTGACTCATAATTTCATTCTTCTAAATTAAGATCTAATATAGTTGAATGGCAAAAAGCACGTGCGGTTTAAACAGGCTAATGATTATAAATATGCTGTTGATGGTTTCTAAAGAAAATTTCTAAAGTCAGTTAAATCGATTTTAACAATCATTTTAGAGAACTAGCTAGCTCAAAGCATCTTGAAGAATGGCTCTTTCCAACTAGAATGGCAGTGTGTACAAACGCTAAGTTCCTGTAGTAATCTGATGTTCTATCCAGCTTTCTATCAGTGTACAATACTTGTGCTAACTCTGTATAGTTTGTAATGTAAAGCAACTGTAAATGCCCGCGAGTCTGAGATCTGTTGAGCTAATTTCTTTTTATTTCAAAGTCAATGTTGTGTAAACGTCCCTATCTGTACAATTTCGTATTTGCTGAATAATATTGATTTTGGATTTGCAGCTGAAACGATTCTAGGTAAAGCTTCGACTTTGGAAATATCGACGCTTCATTTAGGTGGTATGTACCATCCAGAAGAAGAAATCCAAATGACCTCAACACTGCCGAACTTCGTTGGCTATCTGCAAAAGTTCGTCTTCAACGGAATGAAGTATATAGACTTAGCTAAAGCCGTTGGTATGGGAAGTGATGGAAACAACAACAACATTCAGGACACGAATATAATTTTCACTGGATCATTTGTGAAGCCTGATTCTCTCAACGTCTACAAAGCAGTTACATTCAAATCTAAGCATACATACGTTGGTTTGCCTCTACTCAGAGCCTATGGGAATACGTATTTAGATTTCTACTTCCGCACGACGGAAATGGATGGATTATTGTTCTATAACGGTGGAAAGAAGCAAGATTTCATAGCTATAGAGCTTGTGAATGGTCACATACACTGTGTATTCAATCTTGGCGACAACGTAGTGACTATGAAAGATAAACTGAAGAACTTCTTAAACGACAACAGATGGCACACGGTGTCAGTGCGAAGGCCGACGCCGAAGATGCATACACTGCAAGTTGACGATGATATAGAAATGCATACAACAAGTGAGTTTTTTTAAATTTGAAATTTTCAATTATTCTTAATCTTCTTGTTATTTGGGTTTGCCAATGTTAATTATCTTTTTATTATTTTTATTAAAAAAGATACATGGATACTTTATCATTAAGTACGTTGAGTAAGTTTTTTATTGATCTTATCTCAGCACTTTAATTTTTGAGGAATATAAGGAAATTGTTACTTTTATCTTAAATCGTCCATACTTTTTCTATAATCCCGAAATTTGCAAGGTTACCCCTCTATGATTAAGTTAGGGGTTACGGGTAACTTATCACTAGGTTTAAGGATCATACTCTTTTATTCTACATTGAAATAAAATAAATGTGAAGTATTTTTTCTAAAGAGTATTAATTAGTACGTCAAGTCCAAGCAATAACTTTATTATCTATGGTCAATCACTACACTTCTCTCTGCATTCCAGGTTCAAATCTAATGCTAGAACTAGACAGCGTCCTCTACGTAGGTGGGGTACCCAAGGACATGTATTCAGCACTACCGGTAGGGGTACTATCTCGACAAGGGTTTGAGGGCTGCATGTCCAGTTTGGATTTACCGGGGGAGTCTCCATCGCTGATGGAAGACGCTGTGGTACCCAGTTCGTCACTTGTGTCTGGATGTGAAGGTATGAATCCCATACAATGTTATTTATAGTTTGATTGAAAACGGTATATATTTTGGAGTTTTTGACTCATGTTATATGGTATGGATTTTATAGGGTATCCTATCTCAGCTTCAAAACATTGTTTCCAAAATTTATTCACGAAAATCTGCCTTCTAAGGACGCCTGTTGAATTTTTAACTAAATAATTTCAGGGCCTACTAAATGCACCCACAATGCATGCGCGAATAAAGGAGTCTGCGTTCAGCAGTGGAAGACCTACGTCTGTGATTGCGACCTCACTTCCTTCACCGGACCAACTTGTTACGATGGTACGTTATTGTTCTTATCATATAAATAATAGGCGTTCAGACCATTTTTATTTGAGGATGTCAATCAATTCAATTTTTTATTGGGATCAAAATGTCTATGGGACTACACTTAGACTGCTCTAATAGTCAAATATGACCGTCAAAGTTCAACATTTCTACGGAGCGCTAACAACGCTCCATACAAATGGCCATCTGCATGTGACGTCATTTGTTAGTTGGATACCAATATTTGTATGGAGACAATAATCAATTTGCCATTTTCACCGTGAAAAGGTGCGTTTAAGTTCATGGCTGTTTTACAATTATTGTTTTGTTAAATCATGAGCATTCTGAAAACAAAATCGAAATTTATTTTTTCTGCGTACCTTTACAAACACGTATTTGAAAATTTATATTTATTTTTGATTGTTTTCTTTTTTTCAAGACATATGGAGCAAATTTTATTCATATATCTATAGTATGTTGTTTAAATTCACTATCAGTCAATACCCCTATTGAATGTGCAATTGTGAATTGCGTAACGTGCCTATGAAGACGCAAAAACTTTAAAACAATTCTTCTCCAAAAATAAAGTATACTTAGTCTCAGTGACGCGGATGAACTTCAGACTTGAGTGTGAAATTCTGAGTTTACTATAGTTAAGAGCAAATCTCTCTCTCTCTCTCTCTCTCTCTCTCTCCTGTGCACTTATTATTCCCATCTGATGGCAGGGTCTCTTCGTCTCCTTTTCTCTCTGTCTAACGCAACATCTCCCGGTACGTCGCATGAACTGAGGTCTAACTTTATGAGATCTGTCCATAGTCTTTTTGGTCTATGTCTGGTACTAGACCCCGGGACTTGTCCGCAGGGTTTCTTTGCACATATCAACGGACCCAGTTATGAGCAAATAAAATGGGTCAAATTTAGTATTAAAATTCCACACAACGTATTCAGAAAATCTTTTGGCTTTTCCAGAATCGATAGCCTACGAGTTCGGTCCCGGCCGAGGCATCATAACCTACACGTTCCCACCTAGCGCCGTCGCAGACACAGAAACTGACAGGATCGCACTGGGCTTCGTGACGAGCAAAGCTGATGCTGTACTTCTGAGGATCGACTCTTCAAATACACAGGATTATATGCAGATGGAAATTGTAAGTGGAGAAGTATATGTTATATTTGAAGGTCCGTGTAAGCTTTTTTCTTTACTACAGTCGGGTAAAAAGTAATCTATAAACTTTTCTGGATGTCCAGCTATTCTTGTGTCAAAATTGGTTACAATCTGTCCAGCCGCTCCGACGTGAAAAGCGGACGAATAATATTTTACCAACAGAAGGTGCCGCGCTCCCACGCAACTGGTTCGCCCTGTTATTTTTTTTTCACTGAAATAATGACCCTCTGCCATAGAAAAGTGATTTACAATAAAATTTTAGAATTAATTAATTAGATTTAAATATTTTATTTACCCAGCGCTGTAACACTTACGTAGTGTACGTAGATAGCCCTCAACTCTATTTGGTTTTGGTTTAAGGGCTTGCCGGGTGAGTAGGATAGTGATACGAAGCCGTAAGCCCTTTTCATGGCTAAGGCATGTATAATACTTTTCTCAAACATGCTCGGAAATGCATGCGTTAATGTCCCGATATGAGGACATGAAGTTTCTCGTTTATGGCTCCCTACATTACTTCTTGGCCTTAGGCCACAAAACTTAGTATGAAAACCCATTTTTGTCCGCTGCTCTAATTTTTTAAATTTCTATACTAAAATTAAATTGGCAAAGGAAAAATTACATACAGTCAACCACCTCCACACAAAAAATCCATGGTACTATATTTATGTGCGGTTAAACATGGTGCTCAAATAGCTAGATCAAATAACATATTTAAAAAATAAAAAAGGTGGCACATTGAAAATCTTTTTTTCTGCTTATTCGTATTTCGTAGTGATTATAAAATAATTTTAACAGACATAAAAATTACTTCTAGTGATGAGAGTGACGGGGAACTTATGAACAAAGGATGACGGGGAACTTTATGAGGAGGAAAATTTAGTCATGCAAAATATGCTACGGGAAAAAAGTAAAAACGAAAAATAGTTTTTACTTTTTTCCCGTACCATATTTTGTTTTGTTTACTTGATTATCTAATAGTTATTTTAATTTTAATATATCCTCACATCGTTTGAGAAAAGCACTATACAAGCTTCGGCCGGAACAGGGATTGCAGGACTCGTTCTATCTGGCCTCGTCTTCGACTCGGCCATCTACCCCAAACTCGTCCAGCAATCCCTTACTTCACGGCCTCTGCAGTAATGTACTATTTCTCAAACATATGCAATGAAATAAAAAATAAACCTCTCGAAAAATATAATTCAGCTGTTTAGTCTGTTCATGAACACAGACGCCATGTTTGAAAAAAAAAAATACTTCACGGCCTAGGCCTTCAATTTTGTATGAAATTCCTTTACAGGTCTCTCGAGTTGTTCCGTCCGAAGCGTGATATTTCGAAGTCTGTTTTAACGCACGTTATGACGACATTTCATTGCATGATTGAGAAAAAATAATTACGAAAGTCGATTCAATACATCAGCGGCAGCGGTCCGACATTTCGGTGTCTGCTACGGATTTACTCACGTCGTTAGAAGTCGAATAACGCGATATTCGAATTCTACGTCAGTAAACCCGTTTAGTGTGTATTTTAATATATTTGAGACTCACGGTAGTTTTCTATGTGAAATTGCTGTTTGTACCTAATTTGATTTTGTCGTTCGATTTTCAATTTTTTTTATGATAAATTATTTCCCTTTCCAGATTCGCGGCAATCTGTTCATGGTGTACAATGTGGGTGGCGGTGACCACCCATTAGGCGACGAGACGGCCCGAGTCGATGACGGCGCCTACCACGTCGCGCGGTTTACGAGGAACGGCAGTCGCGCCGCGCTGCAGATTGATAACTATGCAGTTAATATCAGGCACCCGCAGGGTAAGCATCTATTTTTTTACTTAGGGTATTTTCATTGCTGAGTGTCAAAACTTCGGGAAGAAACGGGGAAAGAATTGAAAAAATTTTTTTTTTAATCATAGCCTTTCAATTGTTGTTAACCCCTGACGAAAAAAAGGGATGTTATAAGTTTAACATGTGTATCTGTGTGTCTGTCTGTGGCATCGTAGCTCCCAAACGGATGGATCAATTTGAGTGTTTTATTTTTACCAAAGACTTGTACGTCGAGATGGTTCTTAGCTATGTTTGGTGGAAATTGAACCAGTAGTTTCCAACATTTAGCTTTTATTGGAACGCGTGACAAGATCTCAGCCAATATTGAATCCAAGAATACAAAATTTTGTATTAGTTACGTACTGTTTTAGTAGCATTTATGTTTTAGTAAGCGTATATCTTAATATCACAATACTAATAAGATTACAAACTTCTGTAATAATCTTCGTCTTATGGTCGTATTTTAACGTCTGAGCTCAAATTAGTCAATATACCAAGAACAGTTACAATTATCATCTCATTATGTCACGTTTACCCACTTTTTGACAATCAATCAATATTTATTTATTTTCTTTTCCCTTTTTGGAGTTGCCAGTGGTCAACCCAGTTGCTAACCCTAAACGTGAGGGTCTAAAATCAACGTTATCAAAAAGGGCAGATCACAAGTTAGTAATAATTGAAAGAGGTTTGAGAAACTGAATATTTACTTGTGCATCGCCGATTAGTGAAGATAAATAAATACCTATACGAAGATTTAGAGGTTTTTATAAACACTTTTTAGTCCACAAAATAGTCCGTTGCAATTACTACACCTTTTTCCCTGGCTGAGTGATCTTCCATGGATGTTTCTTTTCCAGGCGGGCAACAGTCGACAATCTTCAACAGTATGTCAACGATCACAGTAGGCGGCGGCGCGGGCGGCGCGCGCACGTTCAGTGGCGTCGTCGCCGGGCTGGCTGTTGATGGAGTCAGGGTCCTAGACCTGGCCGCTTCAGGGGACTCGTCCGTGTCTGTGAGGGGAGACGCGAGGAGAGCGCATTCGCCGCTGGATAGAGACATTAACAGGATGCAACAGGTAAGGCTAGAGCTGGTCGTTAGACATATCTATGAATTCGAAGCACAGAGCTAAGTAAGGACAAAACACTAAGGTTTAGACTAGTGGTGTCAACACCGGGCTCGCTGTTGATGGAGTCAGGGTCCTGGACCTGGCCGCTTCAGGGAATTCGTCCGTGTTTGTGAGGGGTGACGTGAGGAGAGCGCATTTGCCGCTGGATAGGGATATAACAGGATGCAACAGGTAACCTAGGCCATGGAAATTCGCAACATATAGCTAAGCAAGGACTAAAATACTAAGGATCAGACTAGTGGCATCAACGCCAAGCTCGCCGTTGATGGAGTCAGGGAGCTGGAACTCCCTGTTGCTGAAAATCTTGTCTCTGTGAAGGGAAATGTCCAGTAGAGCACAATCGCCATTTGACAACGATACAAAAACTCAAAATTGTCTGGAAGAGATCGCTATTTAGCGATAAGACCGCCTGTTGTTTACCTCTGCCTGTTATTTTTAATGTATCTCATGTTGTGTTGTATATTCCTTGATATTGAAGGTGTGCAATAAAGAGTATTTGTATTTGTAAAAACGAAGCAACAGGTAAGTGTGACCATGAGACTGTTAGCTACTAGAGATATACAAACAAACAAACACAGCTAGGTAAGCACAAAACACTAAAGATTAGACCAGTAGTCTAGTGGATGGACTCGCTGTCAATGGCGTCAAAAGCGCTGGACCTGGTTCGTTCTGCAGATTCATTCGTATCTATGAGGGGAGATGCGAGGAGAACGCATTCGGTGCTCATATTACCTAGCACTTTAGGGATACTTAATCCAAGGAGAATAAGCGTTTGCCGTTGATGGAGTGAGGGTGCTGGAAGTGGTTGCTTCAGGACCCATCCGTGTATGTAAGGGAAGATGCGAGGAGAGCGCATTCGCCGCTGGATTAGTGCAGTCACAAAACTGGCCTACTATAGTAGTTTAAGATAGGTGATAATTACAATAAAACCAAAGTCTTCGTGCAAAACCATCTGGTTTGGCCGTGGGGTCAATGGCTTGCAGGACAGAGCCAGTTGTGCTGGCATTCCACTCGTTCTTCCAGCTCTGTCCGAGGTCACAATCGCACAGCTTTTGGGCCTTCAAGTAGCTTTAGCAATTAAGTACTGTCTGACAGCTGGCAATGTCACGTGGTACCTTCGGCAGACCCCGCCGTCGGGCTACGGCGGGCCCGGCGTGCTGGACGAGCTGGTGTACTCGGGCGCGGGCTCGGGGTGCCGCGACGACGACGAGGACGCGTGCGTGCTCCCGGACGCGGGCAGCGGGGACGACCTCATCACGCCCGTCTACGTGCCCTCCACCAGGAGGCCGCCGCCCAGGGTCTACAATAAGGTTTACTGGCGTTTTTGTACTTTCAGCGTACAGTACTTTTATCTCACAAGCGCGGGTGAGCCATGTTTGTGTGAGTAATGTACATGCACATTGGCTCTGTGTGGGTGAGCCGGAACTGTTCGCTCCCGAGCTCACCCACACAGAGCGAATGTGCATGTACATCTACTCACACAAACATGGCTCACCCGCGCTCGTGAGATAAAAGTACTGTAAGCTATTTCGTCTGTTGACAGCCAAAACTCACCTACCTCGTATCTCAGTAGGTATCAATCTACAAACTAGAGACGTGGTTTTGAAGAACAGTGACAGAAATTTTAGTGAGTTTTGGTTGTCACTAGATGATTTTATCAATTTCGATATCAGGTACCCAATTTTTTTAACCAGGCCTTTTTCCGGAGTAAATAAAGGATAAAATAAGATAAATTCGAGAGTATTCCAATTTATGATTAAAAAAACAATTTGAAAAATTCCTCATTTTAAAAGGGCGTAGGCGACAAGTAATTAAGTCACAGCGCAGAAAATCTTACAGTCGGACTATTAATACCTATTTAAGACCGATTTAGTATAGAAATTGTACCACTGTTCTTCTTATAGTTTGCGACTGTCATTTTTAAACTATAATTTGAGTGCTGATTCGTTGACGACGCCGCGTTTACCTTTTTTCGAATAATTTCTAAACTAACCTAACCTAACCAAATAATAAAAAAAATGTTTTGGGTTCAGTGATATTAAAGAAATGAAATCAGTTGACACTTAACACTTTTTGAAAATTTGAAATGTTGCCAATTTAATAAATTGATCGATTTTCCCAAATAAATAATATCTTGGCATTGTAATGGCCACAAAACGAATGTATACTGATTTAGAATGTTTACGCCTATCGAAATAAAGCGTATACTCGTATATGTCTTAACAAAATCAAAAAATCTAAAAACGGTTGAAGATGAAAACAGTTACTTCGAATATACAGAGCATAGCTATAAAAAAGGTGCACATATACATGATATTTAATGTCTAAAACTAACTGCTTGATCTGTTAATATACTCCAGGGTGACCTAAGAGGCAAGCCGATGAAACCATGCGACGATGAAGACTGCGTCGAAGGTTCAGGATCTAATGGGGAAGAAATAACAGAGCCAGAACATCCCATGACCACGTAAGTAAATTTTATATAATCCCTATCCCGAGATTCTGGAATAAATTAGGAATAGAGCAAACTCAATCTATCGTGGAACCGTTTAACTTTGCTTTAGTGAAAAAAAAAATGTCCCAATTGGCCTTAAAGCATGGAAATAAAAATATTCAGATTATTTCATTAGCAATTAGATATACGTTATATTTAGCTTAAAAAGTGAATCCTTACTCTGTTTAAACATATTTAAAAACGCGGGGATATTTTACCGCTAGGGCAAAATTTGACGGTTTTAGGGAACATTTATTTATACCCAAATTGCCACTAACTAGTATTTGCCAATAAGTGCCCAACTCTAATTGCGAATCTTTCAGATAATGTGATTAGTAGATTCTACTAGTGTATAGAAATATAGTATATCAATATTAGGTTCACATGGCTAATTTAGTTTTGTTATTATTATTAAGTAATAATCATTCTATCAAATTACATCTTGTTACTCTTATATACATGAATTTTGAATTATCAGTGGGTTCATTTACTTCCTCTATACCATAGAATACAATAGAATTCTAAGTCAGAATAGCCGTCAGAATCAGAACTAACTAAAACAACATTAGTAAGTATTTTTAAGGCATATGGAGCAGCGGCGGTAGCGACCGGGACTTGATATTTTAAAAATATTGGCTTATTATGGGCTCCACATTTTTCCAGAAACGGAGCGTCAAGCACGCACAGCATGACGTCACCAACTGCCGCCATCTCTACGGAACACGCGAAGACTCTGGAAGGTTCTACGGACGGTGCCACGGACGTCACTCACGGATCCACCCGCGGGAGCAGTCCTGGGACCACTCCCCCTGACCACGGCAACATGCATGCTGGAACTCTGGACTCTGCTACCACGCCTGAGAAGAGAACTACACCGACAGATGGTAATTTTTTTTTCCCTCTTTTAGTTTATTGTCTAGACCTGTTTTTGTGGCGTTTTGAGATCTCATGAACTGTCTGAGAGTTTTATACAATACCCTTTTAATTTTTAATTTTAAAAATCTCCTACATGTCTAGCATAACTGTGATATGCGACTCTTTGTCGCGCGACGAATACTTACTACTAGTCACTGTCCTTTTAATACCGTGTGAGCAAGACAGGTGACGATAAATCGCGCGATAAACGAAGTCACGGCCATACTATACAGGAAGTTATTAGTTAAATGTTTTATTATTCCTATATTCTTATTGTGACGATATACTTACACAGACTCGGGTGCTAATATAGATAGTCGGGAAGTTTTTACCTACAGTCCTACACCTTTACTCCCAAAAATAATTAATAGACAGCTTCCATTCAAATACTTTTTGTTGTTTAGTGACCCGGTTTCGATAACTTCGCTAAACCTTTCAATGTTTTCATTACAGATCACACAAGCGTCCACTTTACTCCATCGCTCCCCGGGCACCACACTCCCGACGGCATCACACACACAACTGAAGAAGAACATCTCCCTGAATACCCTGATCCTAATGAAAATGACATCGACTCCCGAACTCCCACAAACGGCGCCGAAGACGGTAGTAGGAGTAATGAGTACGTGTATGAACATGATTCTACCACCAAGTGGTATCTGCCAAAGTCTACCGATGCCGGCAGGATTGTGACGCCTGAGTCAGAGTTCTTTGCTACGATTGTTGGTAAGTGTGTTTCGTCAATGATATTTATTTATTTATACATCGAGAACGAACAGTTATAACTATATTAGCCTAAACTGACACTAACACGAAGATGTTACATGTACATATATATGACTAGCTGTGCCCCGCGGTGTTACCCGCTCATCCCACGGGAACACTCAATTTATTCGGGATGAAAAGTATCCTATGTCCTTCCCCGGGACTGAAACTATCTATATACCAAATTTCATCTAAATCGGTTCAGCGGTTTAAGCGTGAAGAGGTAACAGACAGACAGACAGACAGACAGACAGACACACTTTCGCATTTATAATATTAGTATGGATTTATTATACTTAATTCTATAACTTTGAATTTGATTGATATCATAATGTTTCATCTCAATTTCCAGGCATTGTGGCATCAGTGTTAATAGCCATCATACTAATAGTGATAATAGTGTTGAAGTACATCGTGTACCCATTGGACCCGTCGTACAAAGTCACCGAAGACAAGAGTTATCAGCAGGGAGCCAGTGCCGCGTTGCTCGGCAATCAGGTACTGAACAACTTTACAACTGTCACCTTTATCTTGAATATTTATGATTATTACCAAACTTATCGTCCTTAGATTTTGTTCCTGATTCATAACATAATCTTTCGAATTGGACATATGCCAAATATGCACCTACCAAATTGGTTGATTTCAAAATTCGTAATGTTTCAGATTTTTCATATTCCATTTATTGCATGATATAGACATTATTTTTGGAGTCCGATTGCGTTATAGCGCTATCACCTTTTTTGTGAACTGAAGGGTGTCCACTCTTGAGAATCGTATGCGATTTCAGTATGACAGTCGTAGGTCCTATAATTGTGAACTCACAATAAGATGCTTATTGAAAATTGTGTCATGCTTCAAAAATAAGGTAACATTCGTCAAGAATACCTTTTCCATAAGATTTTGCGATAACTTTTTTACATACAGCCAATCGGAAAGTGGTAGAACGATGAACTCTCATGTCTACATTTTGTAAAACTAAATGTGCCTATTTTTTGTTACAGGCTCATTCAAGTTACCAAAGCGGTGCGAGTGCACCCACCGGTGGAGCAGTGAGGAATCTCCAGCCGTTACCACTCAACAGGAACGGCACCGGTCCATCGGCACCTCTCGCACCGCTACCAACACAACCCGTGAAGCGAGACGGAATTAAGGAGTGGTACGTCTAAGGCGACCAGCCAGAAAGAGACAACTGTAATTCTCTGCGGATCTAGAACGCGTATCACAGGAAAAGTGGGAATATGCTGGTCGAAGAGCGACTGCTGACTCCGAATTTAATTTCGCTTTCAGATCATGTTTTTATCTTCATTTTTTTTATTCGAAAATTGTGACGTATTTTAAAATATTTTAGTCTCGAGTTCGACTGATGCATGTTCCTCACTCTCTTTCGATACGCTATTTGGATTTGCTTAGAGTTATTTACCACCATTGTGTTTGTGATGTGCTCCGGACATATCAAAGACCTTAGAATAGAAGAATGAATGATGTATCGTGAATCCCGTAGTTGCTTCGATCCTCTATCAACCTCGCAGGTCAAGGGAATGATGATAGGACACGAGATCGTAATGGATGATTGTATGGATAATGATTAAGTTGCTTTAATGCGTAAGAAGATAAAATAAGATGAAGTACTGACTGATTCGCAAGTGTTTAGTATTGTAAATATTAATTACTGTAATGTTTAGTCACTTGTGCGATCTAATGTGCAATTTTTAAGATCAATACTGATACGTGAGATTAATATATCTAGTTTAAACTGGAATTGCATTTACAAGGTTGGCGTTGGGGTTTTGATTAAGTTTAGTAGTGTTTTCTTTGTATAGTTATTTGTTATTATTACTACTATTTTATGTATTCTTAGCTTATCTATATACAGTTTTTGTGTAATAACTTTTCTATCAAACTTGCCTTCGGTAATATTAATTACACCTAAGTATAAAGTGAATCGTTTGAAGAACAAATCCTCAAAACTAAAAAGTTAAGTAAATTTGAAGATTTGGTCGAGAGAAGCATAATCTTGTTGCTACACTATACTGTTAATTGAAGCATTGTTTGAAGTGTTTAGAGCTATTTTAATAGCTGTCTAGCTAATATTAATTTAAATCATCAAAAGGAACCAATGAAAATGTTATCAAATGATAATTATGCCACTCTACATTCAAGCGAATTCAATTTAACGATAATTTTTGCTGCCATCACGAAAATGAAGCATATCGATCAAATGAAGACTACCGTACTTTTAAAAATTTCAATATCTCTTTCCTATATTATTAGATCTTGTACACTTTTATTAATAGGTGAGACGCGGCGTTAGGTGAATTAGTGAAGGAATCATAATCACTCAAGTTTAAGGTCGAAACTCGCTTGAACTTAGATGCTCCGAAGGGTATTGTAAAATACGTAGAACGCGTAAAGTAAACGATCGAGTATGAGCTTGTAGATTTGATATGGAAAGTAGAACAACCATTTTTATTTTATGTTACATTCCCAAGTTTGTTTCATTGCTCAACCTGCAATCTGTTTCCCTAGACTAATAGGCCTAATTAAAAAAATGATAGAAAAATTTACAACACGTTGCAAAAATGTATTAAAGTTTGGTTTGGATTTATGGAAAGCTTTAAATATAAAAATGAATATTTTAACTTGTGAGTGACTTTCAAATATTTATAATATAACTTGACAGAACTTCATGTGATGCTTCTATAATACTTCTCTTGCAGTAAGAAAACTCAGAGCATGCATCAAAGATTGTTAGTGAGTTTCTCAGGTGGCGTGCCACAAGGAGCTATCCTTGGTCCCCTAGTATTAAATCTATTATATTGCATGCAGTTTCCTCTTCAAATCATTATAAATAAATTGCTTATATTTTTACAACTAGAGTGTACATCCACCGTCCCATTTCCTCTTTCCGATTATATAAAATTGAATTAGCTTTAAATTAAGACGAAAAACATATTTATATAGATTGTTATGAAGCACAGGTTCTAGGTCTTTGAAATTGCATTTATTGTAAATAGTTAACAATTATGATATTGTAATTAATGAATTTAAGCGGTACTGTACGGTATGATTATCACACTCGTTTTACGGCACAAGATGTTAGTAACAACAGTTTGTTTGTCTGTCAATTTTAGTGTAAAGTTTAAAGATTAACGTGGTTGATGATTTGTACCGGGATATTAAGGATTATTGATGCAATTTTCTTATAAGACACGACATGTTATATTAGCTTTGTATCAAGAATTAATTGAAGTGCCTCAATACGGAATAGTTATTGAAGCTCGTATTGCATCAGACACATCTTTAGTGACAGTTATCTTTACCTCTTTGTTGGCATTTCATTAAATACGCATTTTAATATAAGTAAGTTTATTTCTATATATAAGAATAGTTTTTGTAACCTAAAGCGACAGTGACTGTGTTTTAAGAAAATTGCTAATGTTCTTTTTATTATTTTATTCACCTCAAGTTGTTGTAAACTCGACTTTGGTCGGACCAAGTTTTGTTTTAAATGTACAAGTGACAGAATTTGAAATAATACCATGTAAAATACATAACTCGTTTGTTTTATTACCAGTGATCAGCATGGACCTGCTTATTACACATCGTGCTTAGTACACTCATCATGTTTAACTTTATTAGGCATTCCGAATTCAAAATTGATGATCCGAGACTCCATACCAAATATTTGCTGCATATTAAATTAACAATCTTTAAATATTGTCTTAGTATCTGCCTGTCTACTTAATCAAACCATTCTATGTAAGTTAGATTTGGCCCACTTCGATTAAGCCGAAAGCATGCTGAAATTTTGGCATGTAAAAACTCAAAATTGAGTTTTAGTCAAACGTCACAATATTACTGATGATTTTGTTGTAAAATTACACTGTGGCAGGCAAAAGAGCTAAGGATACTTGATGTTAGACCTTTGAGATGAGTAGTTCAAGATGCGTAGGTTATAAAGTAAAATAAAGATATAGTGATATCAGGAGCATTACAAAAAAAAACTATTAATAACATTATTCGCTAATTCTCTGCACGCGTCCCCCAGGTCTGAGTGAAATAGAGAAGTCTAGTCATTCTTATTAAGGAATGCTTAATTTTCCTAGCCACTATTTGCACAGCTTTCATGGAAATGGGCACACAAATTAGTAAGTACATTAATTTTTTCATATTTCGCAAATGAAATGTTATTGAATCGAAAAATAGTCATCATAATCTGGGAAAAAAAAGAGACAGACCAAAAAGAGCATAAATGGAGCATATAAAGGAAAATATAAGTGCTTCATCATATTACCAAGAAATGGAAGAAAAAACCGGCCAAGTGCGAGTCGGACTCGCGCACCGAGGGTTCCGTACAAACACTTTCCATCCCTAAGTGGTTAAGTTAAGTTTGCACCTGGTATGTATAGCGCCCCATACAAATTAGGTGCAAAGTTAGGTATTAAAAAAAAAATTATGGTTTTCGTAATTTTTCCTTTATCTATGCTATAAGACGTTGCTTCGTACCAAATTTCAAGATTCTGAGTTCACGGGAAGCACCCTGTAGGTTTTGATTCCCTTGCAAGTGTCGAAAATTTGCGGCATAAACGGCTGTATCTTTTGATTGCGTTGGCTTAGAAGTTTGATTTTTTCACAGCTTCAAGGGACAGTAGACCTGAGTAATTGATATAAATTTCAGCTTCATACCTCCACGCGTTCCTGAGAAAAAGGGTCTTGACAGACGGACGGACGGACAGACGGACAACAAAGTGATCCTATAAGGGTTCCGTTTTTTCCTTTTGAGGTACGGAACCCTAAAAAAACTATTAATAACATTATTCGCTAATTCTCTGCACGCGTCCCCCAGGTCTGAGTGAAATAGAGAAGTCTAGTCATTCTTATTAAGGAATGCTTAATTTTCCTAGCCACTATTTGCACAGCTTTCATGGAAATGGGCACAAAAATTAGTAAGTACATTAAATTTTTCATATTTCGCAAATGAAATGTTATTGAATCGAAAAAGAGTTCATAATCTGGGAAAAAGAAAAGGGACAGACCAAAAAGAGCATAAATGGAGCTAATAAAGGTAAATACATATAAGTGCTTCATCATATTACCAAGAAATGGAAGAAAAATCGGAATGTAGAAAATGCTGGAAATTACTCAATTGGCTAGCTCCTACATAAAAAAATAAAAAAAAATATCGGACAACTTCACACAGATCAATCTAGTCCCACAGTAAGCTCTAGTAGGCTTTTGTTATGGGTACTAGACGACGAGATACGTACTTATGTATAAAATAATTATAATATACTTAAATATATAGAACAACCATGACCCAAGCACCAATATTTGAGTTCATCACACAAATATTTGCCCTGGCCGGGATTCGAACCCGGGACTGCCGGCTCAGTAGGCAGGTCTCTACAAACTGCGCCAAACGTGTCGCTTATGACTATGAACTGGGTAGGTAATGAGTTTTAGAAACCTCTAGCGTTACTATACATAGACACGAGAAAACAAAAGCATCGTCACTTTTTAGGGTTCCGTACCCAAAGGGTAAAAACGGGACCCTATTACTGAGACTTCGCTGTTCGTCCGTCCGTCCGTCCGTCCGTCCGTCCGTCTGTCACCAGGCTGTATCTCAAGAACGGTGATAGCTAGACAGTTAAAATTTTCACAGATGATGTATTTCCATTGCCGCTATAACAAAAAAATACTAAAAATAAAATAAAATAAATATTTAAGGGGGGCACCCATACAACAAACGGGATTGGTTGCGTTAACTTTGCACCTCATTTGTATGGGGCGCTATACGTACCAGGTGCAAACTTAACTTAACCACTTAAGGATGGAAAGTGTTTGTACGGAACCCTCGGTGCGCGAGTCCGACTCGCACTTGACCGGTTTTTTTCTTATTTATCGTCTTTTCCCTTTTTCTAAATTCCATTTTACCACGTTTAGTATATTATAATTATGCGTGAACGTAAAATTACAGCTTTCTAAGCATTGAGGTATTATTAAGTCAATGTTTCTAAGCCAATAAGTCCCTTAAGTAATCAAATCGCGAATGGATGGACGGTCTGACTTGACAAAACTATAAAGTTTATTGTTAGGACTACGGAACCCGAAAAATCGATTTCAACTAAAGGAAAATATATTTCTAGTGGTGTCGTGAAGAGATGTGGGGAGAATTGAGGAGATCTGTAGATAAACCAAGGTGACCGACGTAACAAATCGGGTAAACTGAAGTGACAATGGGCGAGGTTCACATAGTTTGAAGAAGCAATTGCTGGAAAATACAGTGCAAAAGAGGGTTTTAACTGCACGGCACAATTATAGGCTAGTAAAAAAAACGCGTTTGAGCCTTCCTGACGTTTTGGCAACTCTTAGGCTCAAACGCGTTTTTTTTACTAGCCTATAATTGTGCCCCACTGCTGGGCAAAGGCCTCCCCTCTCTTGCGCCACTCGTCTCTATTGGCTGCATGATCCCTCCACTCGTTACTAAATGCATCCAGGTCATCCTGCCATCTTCTTTTCGCTCTGCCTCTGCTCCGGTAACCTTGCGGTGTCCAGTCGGTCATTAGTCTGGCCCATCGTTCCGGATGCATGCGCCACACATGTCCAGCCCAGTCCCACTTCAGCTTTGCGGTCTTGGCACCTACGTCTACAACGCGTGTTTTGGAACGCAGTTCGGTGTTTCTTATACGGTCTTGTCTAATATGCTGCGTTCCATCGCTCTCTGGCAAACTTTCAGCCCGGTCTTTTGAGCTTCAGTCAACGACCAAACTTGAGCTCCGTAGGTTGGAACGGGAAAAATACACATATCGATGAGTTTTCGTTTTAGCGAGAGAGGAAGGTTGCCCTTCATTAGTGCTTTCATGGACCAGAAGCTCTTCCAGGCGTCGATCGATACGTCTATCGATTTCCTTGCACTGCCTGTTTTCGAAGGAAGCTAAGGCCCAAGTAGACGTACTCGTCGACATATTGTATTTCTTGCCCATCCACCTCGACCCTACGTTTTGTTCTGTTGGTCATCAACTGTGTCTTTGCTCTATTCATTGTGAGACCAAACTCCAAGCTCGCCGCCGTGCTAAGGTCTTGAAGCATTTGCTGTAGTTGAGATGCCGTGTGGGAAAATAGAACAATGTCGTCAGCAAATGTAAGTAATCCTATTAAATTGTTTTATCTAGATAGTTAAGAAAATACAAGAAAATTTAAAAAAAGTTCAAGGTAAAATTGCTTATAACGTTTCCAGAAATGTTTTCTAATAGCCCTATTTTACAAATGTCAGCAATGATAATCTTTACGAAATGTCAACAAAATGCAGTTTAATTTGATACATAAGTGCTCAACCTGGGACTGGAAATTAACCAAACTGAATTGACAACAATTAATATTTTTAATACTACAGTTTATTACTTTTCTAGATTCCGCTTAGAATGAGTACTTAACCACTATTTTTATATTTTTCCTGCGATTACATTTTAGTTTATTTTTAATTTATTAAAATGTACTAATTCCAAAATGTAGTAACTCCAAAACTATGACACAATGTATAGGTACTTTAGTCTGGTGCTCATTAAAAAAAAAAACGAATGACGGTGAGCTTTACATTATTGACAGCTTATTTTTTTGCGGATAGGTCGAAGACTACAACTCTATGCAGGCAAAGTTGTCGTAGATTGCAGTTATTTTATGTATTTTCTTATATATCTCTTTACATACAGATGAATATATTCGAATATTTTTTAGGGTGTATACGACACAAAGATCTCTCGATGTCTATATGTATTTCCACCTGATAGAAATATGAAATCTTGTCAATTTACTACTTTTTGACGACGCGGTTGGCTCGGTTTGCAGAGACCTGCCTACTGAGCCGGCGGTCCCGTGTTCGAATCCCGGCCAGGGCAATTTGTGTGATGAACTCGAATATTTGTGCTTTGGTTGGTCATGGTTGTTCTATGTATTTAAGTTTATATTTATATTTATATGAGTATGTATATCGTTGTCTAGTACCCATAACACAAGCCTTCTTGAGCTCAATTTGGGACTAGATCGATTTGTGTGAGGTTGTCTGATATTTATTAATATTATCATTTAGCAGTTGCAGGTTCCAGTTGAAAGATTCGTGTTTCCATTTGAAAACTTAAATGGACATTCTTGACAGAAATAAAAAGAGTAGTTTTTTATGCTAGTGGCAAAGTGGCATTTCATTGTGTATTTCCAACGTCACCGTGAAAATTTACATTACAAAATGTTTAGAAATAATAAAGCAGTGGATTATTTCTTTATCAGATTTTAATTTTTAACTTTGCGACGTCATATTTTTGGCACATAATCACCTTTCCTGATAAATTGAGGAAATTGAGTGCCATATGCACACATCTACATCATAACAGCAAAAGTAATGTAACAATGGTATGCTTCTAAAGTACGGAAGTACCTATACAAGTTAGTAATTTGATATTCTATAAAAAAAACGTTTGATTATTATCAACATTTCTGATTCTACTCTAGATCTACTTAAATATAAATTACCTAGTCATACGAAACATACACTATTTCAATCAAAGCTGGTTACACAAACGTAAACTTATTTATTTAAGCTGCAATAATTATCTTTCTTCATAAACAGAAAATAGAATACGCCATAACAATAATACGGTTCCGCATCTCTGCCAACATCAAACGGAAAGTCACTCATAAACGAACATAAAAAGCCTCGCCCCTGATTCCTTTGAGTCTTTTTACTCATTCCTCATCCAAGATGCACTACAGATTATTCCTGTTTTTATGTTCTATTTACATTTCTACGGCAAAAAGTGAAAATCCCCTTCTAATGGCATCTGGAGACTCGGGACAGATAGAAGAAACAGCCGAATGCGTCTTAAAACTGTCCGCAAAATACTTCGTTGAGAAGAAAGCCCTAAGCGGCAGTATCGTGATCATCAATATTAACTCTTATACTTCTACAACACAGAGGCTGTTATTGCGGACGATCCATAGCGGAATAAAGTATTCTGTTATGGTAAAAGATTCATTCTATAAGCATGCTAACGCGTCCCATTTTCCGGAGAAAGCTAAAAATTATATGTTAATTTTGGAAGAAAAATCCGAGCTTGTGAGAAACATTTTGCAGCTAAATAAGCTGCCAACGTGGAATCCTTTGGCTAAAGCGATTATTTTCTACCAGCTCTTGCCAGGCGAAGACAGCGAGACGATTTCCAAAAGATTTATCAACGAACTAAGATACTATAAGCTTCTAAAAAGCATAGTTTTCATTTATTCTCCAGATGATGCAGAGTTGATTTCTTACACGTGGGCGCCTTACAGCGATAGCAATTGCGGTGGAGAGTGCGATTCAGTTTACATTCTAGATACATGTAAAAAGAGTACAGTAAGTCAAAAGAGTCCGCAGAAAGAAATGTTCCCTTTAAATATGAAGAAATGCCCACTAGTAACGTATGCTGTAGTCTCCGAGCCTTATGTCATGCCACCGATGCGTAAATTAACAAACACAGCTTACGACGATGCCTACGAATTCCGGAAAGGCGGTGAAATAAACCTAGTGAAACTTATAAGCGAGTTCACAAACATGACCCTAATTGTAAGAATATCTGATGTACCGGAAAATTGGGGTCTCATTTACCCAAACGGGACAGCGACGGGCGCTTATGAGGTTCTAAGGAACGACTCGGTTGATTTGGTAATTGGTGACATAGAAGTGACGAGGACCATCCGCAAGTGGTTCCATCCAACCGTGAGTTACACGCAAGATGAGATGACATGGTGCGTACCAAAGTCAGCCCAAGCATCGACTTGGAACAATCTGGTGATCATATTCCAATGGACGACATGGTTGGCAACGTTATTAAGCATTGTGATAATGGGGCTGGTATTCCATTATATATACTACATAGAAAATGATCGAAAAATAACAAAACTACCGACGAATTCGATGTTGTACACGTTCAGTATGTTACTAGGTTGGGGTGCATCATTCCAACCGAAGACAGCAACTTTCCGGATTCTACTCTTCGCTTGGCTATTCTTTGGCATGATCATGAGCATATCTTACGAATCGTTTCTGAGAACTTTTCTAATGCACCCGCGATACGAGAGGCAGATAAGTTCGGAAACAGATCTGATTGAGTCGGGAATCCCTCTGGGAGGCAGGGAGATCTACAGATCCTATTTTGAGACTAATAACGCGAGCTCGTTTTATTTGTACCGCAAATATAGCTCGACGAGTTTCGCAGAAGGGATTAGACGGACAGCTATGGATAGGAATTTCGCTGTTGTCGCGTCTCGAAGGCAAGCGGAGTATCAAGATCAGAAGCTTGGAAAAGGAGAACAACTTATATATTGTTTTAAGGAAGGAAGCAATCTTTATAAATATGGTGTAGTATTGCTTGCTAGACGTTGGTTTCCGTTACTGCCTCGATTTAATAATATCATTCGCAGTGTATCGGAGAACGGGTTGATAGATAAGTGGAATCAGGAATTGTTTATTCATACAGTTGGTGTAGACGGTACAAGTAATATTGTGCCGCTGGGCATCCAGCATTTATTGGGCGCGTTTATGTTTATAGGTATAATGTACGGGGCTAGCGTGGTAGTGTTCCTGGGGGAGATGTTACTGAGTGTGTTGGCTAAACATAGAGCTTATAAAGTGTCGGTTAAACGAGTCAGGTTAATCTAACGGAGACCACGACTTCAGTCTTAGTGGCGAGCGGCAACGGCGGTACGTGTGCCTCGCTCACTCGTATCGCCCGCGCTCGGATCTCTAACTCAACCGCTCGCCGCGTCGCTTGCCGCCGAAAGTCGTTGCATGTCTGTAATACGGAAATTCAGTCTTTGCTAATATTAGAGCTGAACTAAAAATAATGCATAAAATCAAAATTTTAGTCCGCCAAGACCACCGCCGTTTTTTACCAATCGAAATGCACCTGTGAAAAAATACAGTAATTATAATTACCGAAGTGTACTTATTTCGTATCGTAATAATGTATTCTTTAGAAATTTTCGTTACCTATTAGCATCTTCAGTTAGCACTATCACATATAATTTAATAATTGTGTAACATTGACAAAGATCGATTCGAGTCGAATACAGTATACATGTCGCAGTCATCTGGTTGAATCTGCTATTTGATTGAATGACTAGCGCGTTCATTGAATGACAACATTCAATTGAATGACTAAAGGACAACTCGTCAAGTCGTTTAATATAACGTTCAACGTCTTGACTGAACGTCATTTAGCATTTCAATCACCTGACTGATTTTACGTCTGCTCTGTTCAAACGGCTATGTTACAATCCGCTAACTAGTTGGACGTTGAGTGACGCTCGTTCAATCAACGTTCGGCCTAGTCATTCAATAGAATGTTGTCATTCTTTTGATTTTATTGTAGTGTGAAATTTTGCATATACCTAGACATGTTTTACATTTGTAATTTGAACTAGATGCAAATTAAAGTAAATGGTTAATGTAAATACCTTACCCCAGTTTCAAATATACTATAGTGTTTGTAAAGAACAATACTTATGTAGATAAATACATACTTAACTACAAATAACACCCATGACATGACCCAGGCGCAAATATTCGAGTTCATCACACAAATGTTTGCCCTAGCCATGCTTCGAACCCAGGATCGCCGGCTCAGTAGGTAGGTCTAAGTGTCTGGCCCTGCATAATATATGATGCAGCAGTCTGATAGTGTCATCATCATCATCATCATTTCAGCCACAGGACGTCCACTGCTGAACATAGACCTCCCCCAGTGACTTCCAGATCGGCCGGTTGGAAGCGACCTGCATCCAGCGGCTTCCTGCAACCTTTACCAGGTCGTCTGTCCATCTAGTGGGTGGACGTCCTACGCTGCGCTTGCCGGTGCTGATAGTGTATTAGTATGAAAATGCTTGTGACTCACCTCCTGTTTCAAATGTATCAACAATGTCGAACATCTACTTGAAACGGACACGTTGACTGCGTCTGATTCTACTTACGAGTACAAGGAAGGATACCCAACTGTCCGACTCCGATTTGATTTATTTTGATATATGTTATAGAGTAGTCTAAAATAGCAGACACGTATTTTTTTTTTGCTGCCGAAGTTCTACCTGTTAGGACAAATTGACCTTCAAAGTACTGAAAATTGGCCATACCCTCTAACTTCTGTAGAGAGATGTGTTCAAGCAAATTGACAATTAATAACTGGTTTCACTATATGTTGGAGAACATGAAAAAAGAATGGACACGTGTTTTGTCACCAAAAATAAAAAATGTTTTTTTTTTTATTTTTCAAATAAAAAAAAAATACTTACTTTTTTTGATATAAAATATGAGTGAGGTGCGCAAACTGCGCCAAACGCGTCGTCATAATTAAAGAAATACTTTTTCACTTCTGCTCAAAAAGTACGTCATTCGACACACAGGCGAAGTCACAGATTATAATTATACAAGTTACTACGTAACAGATACACCACTTGTTTGGACGGCAGGCGTTGCCACCGCTATCGATGCCCCCTCCCGCGGGTGACGCAACGTCATTGGAATGTGCGCTAGGGTTGCCTCCGTTATGTAAACGCTAGCTTTTCTCGTGCCTTTGCTCGTTTGGTCAACCAGTCTAGTCAGCAGAGGCGTGGCGTCCAGACAACCCGATTCCCACTGGGTTGCCCACTTCAGGACGATTAAACACCATTCTCTACACGGTTTGAACAGGGTCTTTTTAAAGAAACCGAAAAAGAAGGTTTGGTTACCTTTGCATCCAACCGTTCCCTCTTTACGCTTCTCTGCTCTCCGCACGCCGCTTTCCGCACGCCGCTCTCCACTCTCCGCACGCCGCTCTCCGCACGCCGCTTTCCGCACGCCGCTCTCCGCTCTCCGCACGCCGCACTCCGCTCACCGCACGCCGCACTCCGCTTTCCGCACGCCGCACATGCCGCTTTCCGCACGCCGCTCTCCGCTCTCCGCACGCCGCACTCCGCTCACCGCACGCCGCACTCCGCTTTCCGCACGCCGCACACGCCGCTTTCCGCACGCCGCTCTCCGCTCTCCGCACGCTGCACTACGTTCTCCACGGTATACCTTCACTTGCCCGAATTTCATATGCCCGAATTTCGTCTGCCATAATATTCAATTGACCGAATCTTGTTTCTTATAATTATGTTTCCCATAATCATTGTTTGCCATATTAATCCTATGATCGAATCTTTGTTTCCCATAATATTAATTCCAATAATCACATTTTCCATAAAGATTGTAATCCATAATTGTCACATGCTATAATTTCATATGCTATCCAAATGGAACATAGGCCGAAAACCGACATCTGTAGGTTAGGTTTGTTTTATGACCCCGTATAGCGGAGCATCAAAATACAAACCCAATCTAATCTAGTTTTAGAAGAACTGCTACCAAATAGTACATGGATCTAAAACCGAAAACTATGGGTTAGGTTAGGTTTGTTTTGTGACCCGTATAGCGGAGCGAGCGAAGCGAGCGGAGCTTCAGAATGTTTGCTTTAAAATACAAATCCTAACCTAATTTACAGTTTCCTAATTTACAATCTAACCTAGTTTTAGAAGAACTGCTACCAAATAGTACATGGATCTAAAACCGAAAACTATAGGTTAGGTTAGGTTTGTGTTGTGACCCGTATAGCGGAGCGTCAGAATGTTTGCTTCAAAATACAAATCCTAACCTAATTTACAGTTTTAGAAGAACTACGATAAAAGGACGTACGACATTCGACCAGAACCGAAAACTTTAGGTTAGGTTTGTATTGTGACCATGTAGTACATAGTGTCTATGTACATACGTGGCCACAATATGCCTACCGAAAATAAGATGCTAAGCCAGGTTGGATTCGCACAGAAACAATATTTAGTATGGCGTTTAAATATTCTATCAAACAATATTATGGCACTTAATACTATGGAAAACAATACCTACTTATGGCATTCGTATCATTATGGCATATAATATTCGGGAATACAAGAGTATGTCAATTGAATTTTCTAGGAAACGAAACATACCGGCAAATGAAATTCGGGTAAGTGAAATTCGAGCGAATCAATATTATTGCATATAAATTTCGTTCAAACAATAGACAACCCGTTCTCCACACGCCGCTCTCCGCACGCTGCACTACGTTCTCCACACGCCACACTCCGCTCTCCGCTCGCCGCTCTCCGCTCTCCGCACGCCGCACTCCGCACGCCGCTCTCCGCACGCCACACTCCGCTCTCCGCTCGCCGCTCTCCGCTCTCCGCACGCCGCACTCCTCTCTCCACACGCCGCTCTCCGCACGCCGCTCTCCGCTCTCCGCACGCCTTTCTCCGCTCTCCGATCGCCGCTCTCCGCTCTTCCCTCTCCGCTCTTCCCGCTTCCCTCTTGTTACAGTAATACAAGATGGTTTTTATAGTGCGGTACTCTAAGATGTTCTAGGCAGGGACTTAGACTTACAAAAAGTCTTTATCTTATTTTTCCTTATATTAATCGAGAGAAAGTTAATCGAATTAATTAATCGATTAAAAATTTAATCGCTAAAAATTTATCGACAATTAACTTAATCTTTCGAGATTAAATCAATCGGAACTCGTACGATTAGATTAATTAATCGTCAATTTTAATCGTTAATAGAGATTAAAAAAGTTAATCTTAATCGTTAATCGATTAACTTTTGCCCATCTCTGCTGGGAGCGCGGAAATCATGTTGTTTCGGTTTAATTATTAAAATAATACAGATTTTGAAAATGTAAGACGTATACATTATAGTTAACATCTCGTTATGTTATTATTAAAAAAACTGATAACTTTCCCTGCAGTATTTATGACATACTCGTGTTTCTAAAACATAACGAATAATAGACTGAATCTTTAAATATTTTACTTATTGATTGTATAACTAAACATTCAGTAATAATAACACAGCATGGAATCAAACCAACACAATTAATTCGAAAAAAAGCTAGGCGCCCCCATGAATATTTTTAGAGAAATACCCAGACTTTAATAGTTACGCGTCAATAGTGCCCCAGTAAAAGTTAATTCTTAAACAAAATCTTTTATTCCGGAGAGTTTAATGTGTTCGGGAACAAATGAAATCATTTTCAATCGTCTTTGTTGCCACAAAAACAATATGCCCGACTTTTATTTTTCGACATCGTACAGCACAGGTTGCGCGGGAAACGTTAACTGTACGCCGTCCGCTCGCCGCGAGGCGTGGCGTGGCAGCCCACTGGCATTTTGTCCCGCCGAGTAGCCACTTAGAGATTGGAATGTTTCGCGCGGCCGAAACGCGTGGGGATAGCCTGGCGAAGTGAAAAGCAGAATGTTTAACGCGTGGCTAAAAGACATTAAGATACTCAGATATATTTGTCCTCGCTCACTTCGTTCGATAGTCCAATAAACAACTTCGGTTCATAATGGTTTATTTTAGCCCCTTGTCTATCTACTATTGAACGTACTTAAATCCCATTTTGTTATAATAAATTCAGACTTTTTTTTTGTTTAGTACCAAATAACCCCTTGCGTTCCAAATAACCTTATTTTTATAGAATCTTTTTTTATTGATTCTATGTTTTTATGTGGAAATACCACATTTTTATTTTTATAAATAATGACACAAAGGTAAATTAAGAAAGAAAAAATATATGTATAATAATTCCAGGCGCTCCAGTAGCGTAAAGAATTATGGAATGAAAGATTTGGTGTGATTAACGTAGCGATCTAATAGCTCAGTTGGGAGGGCAATGTGCCGGAAACGCAGAGGTTCGAGTCCTGCTTAGATTGTAGTGGATCGCATTCAATTTTTCTTTCTTAATTTACCTTTGTGTCATTATTTATAAAAATAAAAATGTGGTATTTCCACATAAAAATATAGAATCGATAAAAAAAAGATTCTATAAAAATATTTAGAACAGCGCCATCTCTCTCGCAGTCCTCACACTTGCTGTAAAGCAATAGGGTTGGGGATCGTGCGTGTAAAGCGCACATCCTAGGGTTATGGCTAATGCGCATAAGCATTTGAAACACATATGACGGCGAGGGCGCTCCAGTAGCGTAAAGAATTATGGAATGAAAGATTTGAACCTTACTTTACTTAAAAGTGACAAAATATCCAACAAATAGATGGAATATATAGTACACATAAATCCAAACTGGTTTTCTAATGATCCTTATGATGTAACAACAACCACCTGTTACCACTTAATTCTGATATCAACGCAAAATTACCTATTGCGTACACGTTTCTAAACAACCTTTAACAGAACCTTAACTCAAAGCAATGAAGTTGAAGTTTGTCTGTGATTCTTCTGTCAAAGGTGTGTAGCTATTTCTGACCTTTCGCGGCGTAAGGTCGTAACTCACAAACCGTCATAGTGACATATGATCGTTTGTTATAAAGGTGATTTGATGTAAATGTGGACGTAATAGCGGGTCTTGATGTACATTACTTTAACCACCAATTACAAAACGACGGATGCGCGTATATGTTTCTTATAGACATAGGCGGTTGTGTTGTCAGAGTATTACTCAAGTTTGAATGTTAATCATGCGTTGAGGGTACATCGTCTGATCATTAGCGCTGGATTTACGAATTACCATGCCCGTAATACGTTTGAAGGGGAAATTATAGGGAAATTGGGGCTTTCAGGGGCTAATGTAGGTGTCACGGGGGATGATGGAGGCAGGAGTATAAATAATACAGAGAAGAGAGTAATGAGATCATTATATTAGTATTTGGTACAATTGTTAAAATAATTTTAAATTATAACCTCTAGCAAGTGGCGCTACAACCCGCTTTCATATGACCATAATGTGCATGTTACGTCATATTATTAAATTTATTTTTATTTATATATTTATTGGTACTCAGGATAACAACAGCCGTAAATATACGTATATGCTATAAAGTTAGTTACATAACAGAGGGTCAATAACAATTATCCATTAGTTACATAAAAAAATAAGATTTTAAACTAAGTATTAGAATCAGACACAGTCAACATGTCCGTTCCAACCAGATGTTCAACATTGGTGATACATTTGAAACAGGAGTCAGTCACAAGTATTTTCATATTAATAGGAATAATGAACAACGATCTCAAGACACAGATCGCTGGATATAGGCACTATCAGTTGTTAAACTGCCTGCCTCATTATAAATAATAAATAATAATAATAATAATAAAAAAAAAAAAACCGCTGACGTTGACGGACGCTTTTTCTATCATGTATTTTATAAAATGTATTTGTAGATTATTTTGCCCTTTTTCTGTGCTTTTTTAAGAAGAACACCAGTGCTGCATAATGTTTTCTTAATTGTTTATATCTGTTGGAGCCTATACAAGACACATACTTGTATAAACGGAAAGATGTACATTTTGACAAGTGACAGCTCGCACAAGGCGAAATCTATAAAATGAAACGAAATACACGATGATTACGAGATCACAGCGTAAAAAAGCGGAAACAAGCCACGCACGCCCACCACCATCACCCGCCCCGTCTTCCTCCACGCCATCGTCGTCGGGCGACGAGTTCGCCACTGCGCCCGACACCAGCGAGTCGAGCGACGACGAGCGCGGGCCGTCGCCCCCGCCGCCGCGACCACCTGCGCGACGAGGACGGCCTCCGTTGCCGGCACGCTTGGGGCCTACGGGGCAATCTGCCCCATCCACGGCCCCCGCTACCGGTGGTGTAGTGCGTCGCATGAGATGGTCTCAAGCCATGAATGAGAACGTCATGCGCGCCTACTATGGGGCTACAGAGGGAGGAACCAACCTGTCCGCGTACCGGGACAGGATGCTGCCTCTGTTTCTGAGTTTTGATCCGACCATCACCGTATCTGCGCAACGGCTATCCGATCAAGTGCGCTTCATCCAGCGGCGCAAGCTGCTGGACGACGCGACACTTGATCAACTGCGCCTGGAGGTACTGGCCGCTCGCGCGTCTTCTACGCCGGCTCGGGATCCGCCTGCTACGTCACCGGTTTCGGCGCCAGCGCCCTACCTGGTGCCGGAGGTGCCGCGGACGGATCGCGATGCCGACGAGGAAGACTGTGCGAGTAGCGTCAGTACCCAGGCCAATGAGCAACTGAGGAGGGCTTTGGAGGAGGCGATTAGGCACTATCGATCCGCACCTGACTCTAGGCCGCGATTACCACGCTTACCGATGCATAAGCGTAATTTAGCGTTAATGGGAGCCCTGGACGCTTTGCTAGACCCGTACCTTCGGGCTAGCGAAGACTTAGCTGATACCCACTCGATCATGTACCGTGGGGCCATCGCGGCGTGCCGCGTTGCTCGTGTCAGATTCCCGGACACTGACCGAGCACCGCGGACCGCCGGGGGTGTTCCTGCCTGGCAAGTACGGATCGAGCGGCGTATCAGCTCATTTAGGACTCTCATTGCCAAGCTAATCTGTTTTAGGGGGGGCAACAATCGCCCTCGTGTGATACGCTACGTGACACAAGCCTTCGCGGGGACTGGCACCAGGCCCTGCGATTACATGGCATGTGTCACAGAGCGTATCGACTACCTAAAGCAGAAAGTTTATGCATGGGCAAACCGTATTCGTCGCTACAGAGAGCGTGTGGATCGATTCCAGCAAAATCGCCTCTTCTAAAGTGACCAAAGGAAGGTATACCGAAAGTGGGAGGGAACCGATCAATGTGTGACCGACGGGCAACTGCCGGATCCTACTGCCATGATTAATTTCTGGCGTAGTATCTGGTCAGTTCCAGTCGAGCACACCGAGGGCGAATGGATGAATGTTGTCAGACGTGAGTGTGAGCCGATCGAAAACATGGGGGCTGTAACCATCAGCCCCGATGATGTGAGTTGTGCGGTCCGTACGACCCAGAACTGGAAAAGTCCTGGGCCAGACGGATTGCACAACTTTTGGATCAAGTGGTTTCGATCCTCACACGAACGCCTCGCAACACAATTTCAAGACGCCCTCGAGCTTGGTTCCCTGCCATCTTTCATGACTACTGGTGCTACCTTCCTGCTCTATAAGTCCGGTAGTACCACGGAAGCGAAAAACTACAGACCCATCACGTGCTTGCCCACTTTATAAAAGCTCCTTACGTCCATTCTGAGAACAAAAATTAACACGCACATTGTTGCGAATAACGTTTTGGCCTTTTCTCAGAATGGATGTAGGGTTGGGTCCCGTGGTACTAAAGAGCTCCTCCTCATTGACACGACCATTTGCCAACAAGTCCGGCGGAACAGGGGGTCTCTCTCGGCCACCTGGATTGACTATAAGAAGGCCTATGATTCGGTGCCTCATTCATGGCTGGAGAGGATCTTAGAGCTGTATAAAATCGATACAGCTCTAAGATCCCTCTTAAGCTCGTGTATGAGGCAGTGGACCACAGTCCTTCGTCAACCAGGTGTCGGAGATGGCCCCCCTGGCCCGCAGGACTTGATAAGGATTGAGAGAGGTATTTTCCAGGGTGACAGTTTGAGTCCTCTGTGGTTCTGCCTAGCCCTGAATCCGCTCAGCACTCTGCTGAAGGATTCAGGACTAGGTTGCCGGCTTCGAAGAGGAGGTGAGGTCATTTCTCATCTGCTGTATATGGATGATCTTAAGCTGTATGCACCAAAACGCCAGGATCTGGTGGAACTACTGGAAGTAACAGAAACCTTCAGTAGCGCCATCAAAATGGAGTTTGGTGTAGACAAGTGTGCGGTCATGCATGTGCAGCGGGGGAAAGTCGTAAATTCCGCGAACTTACAACTTTCTGAGACAATGTCCCTCAGGTCTATCTCCGAAGTTGAAACCTACAAGTACCTTGGTATGTCACAGTCATTGGGTATTGCGGACGGAGACATTAGACAGGCGTTGAAGGAGCGTTTCTTTTGTCGTTTGACAAAAGTACTTAACAGTTTTTTGTCCGGTGGCAATAAGGCGCGCGCCTTCAACGCTTGGGTGATGCCTCTGCTCACTTACTCCTTTGGCATACTAAGGTGGACTCAGACTGAGCTGGACGCCCTGGATACGAGGGTCCGTCAGCTGCTCACTACACATCGCATGAGGCACCCACGCTCGTCAGTTATGAGAATGTACATCCCGCGTAAGTGTGGGGGCCGTGGCTTTTTAAACGCCAAGGACCTCCATAACCGCGAGGTGTGCAGTCTTAGGGAGTATTTCCTAAACAACGAGTGTGGGATTCATCGCGATGTAGTAGCAGTTGACAAAGGCCTCACCTCTCTCTCCTTAGCAAACGAGAACTGGCGCAGACCAAAGGTGCTTAGCACCGATGACCGCAGGGCTGTATGGAAGAGCAAGGAGCTACACGGGCGGTTCTACAAGGCCCTTACGGGGCCCGACGTAGATCTGCTCGCGTTGGTGAACTGGCTACGCTTCGGGGATCTCTTCGGGGAAACCGAAGGTTTTGTCTGTGCAATTGCGGACGAAGTAATGATGACGAACAATTACCAGAGATATATCCTGAAGGACGGTACGGTCGATATTTGTCGGGCATGCCGCCGTCCCGGTGAGTCACTCAGGCATATAATCTCCGGTTGTTCTCATCTTGCTAACGGCGAGTACTTGCACAGACATAACCAAGTAGCCAGGATCATTCACCAGCAACTTGCTCTTCGATACGGTCTTGTGGGGTCTGAGGTGCCGTACTATAAGTACGCACCGATGCCAGTTCTCGAAAATGGTCGTGCCACGCTCTATTGGGATCGATATATCATCACGGACAGGACTATTGTAGCCAATAAGCCTGATATCGTGTTGGTAGATCGATCTAAGCGCCAGGCAGTGCTCGTCGACATCACCATCACGCATGACGAGAACCTCGTGAAGGCCGAGAAGGACAAACTCAGCAAGTACCTTGACTTGGCTCACGAGGTGACCGCCATGTGGGATGTTGACTCGACGATCATTGTCCCGATAGTCGTTTCGGCGAACGGTCTCATAGCGAAGAGTCTCGACAAACATCTTAAGAGACTCTCGCTAGATGGCTGGATCAAGGGTCAGATACAGAAGGCGGTACTCCTGGACACGGCGCGCATTGTCAGGAGGTTCCTGTCTCTGCAGCCCTAACCACCGGTAGCCTGGGCCCTGCCCCGTTGCCGGCGGCACCCTAGGTTAGGTTTTTTTTTATAATGTGTTTATATTTCTAATGTATTTTTTATATTTTACTTTTTTATATAAATTTATTGTAAAAAATACCTATCCTAAGAAACATGATTAAATGAGTGAATAATAATAATACACTAACAGACCGCTGCATCGTATATTTTGCAGGGCCAGACACTAAAGAGACTATCTACTCCTAAAACTCGAGTTACATATATTATGCGTGCATCCGTGCACAAACTATAAACAAAAAAAAAATGCGTACTAATTTTATCACGAAGCGATATGAGTATAGCATCAAACATCATAATTGTAATAAGAGCACTTAACAAAACAAAACGCTCACAATGTACTCGCAAATTCGATCGCATCCAATTCTCATACCTAGTACCTACACTACCAGTGGCGTGGCGTCACAAAAAGAAAGAAAGTCAGGCGAAGCCGGGGTAGACTCTACATACAGGGCAAGCCGGTGGGAATCAGGTTCTATGGTTCAGGTCAAAAGCGAATTGTCATTCACCAAATTCAAAACATTGTTTACCGAAATGTTGTTCAATCCTTCGTTCTTCTTGCGAAATAAATACCTAAGTACTGAATGTTTTGAAAAAAGAACTTGACTTTCATCGATGTGGATAGCTTTAGCTTAATTATGTAAAAAATACCAGAATTTTGCGGAATATTTAGTCCTGTGTCCTCTTTGTGTACATCAGTGACATTCACCGACTTTCAACGTCAGTTACCAAAAGTTTGTCGTTGCCAGAAAAATAAATTAGTAGGTACCACTGAATCCGCAATATAGCGTGGGTTATACAACCCCCTGTGGAGCTATAATTTCATTCTGATCAGTCAGTAGTTAAGCCAGTCACTCAGTGGTAAAAATAGTGATTTCCGAACGTCAAAATAATGGTATTAGAAAAAGTATGCTTCTCCGGAGTGACAGGTAGACTTCTGACGTCATCATGAATCATAGATTGGTTGGTTCTGTCAATCCGTTTCTGTGTCGCCTGGGGTGTATCATAATACTCCCCGATTCCCTTGTTTTTAAGAAGAGACTTATGATTACTCTCATTATTCATTTGAATCAGAAATGCGGCTGTGTAAAAGTAAAACGGCCCTTAAAGCGTTTATTCTTAATATCCATTGAGCTAAAATCCACATATTTCCCAAAGCATCTTAAACCACCGCAATATAAAAAAAAAATTATCTCCTTTGAGTTTTCTTACAAATTCGTTTTGGCTTTGAATATTGCCCGCCTCCCTTGAGTGTAATTTCGAAAATGGAGAGCTACGTGGCTATACTGCCCTAATACACACACATAAGGTTGGTGGGTACCGCAAACATGCCGGGCGTTAAAGAGGTTTTGCACTGCATCCGATTTGGACCTACCTATAAGTATCGATACTCGTATATCTTGTTATTACAATAGTTTGCTCGACCTTTTTTAAAGCTTTTATTTAACTTGCATGGTATGTTTAAAGTATAATATTTTCTTCGGTTTCCGCGACTGTCACACATTTAAATAAAACAATTTAAACGGATTATATCGCGTATATTAATTATTTGAGCCTCCCTGACGTTTCAGTACCTTTACAGATACCGTTGTCAAAGGTTGACTGAGAAAAACACAATTTTTGTTCATATAACATCATTTTGTAAATATTAATTTAAAATAAAGGTGTTCATACATGCCAGATGGGCCTAATGTATAAAGACAGTTACACATGTGCCAGAAGGGCATTTATTATTTTATTTAAAATATCTATCAGCGGTTCACTAAAGGCTTACTGACGAGAAAGAACCGCCAAAGAAAACTCCCAGATTGCCTTATTTATTACTATGAAATTACTTTAAAAGTAATTTCATAGTAATTGTGTTTTTCTCAGTCAACCTTTGACAATGGTATCTGTAAAGGTACTGAAACGTCAGGGAGGCTCAAATAATTAATATACGCGATATAATCCGTTTAAATTGTTTTATTTAAATGTGTGACAGTCGCGGAAACCGAAGAAAATATTATACTTTAAACATACTGACGAGAACTGGCGCAGACCAAAGGTGCTTAGCACCGATGACCGCAGGGCTGTATGGAAGAGCAAGGAGCTACACGGGCGGTTCTACAAGGCCCTTACGGGGCCCGACGTAGATCTGCTCGCGTTGGTGAACTGGCTACGCTTCGGGGATCTCTTCGGGGAAACCGAAGGTTTTGTCTGTGCAATTGCGGACGAAGTAATGATGACGAACAATTACCGGAGATATATCCTGAAGGACGGTACGGTCGATATTTGTCGGGCATGCCGCCGTCCCGGTGAGTCACTCAGGCATATAATCTCCGGTTGTTCTCATCTTGCTAACGGCGAGTACTTGCACAGACATAACCAAGTAGCCAGGATCATTCACCAGCAACTTGCTCTTCGATACGGTCTTGTGGGGTCTGAGGTGCCGTACTATAAGTACGCACCGATGCCAGTTCTCGAAAATGGTCGTGCCACGCTCTATTGGGATCGATATATCATCACGGACAGGACTATTGTAGCCAATAAGCCTGATATCGTGTTGGTAGATCGATCTAAGCGCCAGGCAGTGCTCGTCGACATCACCATCACGCATGACGAGAACCTCGTGAAGGCCGAGAAGGACAAACTCAGCAAGTACCTTGACTTGGCTCACGAGGTGACCGCCATGTGGGATGTTGACTCGACGATCATTGTCCCGATAGTCGTTTCGGCGAACGGTCTCATAGCGAAGAGTCTCGACAAACATCTTAAGAGACTCTCGCTAGATGGCTGGATCAAGGGTCAGATACAGAAGGCGGTACTCCTGGACACGGCGCGCATTGTCAGGAGGTTCCTGTCTCTGCAGCCCTAACCACCGGTAGCCTGGGCCCTGCCCCGTTGCCGGCGGCACCCTAGGTTAGGTTTTTTTTTTATAATGTGTTTATATTTCTAATGTATTTTTTATATTTTACTTTTTTATATAAATTTATTGTAAAAAATACCTATCCTAAGAAACATGATTAAATGAGTGAATAATAATAATACACTAACAGACCGCTGCATCGTATATTTTGCAGGGCCAGACACTAAAGAGACTATCTACTCCTAAAACTCGAGTTACATATATTATGCGTGCATCCGTGCACAAACTATAAACAAAAAAAAAATGCGTACTAATTTTATCACGAAGCGATATGAGTATAGCATCAAACATCATAATTGTAATAAGAGCACTTAACAAAACAAAACGCTCACAATGTACTCGCAAATTCGATCGCATCCAATTCTCATACCTAGTACCTACACTACCAGTGGCGTGGCGTCACAAAAAGAAAGAAAGTCAGGCGAAGCCGGGGTAGACTCTACATACAGGGCAAGCCGGTGGGAATCAGGTTCTATGGTTCAGGTCAAAAGCGAATTGTCATTCACCAAATTCAAAACATTGTTTACCGAAATGTTGTTCAATCCTTCGTTCTTCTTGCGAAATAAATACCTAAGTACTGAATGTTTTGAAAAAAGAACTTGACTTTCATCGATGTGGATAGCTTTAGCTTAATTATGTAAAAAATACCAGAATTTTGCGGAATATTTAGTCCTGTGTCCTCTTTGTGTACATCAGTGACATTCACCGACTTTCAACGTCAGTTACCAAAAGTTTGTCGTTGCCAGAAAAATAAATTAGTAGGTACCACTGAATCCGCAATATAGCGTGGGTTATACAACCCCCTGTGGAGCTATAATTTCATTCTGATCAGTCAGTAGTTAAGCCAGTCACTCAGTGGTAAAAATAGTGATTTCCGAACGTCAAAATAATGGTATTAGAAAAAGTATGCTTCTCCGGAGTGACAGGTAGACTTCTGACGTCATCATGAATCATAGATTGGTTGGTTCTGTCAATCCGTTTCTGTGTCGCCTGGGGTGTATCATAATACTCCCCGATTCCCTTGTTTTTAAGAAGAGACTTATGATTACTCTCATTATTCATTTGAATCAGAAATGCGGCTGTGTAAAAGTAAAACGGCCCTTAAAGCGTTTATTCTTAATATCCATTGAGCTAAAATCCACATATTTCCCAAAGCATCTTAAACCACCGCAATATAAAAAAAAAATTATCTCCTTTGAGTTTTCTTACAAATTCGTTTTGGCTTTGAATATTGCCCGCCTCCCTTGAGTGTAATTTCGAAAATGGAGAGCTACGTGGCTATACTGCCCTAATACACACACATAAGGTTGGTGGGTACCGCAAACATGCCGGGCGTTAAAGAGGTTTTGCACTGCATCCGATTTGGACCTACCTATAAGTATCGATACTCGTATATCTTGTTATTACAATAGTTTGCTCGACCTTTTTTAAAGCTTTTATTTAACTTGCATGGTATGTTTAAAGTATAATATTTTCTTCGGTTTCCGCGACTGTCACACATTTAAATAAAACAATTTAAACGGATTATATCGCGTATATTAATTATTTGAGCCTCCCTGACGTTTCAGTACCTTTACAGATACCGTTGTCAAAGGTTGACTGAGAAAAACACAATTTTTGTTCATATAACATCATTTTGTAAATATTAATTTAAAATAAAGGTGTTCATACATGCCAGATGGGCCTAATGTATAAAGACAGTTACACATGTGCCAGAAGGGCATTTATTATTTTATTTAAAATATCTATCAGCGGTTCACTAAAGGCTTACTGACGAGAAAGAACCGCCAAAGAAAACTCCCAGATTGCCTTATTTATTACTATGAAATTACTTTAAAAGTAATTTCATAGTAATTGTGTTTTTCTCAGTCAACCTTTGACAATGGTATCTGTAAAGGTACTGAAACGTCAGGGAGGCTCAAATAATTAATATACGCGATATAATCCGTTTAAATTGTTTTATTTAAATGTTTAAAGTATGTTTGTTCGGGTGAAATCTTGCAACTCAATTTTGAAGCAGATATCGTCAACCGATTGAGCTGAAATTTTTCATACTTACTTAACTTTTATGAAAATACAATAATATGGTACCATGGGGCTGATCTGATGATGGAGCCGGAAGGTGGCCATAGGAACTCTATAATAGAAAAAGCAATCCTACCGAGCTTGGGCTCTTTAGAATCGTCTCAGTGAGCATTTGATGGATATCCGAAGAAAAGTACAGTTGGCTATAAAAGCTTGCCACTAAAATGACATTTTTGACAGAAACTTATTTCTAAGGCTCCTTATCCGTTAAAAAATGCTCATTGTTTTAGGCATTTTCCTCGATGATCAAAAATGAGTCTTAACATATTATCAATGTTGCTAGTTATTTAAATTTATTGATATATATTTGAAACCTACGATTTGAATTTTTCATTATTTCAAAAACTACTCAGAATTGACAAATTTCACGCAGTAAAATGTTTTTTATTTTTTATTTTTTCAATTATTTTTGACTGTACCTACCTCATGAAAGCATGAAATAGCTATGTTTATTAGAACTCAGGGAGAAGTATTCACTTCAAAAACTTAGTTGATATCATCAATATAAATATTTGTCATACTATGAAAAAATATGTTCTAAATGGAATGATGCCTCTTAACGTATTCTGTTTTGGCTATTGAGGCCGCCTTACCTTCATATTCAAACGAGTATATGTAAGCACTCTTAGTCCACTGTAGACCACGAAGCGTCCAGTATTCGTATAATAGGATGGAGAGCTTTCATGAAATGAATAAATTTCGTATCAGAGCTGGCAGATATAGGTTATAGGTTATCATGGGCTGGTTTTTAGGGTTCCGTACCCAAAGGGTAAAATCGGGACCCTATTACTGAGACTTCGCTGTCCGTCCGTCCGTCCGTCTGTCACCAGGCTCTATCTCAAGAACGGTGATAGCTAGACAGTTGAAATTTGCACAGATGATGTATTTCTATTGCCGCTATAACAACAAATACTAAAAATAAAATAAATATTTAAGGGGGGCTCCCATACAACAAAATTGTTATAGATTATGATACGGAACCCTTCATGCGCGAGTCAGACTCGCACTTGCCCACTTTTTTTTATAACGGCACAACGTAGTGGCTCCACTTCGCCTCATGGTAACCGAAATTGGAGCCCAAGTTGCAACGGCAACTGACAATAAACCAAAGGTGCCATGTCTGTAGACACTGCCATGCTGGCCCGAGAGATGCCAGGAGGAAACTCATGAACAAAGAGTTCCATTTTTAATAGTTCGGCAGATGAAGGAATTGCCAAACTTCTTGGTACGTGTAAATATTCCACGGTGAACCGATGACATCGTAAACCGGCACGTGTGGTTCTACTGACGGAAAGGGGAGGGTGGGGTAAGAGAAAATAGCTCTTCAGAGCACTCGCCATGGTATAGGCAATAGAAAACGCTCAGCGACCCAATCTCTCTATGTAATTAAAGGGGTTCGAGGAACCTGGTACTTTTTTCGTCACCGGACCGCCCGCCGCTGCAATCTGTCAAGAGCATCGAGTAGATATTGGGCGGAACCATCCCAAAGATGCGAGCAGTACTCAACGCATGGCTAAAGTTGAGACTAAAGAAGACAAAGCTGGTTTTACGCAACTCGATGTCGTATAATTTGCGTTGCGTTTGCGGCTATTTTGCGTGGAGCTGGCAAATAATAGTCCAGTGCAAAACAACTTACCTCATAAGGTACGTTAATGTATGTTTTGTATTCTAGTCCACAGACTGTGTTGCCAAGTAGCCTTATGAGCTAGCGTGTAAATACCTTCTTGGAAACACTCATCTGTGGATGAGAATACATTTACTTAGACCAAAATGTAGTACTTATTTAATAAGATTTACCTAGTTGAACTCAAACATACTAGTGGCATTTGCTCGTAGAACAGATGCATGGCCGTTGGAGCAGAAAGGTTTTTGAGGGTCACCTGCGAACCGTTAGGGAAGACGCAGCGTGGGAAGGCTCCCAACAAGTAGCACCGTCGACTTGGTTAGTATCACGGGCAGAAATTGGATGAGGGCGGCGCAAGCAAGACCAATTGTTGTCTTCACAATTAGCCTGTTTGAGAAGGTCAGTCATGTTGACTGTTCGCGTCCCTAGATGTCGTTGTTACGAAACATGCAAAAGTTTCATCGCGCGAACGTTGTGTCGCCGTAGATTGTATAAAGGCTTGAGAATAATTTGTATCAATATACAAATTAGGATGGATGAATCAAGCAAATAAGGTTGAAGTGGCTGTCGTGTATTGAACGCAGACGCTAACGAGACCACACACAAAATGGCACCGAGCTTGTCTTATTTGAGGCCGAGGCAAACAGTAAGTAACGAGAGATTAATGTTTGATCAATTCAGCTTCTTGTAAATTGTCTATAAGTCAATTTGAAAATCATTTATGTCATAAAACTTGAACATAAGGGACAGATGTTCGTTTTTGTATACGGCGTTTGAAGTTATGATCCGCCCTTTTACTGTGATCATCCTCTTCGGATCTTGCATTTTAGAAAAATACATTAAAATAAAACAGTTTAAACGGATTATATCGTGTATACTATTTTTTTTTCAGTCACCTTTGACAACGGTAACGAGAAAGTTGGCGAAACGTCAGGGAGGCTCAAATAATTGATATACGCTCACAGAATGGCAATTAATCCCATTTTATATTGGGCTCAAATATTTATATGGGACTAACTTAGAATGCTTAGTGAGAAATTACCGTTAAAGTACGATATTCCTACGAATCGCTGAAAACACTTCATACAAAAAAGATGGCTACAGAGACATGACGTAATTTCTATGTTAGGTACTAATATGTAAGTATGCATATTAGCGTTGTCACTAGACAATGCTACTATGGGTACTAACCCATAACACAAACCTTCTTGAGCTTAATTTGGGACTCGATCGATTTAAATGAGGTGGTCTGATATTTATTAAAGTAAACGAGTACGTATTAACCGACTGATTAACCCACGGCTAACCTTCGTTCAACCGGCCCGCGGCCGTATATTTTCATCTAAAGCTTGCAAGTGACACGGGACAAAGCGAACGAGCCCCATTACCTGACGTACACAATTTATGACTGACAATAGTGCTATTATTTTGAAATTAAACATACGGGTAATGAGAACTAAATAGGGAACATGCATGAGGTTGGAACTTAATTCTTTTAGTTATATCGGTCCATAAACACTAAATTAACTTAAATAGTGGGTTCGTAGTGATACCAACATATCATAAGCACAGCTTCCGAATGACCTCGTACCGGCAAGCCACCCTCAAGGTGGTCAAATGACCTGGTTAGAGTTGCGGGCACTCACTGAATGCGGGTCGCCTCTATCTGGCCCATGCGGAAGTCTATTGAGAAGGCATGTGTCCAGCAGTGGACTTCCTATGGCTGAAACGATGAATAAATACTAAGAAGTCACTTTTCTTCCGAATTTGCCACAACCTTTACTGGACTTATCATAAACACAGCTTCCGAATAACTTCAAGATGGATCATCAGACCTTCATATATTATCCAGTAACAAGAACGTCACCAGCATTATCTATTCATAATTCATCTTTCAAACTCCAGAAAAACTACCGTACCCAGCCATAAGAGCAAACCTAACAAAGTACTTAGCATCACAAACTTCCCAAAACTGTTGCACAAAAGTACTTTAAACCTTACGGGGAATGCTCTCCGATTACTGAAGTGAAAGATTTAGCATCTTCTTACAAATTTACGGACACAGTTGAACCAAAGGAGTTTAAACCCTAATGCTAATGGTTTTACGTTTCTTGGGTTAGAGTGGTAGGGAATAAAGATGAATGGTACTGTCAGTCTGTCTCGGTAGGTGGTCTCCGAAAGACAGATGTTTCTTTAACGTGCATATGAGCCATTTTTAAATTTAGTCGGAGTTTACTTTCTAAATCAGTAATGAATGCTATGGCGGATACATTTATGGTTCTGGAAAGTAGATTTTGTTGCGAAATTCTCATTTATATCTGGACGGAGAAATTAC